>JABVCE010000014.1:635000-1005304 GCA_014905635.1 Scenedesmus sp. PABB004
GCGGCCAGCGGCGGGTTGAGCAGCGGCGCCCAGCTCGAGTTGGCGGCGACGGCCGCGGCGAGCTTCGCGCGCGCCGCGGCGGCGGCCGCGAGGTCGCCGTCGGCGGTCGCCAGCGCCGCCGCGCAGGCGGTGTCGTTGTCGCGCGCGCAGCCGGCGACGATCTCCGCCTCCGCGTCGGCGGTCACGGTCGCGTTGTCGACCGTGTGGTTGGCGTAGCGTTTCGGGTCGAACGTGACGTTGAAGTCACCCTCCACGAGCCCGATGGGCCGCCCCTTGACGCCAAGGTCGAGGTCGCCCGGCAGCGCCGTGCCGTTGTACGCGGGCACCGTCAAAGTGCTCGGCACGAGGCTCGCGTTCATGGGCGGCAGCGCGACGCCCGAGAGGCCCTCGGTGGTCGGATAGCCCGACGTCCCCGGCGGCGGCGCGTCGGCGGCGGCGGCGCCGCCTGCGCGGGGCCGTCCCACCACGCAGCACTGCACCGCCGTGAGGCCCGCGTCCTCCCACGTTTTGAAGTTGAACGGCCGCACGGTGCACTGGAAGGTCTGGCGGGCGGCGGGCGGCGGGCGGCGGGCGGCGGGCGGCGGCGCGCGGCGTGTGGGCTGCTGGGCGCTGGGGAGGGCAGCGAGCAGGGCGCCTCGAGCGCGCGCGCCGCTCCGGTCACCTCGCCGTTGTAGGGATACTTCAGTGCCTCGATGCACGCGTGGCGCTCTGCAAAGCTCAGCAGCTTGGCCAGCGACGGCGCGCAGCCCGACAGCGGCCAGTTCTCGAGCAGCGCGTCGGCGTCGGGCGCGCACTCCGGCTTGGCGTCGGCGCTCGTGCCGAGGCTGCAGCTGTAGCCGCCATACGTGGCCCGCTCGGCGCCGCGCTTCACCGCGACCCACACGCACGGCTGGTAGGAGGTCGACGCGAGCGCGTCGCCGAGCGCCTCTGCGTCGAGCACGTCGGCCGCGATGTCGGCGCCGCGCTTGGGCGGCGGGAGGCAGCCGGCGAGCTCGATGGGGCCGCCACCGTTTGAGACGGTGCCTGCGGCGCGCGCGGCGCGTGCGGGGGGAAACGACGTCAACGGCCTGCGCCAGCCGCGTCTGCCTCGGCAGCCGCCGCGTTGTGCGCCGTGCGCCGCACCCTTGGGGCAGGCCCTGCAGGTGCAGTTGCGAATGGCGCGCCTTGTCTCGCCATAGTTGAAGGGAAGGTCGCAGGAGGTCGGCGGCGTCGGCAGCCAGCGCTTGCATTCGCTGCCGAGCGCGCACACGGCGTAGCTCCCGTACCCGGGCGCGCACTCTGCGAGCGGCGGCAGCCCACACACCGGTTCAGATCGACAGCACACCTGCACTTCCAGTCCTGCTGGCTCAGGAGCTTCGGCAAGCGCTCGCCGAGCGACGCGGCGAGAGCGACCAGCGCAGCGGTGAGGCGCGAGCAGCGCTCAGGCACGCCCGCTCACCGCAAGCGCCGTCACGCAGCGTGTAGCCCTGCGCGCAGGCGGAGCAGACGCGCTGCCGGCAAGCGAGGCAGCCCGGGATGATGCAGGCCGGGTACCTCTGCTCCGTCGGCTTCGCTGAGCTCTCTGGGGTTCCGCCGACACCGTGATCAGCGGCACGGCCAGGAGCGCGACCGCCAGGCCCAGCGCGGCAGCGGCGCGCGGGCGCATCGTCACGGTCGCACTGGGGGCCGCGCGCTGCTCTGCTGACGGTGATTCGGAGACCTGGCGCGGCAAGAGTCGCGCCGTAGGGGTGGGGTGGCGCGGGGGGAGTTCTGCATCGACTTCTCACCACGCTTCGCCGCCGCGGCGGAAGTGTTAATGGTGCCAGACGCTTTTTGAGACCGCCCGGCGCGGCCAGGAGCCGGTAGGCTCTCTTGGCGTTCCAACGCGCGCCGCGACCGGCTCTGTTTCGCGCCCAGGGCGGCGGGACCAGCTTTTCCGACGGCGACGTGCGGCGCAGGTCGGTGCGGCCTCGAGCGGCTGGCTGAGCTTGGGGAGCTGGTGCGTGTGAGACGCCTGGTTGAACCAACTCACCCCCGCACGCGCGGCTGACCGCGCCCACGCACCAGCCCCCAGAGCGCGCGAGCCTCGGTCACCGGCTCACCAGCGGCTGAGATCTCGACCGAACAAGATTGTGACGGTCCAATCGAACGCGACCTGCGCGGCGCGCGGCGGCGACGGTCAGCCGCGCGGCGCCGGTCAGCCACGGGGGGCCGCCGCGCCAGCGCGCGCCGCGCCGCGCGGCGCCAGCACCTGCATGCGCGCGCGCAGCGTGCCGAGGCGCGTGAGGTAGGCGCTGCGCCAGGCGACCCAGGAGATGAACCCCGCCACGCTCAGCCGCCGCCCCGCGAGCGTGAAGGTGCCGTCGCCGCTGCCGCCGCCAAACTGCAGCACCGCGTTGGTCCCCCCCACGGTCGCCATGCTGCCAAGCTGCTTGTAGCGGAACGGCTTGAGCTCAAACGCCGCCGCCGCGGCGCCCTGGCCCTGCAACAACGCGCGGACGCCGGGCGTGCGCGGGTTTGGGCGCGGCGGGCGCGCCGCGCGGCACGGCGCCATCCCCACGCCCGCCGCGGGCGCGCGCGCCGCACAGACCTGCGTGGGGTTGAGGTTGCGCGCCTCGCCGTTGAGCACCGCGGCAAGGTACTTGCCCTGCTGCTCCGCCACCTGCGGCCGGTGTCGCGCCAGGCGCGCCGCCGCGCGTCACAGGCCGCCACGCGCCCACCGGCCCCCAGCGCTTGCCTCAACGCTGCGCCGCCGCCGCCGCCGCCGCGGACCGCGCGGCGCCGCGCGCGGCGCGCTGCGCTGCTGCGGACCTGCGCGAGCGGCGGCAGCGGGCTGTCCACGTTGGCGCAGCAGTCGCCGAGCGCGTATACGCCATCCACGGGCGCCAGCCCCGCGCTGCTGCCGGCCTCGCCGCCGCCGCTCGCGGGCTGGCCGCCGCCTGGCGCCGCCGCCGCCGCTGCCGCGGCCTTGGCCGGGTTGAACAGGTCAGCCACCTCGCTGCTGTGCTCCCGCGTGAGCTGCGTGATCTGGCGGCGGGCCGGCGGCGCGGGAGCGCGTGGGCGGGCCGGCGGCGCGGGAGCGCGTGGGCGGGCCGGTGGTGCGCGGGCGCGCGCGCACGGGTGATCCCCCCTCCCCACGCGCGCACCTGGCCCTTGACGCCCACCGCCTCGCCCTCGGCGCGCACGGGGCCCGCGCCGCCGGGCTGCAGCGGCGGCGCGAGCACACGCAGGTAGGGGTCGACGGCGACGCGGCCAACCTGTGCGCGCGTGGCGCGGCATGGGGGAGCAGCGTGGAGCGGGTGAAGCGGCGGGTGGGCGGGCGGGACACCCGCAGACTCGCTGCGTGGGCAAGAGCTGTGCGGCGGCGCGCGGCGTGCGGCGTGCGGCGTGCGCGCGCGCCTTGGTCTTGGCAAACGGCAGCGAGAGCGTGAAGGGCGTGGGGCCGACGCCGGTGCTCCATATGCAGAGGCCAAAGGGGATCACCGTGCCGTCGGTGAGCGTGAGGCTCTGCGCCTCCACGCAGCGCACCACGCCCTGACGCGCGGCACGGCGGCGTGCGGCGCGGGGCGCGCGCGGCCGCTGGCGTCGCCCTCGCACGGTGCTGCGCTGCGCACGTGGCCCGGCTGCGCCGGGCACTGCCGCCGGCCCCGGCGGCCGCACCTTGCGCAGCTTCACGCCCTGCGCGACGAGCTTGCGCGCCGCGTACTCGCGCAGGCTGCCGTCAAAGCTGCCCAGCAGCTCCTTGGCCTCAATCACGGTCACGCTGCCGCGGCGGTGCGTCGTGTGCGTGCGGGCGCTGAGCGAGAGTGCGCGAGCGCGCGCGCGCGCGGGTGGAGCGGGGCCGCCGCCGACCGGCCGGCGCGCGCGGCCGCAGGTGTGCCGCCCGGCGCCCCGCCCCCGCACCGCATGGCTTTGGCCCGGTCGGGGTAGACGTGCCGTAGGTCGCGGTTGATGAGGTTGCTCAGCTCGCCTGCTCAGCGGCGCCCGGCGGGCGGGCCGCGGGCTCGGGCCGGCAACGCGCCGCCGCGCGCTGCGCGCGGCGCGGGACGCGGCGCGGGAAGCGGCGGCGGGGGACGCGGCGGGGGACGCGCCGCGCGCACCCGCGACCTCGACGCCGGTCGGGCCGCCGCCGACGATGACGACGTGCAGCAGGCGGTTGTAGTCGTCCAGGGGCCGGCCTGCGCCGCGGCGGGCGGCGGGGCGCGCTCCACACGCGCTCCACGCCGCCCTGCCCCGCCGCGCCCCGCCTCGCGGGCCGGCGGGGCCGCCGGCCGCCCTGCGCGGGCGCCCACCCCGCGCGCGCGCGCTGCCGCCGCTGAGGGCCCTGCTGCCGCGCCGCACCCGGCACGCCCGCGAGCGCAATGTTCTGGATGAGCGCCGACCGGATCGCCTCGGCGTGCCGCACGTCGCGCAGGAAGTGCGCGTGCTCCTCGACGCCCGGGATGCCAAACGTGCTGCCCTGCGCGCCGCGCGCCGCGCGCCACGCGCCACGCGGCGTGTGCTGAGCGCCAGCCGCCGGCCGCGCCGGCCGCCCGGCGGCGGCGCGCCGTCCCCCGCAGCCCCGCGGCCCCGCGGCGCGCGCCGCCGCGCCTGGCTGCCGGTGCAGATGGCGAGCTTGTCGTACGGGACGAAGAACTTCACGCCGTCGTCGCTCTCCGCCTCAATCAGCCGGCGGTCGGGGAACACAGCGGTTGCCTTGGCCTGTCCCGACGCGCGGCGCGGCGTGCGGCGCGCGCGGTCGCCGGCGGCGCGCGGGACTCGCCGCCGCCGCCGCGCCCTGCCGCCCGGCCGCGCCGCGCCGCGCCGCGCCGCGCCGCGCCCCGCCGCGCCTGGACGTAGCCGTTCTGGGGCTGGTGGAGGGCCTTTTGGATGGTGGTGACGTGCAGCGCGACGCTGCGCGTGCCGACCGTGCCGACCGTCGTCGACGCGAGCAGCGGCGTGAAGACCATGTGGTTGCGCGGGCTGATCACCTGACCGCGCGCGCGCGCACGTACGCGCGGGGGCACGCGGCCGGCGCGCGGTGGTGGCCGCGCGGCCGGTCGAGCGCGCGGCGGCGGGCGCGTTGCGCGTTCAAACCCCGCCAAGCCGCTGCGCGCGGGGGTTGGCAGCGGCGGCGGCAGTGCTGGTGCGGCCACACATCCACGCGCACGCAACGCACCGTGACGTCGTAGCACTTGGTGTCAATGTCCCGCAGCAGCCGCGCCGCGGCCCAGCCGACGCCGAGCACGACGAGCCGCGGGCGCCCCGTGTCCAGCGGCAGGCTCTCGGGCGCGTACGCGGTGCGGTCGGTGTGCGCCAGCCGCGCGAGCAGGCCGCCGCCGCCGGCGCCGGCGCCCGCGCCGCGCCGCGCGGTGCCCTGCGGGCGCGCGGCGCGGCGCGCGTGATGAGGCGGCGCGGCGCGGCGCGGCGCGGCGCGGGCGGTTGCGCGGCGCGCTGCCGCAGCCGCACCGCGAGCGCGCCGGGCGGCGGCGGCGCGGGGGAGCTGGTGGTCGTCAGGGCGGCCCTGGCCAGCCCCGCCAGCGCGGGGGCGCGCCGCCGGGCCGCCATCGGCCGGCGCGCGGAGCGTGCGGCGGCAGCAGCGACGGGGCGCGGCGCGTGCGGGGCGCGCGGCGCGTGGGCGTCGCGACAGCGGCCGGCGCCGAGGGACTGCACATCCCACAGCGATCGGATGAACAGAAGGAGCTGGGGAGCCAGGGCTCAACCTGTTCTGCTGCTGCTGCTGCTGCTGCTGCTGTCACGCCCCAGCGATCGAGCCCGCCAGACCGCGCGTGGCAAGCCGCAGACGCCGTCGCGATCCGCGCCCGCCCGCCGCGCCCGCCCTCCGAGCCAGGCGCTCCGCCAGCTGCGCGCTCGCCGCCCGTTGCGCGCGCCCCGGTCCACGAGAGCGCGCCCCAGCGAGGCAGGACAGCTCAGGGCGCGCCGCAGGCACCCCACGCGCGCCGGCGGCGCGGCGGCCGGCGCGCCGGCGCGCCCCGCGCGGCCGCCGCGATGCAGCAGCTCCGGCGCAGCCCCCTGTCGGTCATCTCGGAGCAGGGCTTCGACGCCGGCCAGGGTGCGCTGGCCGGGCGCTGCCGCAGCAGCCGCTGCAGCCGCCGCCGGCAGCAGCGCGGCACCGCCGGCGCACCCTGCGCGAGCCGCTCCCGCTCGCTGCGGCGCTGGCGCAGGCGTGATGAACGAGAGCGTGGTGCGGGACTTCCATGAGGCGCTCAACAAGTGCGGGCCGCGGCCGCCCGCGGCGGCTGTGCGCGCGGCCGCGCCAGCGCGAGAGGCAATCGACGGGCTGCCATCCCGGCGGCAGCGCCAGCGCCAGCGGCGGCGGGCAGTGTGGGAGCCACGCGCCCTGGTCCGCCCGGGCCGCCCCCGCCCGACCCGCTCGCGCCGCCGCCGCCGCCCAGGTCGCCCGACATGGCGGTCGCGGTCGCCGCGATCCGCGCGCTCACGGGCGTCATCAACAACAGCAGCGCGCAGACGATGATGGGCCTCGAAAAGGAGCTCAAGGACGCGGCCGCCGCGCTGCAGCGGTGCGCGATCCATCACCCAGCCGCCGCCGCCGCACCACCACCGCCGCACCACCACCACTACCACCACCACCACCGCCGCCGTGCCACGTGCTCGCAGGTGCAACCCGACCGCCATCAGCCTCAAGGCGGGCTGCGAGCTCTTCCTGCGCTACACCACGCGCACGAGCGCGCTGGAGCTCGAGGACTTTGCGACGGCCAAGCGCCGACTCATAGAGGCGCGGCCTGCTGCTGCTGCGCGCGGCGCGGGCGCGGCGGCGCCGGGGGCGCAGCGCGGCGGCGCAGCAGGGGCGCGGCGCGGCCGCGGGCCGCTGGCTGCTGGCCCGCGGCCGCGCCGGCCGCGCGAAACGCCCGCCGCCGCCGCGCCGCCCGCCCTGCCGCGCAGCGCGGCAACCAGTTTGCCGACACCTCGATCCGTGCGCGCGCGAGCATCGCGGAGCTCGGCGCGCGCTTCATCCGCCCCGGCTGCGTGCTGCTCACGCACGGGCACAGCCGCGTCGTGCTCGCGCTGCTGCACCGCGCCGTCGCGTCGGTGCGGCGCGCGGCGCGCGCCCGCAGCGCCGCCGCCTGCGCGTTGTCGCCACCTCGCGCGCGCTCCCTCTCTGTATCTCGTTCTCTCTCCACCAACACTTCACCCACCGCGCCTGCCCCACCTCGCCTGCCCCACCCCGTGCCCTCGCTCCCGCCCTCAAAGGACATCAACTTCAGCGTCATCGTCACAGAGGGCCGCCCCGACGGCACCGGCCAGGCGACCGCGCGCGAGCTGTCCGCGCTCGGCGTGCCGGTGACCATGGTCCTCGATAGCGGCGTCGCGTACGCGCTCGAGCGGTGCGGCGGGGCGCCCCGCGCGCGCCCTCGCCGCGCCCTTCGCCGCGCCCGCCGCGCCGCGCGCCCGCCCTGGTCGCCGCCGCGCCCTGCCCCGCGCGCCCGCACGCCCTGGTCGCCGGCCGCCGGCTCAGCCCTCCTCAGCCCCGAGCCCCTACCCCGAGCCCTCCTCCAGCCCTGAACCCCCGCGCCGCTGCGTCCGCCGCCGCGCCCCGCGCCCCGCGCCCCGCGCCCCACGCCCCGCGCCCCGCGCCCCGCGCCCCGCGCCCCGCGCCCCGCGCCCCGCGCCCCGCGCCCCGCGCGCGCAGCGTGGACCTGGTGCTCGTCGGCGCGGAGGGCGTGGTGGAGAACGGCGGCGTGATCAACAAGCTCGGGACCTACCAGGTGCGGCTGCCGCGGCGCGCCACAGGCAGCCGGCCGCGGCGGGGGCCCTCGCCCGCGACGGGCGCGCCCGCGCCCTGGGCCGCGCCGCAATGACACGCCGCCGCCCGCCCGCGCGGCATGGAACGACACACACCAGATCGCGCTGTGCGCCAAGGCGCTGAACAAGCCGTTCTACGTCGCCGCCGAGAGCTACAAGTTTGCGCGCCTCTACCCGCTCAGCCAGCAGGCGCGCGGGCACGCGGGGCCGGGCCGCTGGCTGGCTCTGTCAAACAGGCGGCGGCGGCGGCGGCGGCGGCGGTTTGGGTCTCAGAGGGGCGCGGCGGCGGCCGAGGGCTGCGGCGGCGGGGCGCAACGAGCCGCGCGCGGCAGGCGGCGTGGCGGCAGCGCGGCGGCGCGCCCGCCGACGCCCGCGCGCCCCTGGCCGGGTCCCCGCGCGCGCGCTTGCAGGACCTGCCGCTGGAGCACAAGCCCGTGGACGTCGGGCCGCTGCTGCCGCGCAGCGTCGCGGTCGACAACCCCTCGCGCGACTACACGCCGCCCGCGGCGATCAGCCTGCTCGTCACCGACCTCGGCGTGCTCACGCCCGCCGCGGTCTCGGACGAGCTCATCCAGCTCTACGTCTGACTGAGGCTGCAGTCGGACAGTCCCGACTGTCCAGGCCGAGCAGTCAGTCAGACCAAAGTCGGCGACTCACAGGGACTGACTGACCGAGGCCGGTCGCGCGCGACGCGGGCGCGGGGCGGCGGCCGGCGGCCGGCGGCTGCAGCGGCAGCGGCCGGCGCGGCCGCCCTCGCGGTGCGGCGGCGGTAACGAGTGGTTACCGGCGCGGGCGTCCGCCCGCTGCGAACCGATGATGCGCTCCGCAAGTGCTCGGGCGCGGCCGATGCGGCACGCACCAAAACCACAATGCGCTCGGACGAGCTGCCACGCCTGCTGGCTTCGTGCTGGGCTGCTGATGCGCGACCCCCGCTGCCGCTGCCGCTGCTGCTGCTGCACAGACCCACGACTCCCTGCGCCCCGCCGAGCCTACTACTGCTGCTGCTGCCGCGCAGGCGCCCGCCGGCGCAGCGCGCGCTCAGCGCCCTCCGGCTGAACCACCGCCTCCGCTGCGCCCGCCGCGCCGCCGGTGGCGCCGGCGACGGCCCTCGACAGCGCGGCCGCCGTCTGCTCAAAGGCGCTCGCCAGGCTGCTGCGCCACGCGCGGTCGGCGCCAAGCACGCCGTCGCCGCTGGCGGGCGCCCCCCGGGCTCGCCGCCGTCCTCCTCGTCCTCCTCCTCCGCCTGGCCCGCCCGCGCCGCGGCGTCCGCCAGGGCGCGCCCGGCAACGCCGCTGGCGCCGCCGGCGCGCGCGAGCAGGCCCTTGCTGCTGCTCGCCGCCGCGCCGCGCTCGGCGTCGCCGTCGCCGCCGCCGTCCTGGTCCTCGTCCTCGGTCGACAGCAGCGCCGCCTGGCGCGCGAGCTGGTGCTGCGCGAGGCGGGCGAGGAGCTGGTCAAAGTGGACCGCCGGCATGGTCAGCAGCATGTTGACCGGCGGCAGCCGCGAGTAGCCCGCCGCGCCGACGTCCGACACGAGCGCGAGCCGGTCCAGCGCGGCGTCGGAGCAGGTGAGGCAGCGCGCGAGCGCGGCGGGGCTCAGCGCGTCGAGCTGCGCCGCCCAGCGCCGGCTCGCGCGCACGAGCGACTGCAGCCGCTCCAGCCTGCGGGGCGCGCGGGGAAGGGCGGCGGCGGCGGCGCGCGAGCTCTTTGAGCGGCCGGCAGCGTGGCATGGCGCAGGCGCAGGCGCAGGCGCACGGGCGCGCCGGCGGGCCCTGCGGCTCGCCGCGCCGCCGCCGCCGCACCTGGCGGCCAGGGTGGCAAAGTTGGTGCTGAGGATGCTCGGCTGGCCCGCCGCCAGCCGCGCCGCGGCCCAGGACGACAGCCCCAGCGCCTGGCCCAGCTCCAGGATCAGGCGCGCCAGCGCGCGCGGGCTCTTGGCCAGAAGGAACGGGCTGCGCGACACGAGGCGCGGCAGCTTGGGCGCAGCCTCGGGCAGCAGCTGCGCGAGCGCGGCGAGGTGCTCCTGCAGCAGGGAAAGGGGGAGGGGGCGGCGGCGGCGGCGGTGACGCGGGGGCGGCCGCGGGCCGCGCACGCGCTGGCTGGGCCTTGCCCCCTGCGCCGCGCGCGCGCGCGCGCACCTGCACGTGCTCCGGCGTGCGCATCAGCAGCGCCGGCTGCGCGAGCGCGAGCTTGGCGGCCGCCGCGGCGTCGCAGCCGACCGCGCGACGCAGCGCGTCGACGCGCTCGCGCAGCTCGGGGCCGTCCAGGCCGACGAGCGCCGGCGACCGCAGCGCGGCCGCGACGCACTCGTCGTTGGGCACGCCCAGCCCCGAGCTCAGCGCCTCGAGCGTGCGCAGCAGCACCGCCGGCTCGTGCGCGAGCAGGCTCGGCTCGCGCGCGATGAGCTGCGCCACGTAGCCGGCGCCGCAGCAGGCCACCCAGCGGCGCAGCCGCTCCGCGACCGCGCCCGGCGCGAGCGACACGAGCAGCGCGGCGCGCTCGCCGCTCAGCGCGCGCGCCGGCAGCGGCGCGCCGAGCTGCTGCTGCGCCACGCTGCTGAGCGCCTGCAGCGCCGCCAGCTCGCACTCGCCAGGCTGCCGCGCGCCGCCGGCGGCGGCGCCGTCCTCGCCGCGGCCGGCCGGCGCGGCGCCGCTCCAGCCGCGCTGCACCGCGACGGGCAGGTGCGACGGCGCGTGCGGCATGTAGAGGCGCTGCGCGGCGCCCTGCCAGGTCAGCATGGCGTCGATGCACGCCTGATAGTCGCGCACGGTGCGCTCGCGCAGCTGCGGGCGCGCGGCGGGCGGCGGGCGGCGGGCGGCGGGCGTGGGCGCGGCCGGGCGCGGTCAGGCGCGAGCGCCGCGGCGCGGCCGCTGCGCCGCCGCCCCGGGCAGGCGCGCCGCCGCGCCGGCGGCGGACCACGCCGCCGGCCGGCCTGAGCGCCGCGCGCCGCGCGCACCTTGCGGACGGCCTCCGCCCGCGCCTGCTCGCGCAGCAGCTGCTGCTGCCGGATGGTCATCAGGCGCAGCGGCTGCCGCTCCGCCGCGCTGGTCGCCGCGCCGGCCGCCGGCGCAGGGACGTAGATGCGCGTCGTGCCGACCTGCGGCACCGCACTGCCCAACAGCCGGATGGCGCCCTGCTCATGCTGCTGTTCCAGCTGCTGCTGCTCCTGCTGCTGCTGCTCCTCGCCCGGCTCCGCGCCGGCGCCTGCCGCCGCGCCGTCCTGCTGCTGCTGCTGCTGCCGCCGCGCGGCGCCCTGCTGCGCCATCAGCCGCTGCGCCAGCCGCTGCGCCGCGGCCTTGGCCTGCGTGGGCTGCGCCGCGAGCGCGTCTGCCGCGCCGCGCGGCATGCGCTTGACCGTCACCACGCTGGGCGCGGGCTGCGGCGCCTGCACGCCAAACAGCTCCAGCAGGCGCCCGGTGTCGCGCGGCCGCGCGGCGCGCCGCTGCCGCGGGCCGGCGGCGCGCGCGCTCTGCCACGCCTCGGCCGCCGCCGCCGCGGCCGCCGCAGACTGCTCGGCCGACTCGCGCGCGGCGGCGGCCGCCGCCTGCTGCGCCGCGAGCTGCTCAAACGACGCCGCAAAGGGCCGGAACTGCGCGGCCAGGTCTGCGTCGCCGCCGCCTGCCAGCGGCGGCCCCGCCCCCGACGGTTGCGCCTGCTCCTGCTGCTGCTGCTGCGCCTGCTGCGCCTGCGCCTGCTGCTGCGCCGCCCGGCCGCGGCGCATGCCCAGCTGCGCCGCCTGCAGCGCCGCCCGCGGGTCGGCCAGCGCGCCGGCGGGCAGCGCCGCCGCGTCGCCGCGCGCCGCACGCACGTGCGCCGCCGGCTGCGGGAACAGCTCGTGCGCCGCCTGTCGCCGCGGCTGCGCCTGCGCCTGCTGCTGCTCATCCGCCTGCTGCTGCTCCACCTCGCGCTCGCCCACGCCCGGCGCCTGCTCGGGCGGCTGCTGGGCCTGGTCCTGCTGCCGCTGCCGCTGCTGCCCCGCCGCCACGGGCCGCCGGCGCCGGCGCTGGCGCTCTCCCGGCGGCAGCGGCGCCGGCGCGGCAGCAGCAGCGGCGGGCTCCGCCGGCGCCGCCGCGCGGGCCGGCGCGCCGCGCGAGCTGCGCAGGACGCCCGGCGCCGGCGTCGGGCGGGCGCACGCGCCCGGGGGCGCCGCGGACCCTGCAAAGCGGGCGCGGGCGCGTGAGGGTGCGAGAGCGGGGCGCGGATTGCGTACGCGCGGCACGGCCCCGGTTTCGGCATGCCCTCTGGCTCTCCCTCACCGCTCGGCCGCGCGGACGGCCGCATGTGCGCGCGTGTGGGCTGTGCCGGGGCGCGCCCGCGCTCACTGCGCCATGCCGGGCGGTGCGCGCGCGCTTCGATGCGCCAGCGGTGCGTGGTCGCTCTGGCCGCTCGCTCTGGCGCGGCGGCGCTCGGGCGTGCCCGCCTCGCACACTCGCTGCAAAGACCTGTACCTGCTCAAATTCGGCTGTCGCGCACCACCCGCCCGCCGCCGCCGTCCCCCGCGCCACTCCCCGCACCCCCGGCCGCGCCCACGCACGTCCCGATCGCCCGCGCCCGCTCCCGCCCGCCACAGAGGCGCCGCAGCTGCGCGCGCGGCGAGATGGAGAACAAGCACCCCTTCCCCCTGTTCCCCATGAGCCCCGTCATGGGCGCCGGTGGCGACGCGGCGTCGGTGTCCTTCACCGGCAAGAGCGGCAAGGGCAGCGCGGCCGCCGCGACGAGCGGCAGCGCGATGTCGACCGACTCTTGCTCGCGCGCGCCGTTTGGCGAGCTGGTGCGCCCGGCGGCGCGCCGCGGCCCGGCCGCCGCGCCCGCCGCCGCCAGCTGCGCCACACCGCGGCCACACTGCGCTGCGCGCAGGCCAACAGCGCGCCGGCGCCGCCGCCGGCCGCGTTTGAGTTCTCCCGCCCCGCCGCCGGCGGCGGCGCGGCCAAGGCCAAGGCCGCGGGCGCGCCGTTCTCGCGCTTCGGCGCCGCCAAGCCGCCGGCCGCCAAGCCCGCGCGCGACCAGGGCACGCCCGAGCCGGGCACGCCGGGCTCGGTCACCGCCGAGTCGTGCGACGCGGGCGTCAAGACGCCCGCGCCGAGCGCGCCCGGCGCGCCGCCCGCCGCCGACGGCCCCGCCGCGCCGCTCGGCCTGCCCAACCTGCTGACGTGGCGCGAGCCGCTGACGAGCCTCGTCGCCTTTGTCGGCGGCCTGCTCGCCTTCTGGGGCCTCACGTGGGCCGCTTACGGCGCGCACGGCATGACGCTCGTGTCGGGTGCGCCGCCCCCTGCACGCGAGCGCCGCGCGCGCCGCCCTGCGTGCGCGCGCGCACGCCGCCCCTCCAAGCCCCCGCCCTTCCCCAGCCCACGGCGCGCGCTTGCGCCCGCGCCCGCGCCACACACACGCCCCGCCGCGCCACACTCCACGCGCCGGCAGGGCTCTGCTACCTCGCGCTCGCCGACCTGGGGTCCAACTTCTTCCGCTACTTCATCTCCCAGCCCTGGCACGCCCGGGCCCTCTGGGGCGGCGGCGCGGGCATGCAGCGCGCGCTCACGCGCGTCAACGCCGCGCTGCTGCACGCCGCGGCCGCGCACGACCGGCTGCTGGGCGCGGAGAACCCCTACGTCACGCTCAAGGTGACCTGTATGTGCGTGTGTGTGTGTGTGTGTGTGTGTGTGTGCGTGTGCGTGTGCGTGTGCGTGTGTGTGTGGACACGCGCGCGCGCGAGCCGAGCCGCCGCACCCGCCGCTGCCCGTCCGCCGCAGGTCGCGGGCGCGCTGTGGGGCCTCGCGTGGGCGGGGTCGTTCGTGAGGTGCGCGGCGCGCGCGGCGCCGGCCCCTCTGCATGAGCGCGCGCCCGCGCCCGCGCGCCCGCCCGCTCACCGCCGCCGCCCCGCCGCGCCTGGTGCGGCGGCGCAGCCTGTGGTGGTTTGTGCTGATCGCCTGGGTCGCCGCCTTCACGCTGCCTGGCGTGCACGCGCTCGTGCGCGAGCCGCTCGCGAACGCGGCCAAGGCGATTCGCAGCGCCACAATCGTGAGCCGCCGCTGGCGCCGCCGCTGCCGCCGCCGCCGCCGCAGCAGCTGCAGCACCGCCAGCGGCGGGCTGCGCTGACCAAGCCAGCGCCGCGCCGCCGCCGCCGCCACCGCAGGACAAGGCCGACGCGCTGGGCCTGCCCCGCACCGTGCGCTTTGCCGGCGCCGCGGCCGCCGTGGGCGTGCTCTTCTTCGTCGCCACGTGGGCGCAGTTTGCCATCGGCTTCTTCGTGGCCGCGACGTACTGGCGCACGCTGCTCGCGCCGCGCGAGGTGCGCCGCCGCCGCGCCGGCCGCACTGCCGGCCGCACTGCTGGCCGCCGCGCCGCCGCCCGCCCGCCTCCCCTGCCTTTGTCGCCCACCGCGCGGCCGCCCCCCTCCCGGCGCGCCGCCGTGCAGATCGAGCTCATCCGCGAGGCGGCCGAGCCCTACACGCTCAGCGTGCGCAAGGTCGGGCGCCGCATCTCGTCGGTCGCGGAGGACGCGCTCGGCCGCCTCTCCACGGGCGGCCCGCTCAGCCGCACGCGGCGCCACTTCCGCGCCGAGTGAGCGAGCCGAGTGCGCCCCCGCTGCTTGACCGCGCGCGCGGCCGCGGCACGGGCGGCGGCCGCGGCGGGCGGGTGTCTAGTCTGTAGTCTGTAGAGGCCGCTCGGCGGCACGCGTTTTGGGGGGGCCGGCAGGCAGGTCGCAGGGTCGGTGTTGCGGGGGGCGGCGGCGGAGAGAGCCGGCGACGCCGTCACCCCGAGCAGCAGTGACGGCAGCGGCGGCGGCGTAGTGCCGCGCGGGGTGTGTGCGGCCCGCTCGCCTCTCAGCGCCTCGCCAACTTCTCCTGTGTGCTCCGCTTGACCCGCACGGCGTCATCGGCCGCTGCGCACAGCCCCCGCGTGCGCCAACGTGCGCGCGGAAAACGCATCGCGCCCGCGACCTGCTCCCGCCGCGCCCGCACGCCGAGCCGCCTCGCGCGCCAGCGCAGAAGGCACGCGTCCGCGAACCTTGCCTCAGAGAGTCGCAGCCATGGCCCGCCGCGCGGTGCTGCTGCTGGCAGCGCTGGCGGTCTGCTGCGCGGTCGCCGGCCCGGCGCGCGCGGCCGCGGAGGCTGCCGACGACGAAGTCCTGGTGAGGCCCGTCGCTGTGCCGGACGGCTCGGCAGCCGCTGCCCGCGTCTGTCAGCAGCAGCGCGGCCGGCGGGCCGGTGCCGACGCTGCCGCCGGCCCCACGCGGCCGCCGCCCCAGGTGTTCACGGAGGAGTTTCTGAACCGCAAAATCGGCGCCGCGATGCTCAAGCTGCCGGCCGCGGCCCGGCTCGCGCTCAAGGGCGAGGTCAAGAAGGCGCAGGCGACCGAGCCAAAGTGGGTCAACGTCACCTGCCTCAACAGCGTCGCGCCCGCGCCGCTCAACTGGAAGATGTGGTGCCCCAACAAGTGCGCAGCTGCGCACCCCGCGGGGCGCTCGAGCCGCAGCGGCGGCGGCGGCGGCGCCCGGGCGCGGGGCGCCGCCGAGCCGCGCGCGCCGCGCCGCGCCGGCCGCAGGCACGCGCACGTCACGCAGTGGGTCGACGACGTCGGCGCGACGCACCGCAAGATCGTGCTCGCCCCGCAGCCCAACATGACCGCGCAGATGGTGCGGCCGCCGCACCGCGCACCCGCGCCGCCGCCACCGCGCCGCCATGCCGCCGCGCACCGCTGCCCGCGCAGCGCGCCCGCAAAACCCTGAACCGCACGGCCCGCGCGGCAGGCGGTCTGGTTCATGATGCCCAGCTTCCCCAAGACGCTGACCATCAACGGCGAGGCGCGTGCCACGCGGCGCCGCGCGCCCCACGGCCCCCGCCCGCCCGCCCGCGCGCGCTCTCGCCGACGCGCCCGCCGCCGCCCGCCCGCCCGCCCGCCCGCGCGCGCGCACTCGCCGACGCGCCCGCTGCCGCCACGCTCGTCTACTCGCCCACGCACACGCCACCACGCCACCAGGAGTTCACCAAGCACCACCTGTGGCACCCGCTGGACCACATCGCTCACCCCAAGTACAAGCTCGTCCCCGGCAAGGGCCTGATGGAGCCGCCGCTGCTCATGAGCAGGTGGGCAGGCCCGGCGGGCGCGCGGCCGGGCGGGCGGGGAGCGGCGGCCCGGGCTGCGGCCGGCTGCGGGCAACCACGCCGCGCGGCGAGCTGACGCGCGCCGCCGCGCCCGCGCGCACCACAACGCCCCGGCCGGGCGCAGCCTGAACGAGACGTACCGCACCGCGCCCGGGGCCGACCCGTCTCGCGTGTACAAGACCGAGATGTGGGTCGGCGCGCACGACGTGAGCGGCGGCCAGGGCTCCAGGGGTCAGGCTCGAGGGGGCCAGGGCTTGAGGGGTCAGGCTTGAGGGCCAGGGCTGGTTGGGGAGAGCTCGCTGGCTGCCCCGCAGCCCGCGCACGCCCGCGCGCGGGCGGGCTGCAGGCTGCTCGCCGAGCGCCGCGCACCGCCGCCGCACGCCGCCCCGTGTGCTGCAGCTCGCGTCCAACCTGCCGCGCAACCGCTACGTGCTCGGCATGGACGTCCTGGGGTGAGCCGGCGAGGGGCGCCCTGGCTGCCGTGGGCGCGGCGCCAGGGGGCCGTCCCGGCGCGCCGGGACGGCCGGCCGCGCGGCCGCCCGGCCGCTCAGCCGACTGGTCAGCCGCGCAACACCTGGCGGATTGCGGCTGAGCCTGGCCCCTCCCTGCCTCCCTGCCCTGCCCTGCCCCATACTCCGCCCCCCCCCCCTGCAGCTTCCAGCCTTTCACGCTCATCGTTGAGTTCAGCGACGCCCCGCCCGCCGCGGGGCCGGCGCCCGCCGCGGCCGCGGCGGGCCACGCCGCGGGCGGCGCCGGCGCGGCCGCGGCGCCCGCCGCGGGCGTGGGCGGCGGGCTGGTCGTGAGCGTGGAGGTCATCGTCGGCGTCGCCGGCGTGGGCTACGACCCCAAGAACCCCACCAAGGGCGCGCCCAAGAAGGTGCGTGCGCACGCGCGGCGCGCCCCTGCACCGCGCCGCGCCCCTGCGCCGCGCCGCCCACGCGCTGCCCACGCCGCCCATGCGCCGCGCGCGCGCCCGCGCCGCCGCGGCCGCCAGGCGGCGTCGGCGGCCAACGCGCTGCTGTTTGAGAGCGTGATGGCGCCGTACCGCGCCAACGGCGACTTCCCGGCCGCGCTCGACGCGGTGACGCGGCACGTGGTGGAGGAGTTTGGCAACCTGCAGCGCTTCGTGCCCATCGCGTGGCACTCGACCGTGCCGGGGCGCGTGATGAAGCAGCTCGCCGAGGTCAAGGCCGCGCTGATCGACGCGACGAGCGCGCTGAACGTCGACTCCATCGCTGACGCGCTCGAGAGCGTGGGCGCGGCGACGAAGGAGGTGCTGCAGGAGCAGCTCGCGTCGTGAGCGCGCGCAGCGCGTGGGCGCGGCGTGTGCCGGGGGGGACGTGGCGCTCGTGGGAGCCGCCGCCGCGCGTGCTGGCGGCTGGTGGCAGCGAGAGAAACCACAACGCACTTGCGGCACTGCACGAAGTCGGCAACCGAATCCTCGCGCGCGTGCGATTGATTGATTGATTGCGCGCGCGCAGCGGTTACGGCGCAGCCAGCGCGCACCCCAATTTTCCGCGCGCCGCCGCGGCCGTCAGCCAGCAACTGGGGTTTGGGTCGTCGAGTTCCGTGATGGGCCAGGGCTCGGGACCGGCGACGGCACCAGGCAAAAGCGCCGTCAGCTCGTCGCGCGCGAGCTCGCACCGCCGCCGCCCGCCAGCCAGCTCGTCGCCCCTGCAGCCGCACTGCCGCAGCGCGATCTGTGTCCGACGCCAACTCTCACGCACACGCGTCTGCAGCCGCGGGATCGTGGCCGCTGCGGGGCGAGCTCCCGAATAGTGCGCGAGCCTGGCCCCGCCCCGCGCGCGCGCCCACGATGGCGCGCGCTGCGCTGGTGGCGCTCCTGATGCTGCAGCTCTCCACGAACGTGCTCGGCGATGTCGACGTCGACGCCGGCGCGGGTGCGGCAGCGCGCGCCGCTGCCGCTGCCGCCGCGCGGCACTGCTGCGAGAGCCCGCCGCCTGCGCTCTGGCCGCACGCAGGCAGCAGCGGCGTGGCAAGGGCGCTGCTGCAGGCGACCGCGCGGCGCGGCGGGCGCTGCGGCCCGCGCGTTGGGCGGAAGGGCACTCGCTGCGGGTTCGCCCAGTGCTGCAGCGCGGCCGGGCGCTGCGCGGCGAGCAAGGCCGCCTGCGGCGCCGGGTGCCAGGCCGGCTGGGGACGCTGTTCGTCCAACCCGGCCACGTCGCCGTCGCCCGGCCCGGTGACGCCGCCGAGCGAAGCGTCCCCGGCCCCGCCGTCGCCATCGCCGTCCCCGCCGCCCTCGCCGTCGCCCTCGCCCTCGCCCTCGCCGTCGCCGCCTCCCGGCCAGGCCGCCGGTTGCCCTGCGGGCTGGGAGCCGGCCGTGGGCACGCTCTATGACAGCTGGCCCAAGGTGCGGGGGCGCGGCGCCGACCGCGCACGCGCGCGCGGCGCCCCAGCCGCAGCAGGCCGACGGCCCGCTGTGCGCCGCGCCCCGCCCTCTCACGTGCGCAGCCGGGCACGCGGGAGTGTGTGGAGTACTCGGGGTGCCGCTGGGCGGGCATGTTCAAGCAGGTGAACCCCGGCCCATGCGGCGGCCCCTGCGCGACGGTCGACGGCGCGACCGCTCAGCTCCTCGACGGCGGCAGCGGCCAGGTCTGCTGCCGCTGGCCCGAGGCCGTGGTGCGCGGCTGGGCGATGGCCGCGACGTGGGAGCGCGACGACGCACTGCTGGGGAAGCGCGTCGACGTCATGGTGCAGGGCGGCGCCTGCACGGCAACGGTCAACGTGCGCGACGTGTGCGCCGACGGCGACTGCGACGGCTGCTGCAGCCGCAACACGGGCGGCGGCGCGTACAAGCTGATCGACCTGGAGAAGTGGAGCGCGGCGGCGCTGCTCGGCTTTGACCCCAGCGGCCCCAGCTTTGACATCAACGACGTGATCGACAGCGCCCCCACGGCCACAGGCCTGCGCCCCGGCGCGCCCGAGGGCGACGTCATGCCCCTGTGCTATCGCGTGACCGGCTGAGCCGCGGCGGCGCAGCTGGGGGACGCAACGGGCGGGTGCGCGGGCGTGCGCGAGCTGCGCTGGCGCTGGGAGCGGGGCTGGCCGGCGCGCGGGCGCCGCGTACGTAATCGCATGAGGACACGTTGCACGCGCCCCGCACCCAGACCTGCTGCGCGACCGTCTGCGTCTGCTGCGCGTCAACTCGCTGCCGGGGGCGCCCCCGGCGCGCGGCCGCCCGCTGTGCGTTCTTCTTGTGCGCCACCAGCGCCCTGGACAGCTCCTCGTCGCCGCGGCACAGCTCCTCCAGCTGGCGCGCGACCGTGGGCGGGTCCTCCTGCGGCGGCGGCGCGCGAGAGTGCTCAGCGTGGGCGCACGGGCAGGCAGCTGCGCCAGCAGGCCGCCACGCGGCCGCCTGCAAGCGCTGACACCTCGCATTCGAGGTCGATTTCGTCGTGAGTGCCGCAGAGCTGCCAGACTCGCAGACACGTCAGCCGCGTGGCGTCCGTCAGGCTGGCCACGCCGCGCATGCCCAGGCGAGGCGCAGAGCTGAGGTCCAGGTTCTGCAGCGCAGTCAGTGCGCGCGCCAGGTACACCACGTCGGCGTCGCGCACGCAGTCGCCGGCCAGTCCCAGCGACGTCAGCTCGCTCAGCAGGCCGAGGCGCCCCGTGCGGAGCGCGCCGGGCTTGAAACATGACCCAAGCGTCAGATCGCACAGGTCGGGGCAGGCCCCCACCAGGGCGTTGAGCTCAGCCTTCGCCAGCTGCGCGCCTGAGCCATGCTCGCTGCCAAAAATGGACAGCCGCCGCAGCGACGGCAGCGCACGCGCAAACAGGCGCGCCGCGGCGCCGGGCGCCAGGCCGCCGCCCGACAGGTCCAGGTGCGACAGCTGCGACAGCGACGCGATGCTGCTGGCACAGTCAGCGCAGCCGGCCAGGATCTGGTGGCGCCCAAAGTCAAAGCTCAGCTCCTGCAGCCGGGCCAGGTGCGGCAGCACGCGCAGCAGCGCTGACGTGGTGGCGCTGTCGCCGCCCTGCCACAGGCTCAGCCTCAGCGCCGTGAGGCGCGTGAGCGGCGTGAACGCTGCGGCCGGGTCGACCAACGTGGCCTGACGCAGGCGCAAGCACTCCAGGCCCGTGAGGTGCACGAGGGCGGCGGGGCCCGCCACGCCGCCTTCCAGGTTGTCCATATCCAGGTGCGTAAGCGTGGACGCCAGCGGCGGGATGGCGACAGCGATCGTGTCATCGTCTTCGGGCGCACAAGTCATCGACAGGTCGCGCAGCCCCGTCACCGCGGCCGCGATTTCGAGCGCCTCACTGCCGTCGTACGCATCAGACATTCCCAGCATGGTCAGCGCCGGCGCCTGGTGCAGCAGGTCGACAATCGCATCGGCATGCCCAAACGAGACGTCCAGCTCGAGCAGGTCCGGGCACAGCAGGCCGGGGAGGGCGCAGCAGTCCAGGATGAGGCGGGTGAGCGCCGGCAGGGTGCCGCTGCCGCCGCCGCGCGCCGCCACGTCCATGCTGTGGCACGTCAAGCTGCGCAGGCCCTGCAGCTCGGAGAGTGGCAGCGCCAGCTGCACCGGCTCTTGCGGAAACAAGGGGCCATCTGCCCTGAGGCTCGTCACGCCGCGCCCGCGGCGCGCCAGCCAGCCGCTGAGCGCGGCGGCGCGCTGGGCCGCGCTTCCGTCCTCGCCAAACTCTACGTGCACCTCGCTGCTGGACGCGGCCGCCGCGTCGGCCCAGGCGCGGCACACGAGCGCGGCGGCGCCCAGGCGCTCGGGCTCGTCCAGCTCCGCCAGCACGCGCGGCAGCACCTCCGCCGGCAGCCGCGCAAAGGGCGACGCGCCCTGCGGCACGCGCGTTGAGGCGGAGGTGAGAGGAGGAGGCGTTCAGGCTGGCGGCGGGGGTGCTGGCTCGCGCGCGCGGGCGGCTGCCGCAGGCGGGCGCACAGTGGCGGCAGCAGCGGCAGCAGCGTGCGCTCGTCCGGCCCCCGCGCCGCCGCCGGCCGCCGGCCGCTGGCGACCGCCCGTGATCACCGCTCACCGCGTCACCGGGCTCCATGGGCGCGGCGCTGCAGGCGGGTCCGGCGCCAGGCGCGGCCGCGGCGAGCGGCGCTGCCGGCGGGCGCGGCGGGCGCTGCCTCCACGCGGCCGGGCGGGCCGGGCGGGGCTGCGGGGCGGCACCGGTAGGCGACTCAGGCCGCGGATCAAGCTGCGCTGCAGCGAACGGGCGGGCGGGGCGACTGAGGGCAGGGGCGGCGCTGCCGCTCCGTCGAGGTGCGAGGCGCGGGCTGGGCACGCGTGGGCGGGCGGGTGCAGCGTGGGGCTGGCGGGTGTGGACCGGGCGGCGGCGCGCTGTCGGCGATCGCGCGCAGAGCCGCGCTGCGCCCTGGCGGCGAGCCCTGCGCCGCGGGCAGTCCACGCGCCCGCGCGCCTGCGCGGCTCCCGAGTCGGGGCCGCGGCTCGCGCGGGCAGTTTTCAGCTCAATTCCCAACAACACGCGCTCCCGAGTGCAATGCACGCCGAGGAACCCCCCCCCCCCCCCCCCCCCCCACCCCTGCGCCGCCGCGTGCAGGGCCCTCGGCCGCCCGCCTTGCTGCTGAGGGGCCCAACGCGCCCAACGCCTGCGCCGGACGCCACGGCGCCGCGCCCGTCCGGGGCTCCCGGAGTCCCTGAGCTCAGAGGCTCAGGGGCTTGTTGCTGTGTCGGTGGCAAGCCCTCAACGAGCCCTGAACCTCTCAGAGGCTGAGGAGACTTGGTGATGTCGGCGGCAAGCCTTTACACAAGCCCTACACCCTCTCAGAGGCTGAGGGACTTGTTGATGTCAATGACAAATCGAAACTTCACGTCGCCCGCCTCCATGCGCTCCATCGCGGCGTTGACGTAGTCCATGTCGATGACCTGGCGCGGCGGCGCCCGGCGCGGGGCGCGGTGACCGGCACGGGCGCGGCATGAGCGGGGCGCGGGCGCGGGCGGGGCGTGAGCGGGGCGCGGGCGAGGGCGGGGCGGGCCGCGGGCGCTGCGTCGTGCCGGGAGCTGCTGCGTGCGGCGGCGGCGCGGCGGCGCAGCGCGGCGGCGCGCGCCTCGACGTCGGCGGTGATGTTGTGCTTGCCGCAGAAGTCCAGCATCTCCTGCGTCATCACCAGGTTGCCGATCACGCTGCCCGCGACGGTCAGGTTGCTGCGCGGCGCAGCGCGTGGCGCGGCGCGGCGCGCGTGGCGGGCGCGCGGGCGGGCGTCGGCGCGCGCGCGCAGCAGGGACCGCGCCGCGCCGCGCCCCCGCCCCCCGCGCCGCCGCTCTCCCTCCCGCAGCTGGCTCGCCCTCCCGCCGCCGCCGCGCGCGCTCCCTCCCGCCGCTGGCACGCCCTCCCGCCGCCGCCGCGCGCGCTCCCTCCCTCTGCCGCCGCCGCGCCCGCCGCTTGCCCCGCCGCCGCACCGCATGACGAGGGAGAAGTGGTTGATCGTCGGCTGCTCCGGGGGCAGGCCGACGATGACGAGCTTGCCGCGTGGCGCGAGCAGCTCCATGAGCGCCGCGACGTCGTGCTTGGCCGACACGGTGTCGATGATGCCGTCGAGCGTGCCTGACGGGCGCGCGCGCGAACAACACGCGGGCGCGGGCGGGCGGCGGGCGGGGCGGCGGTGGGGCAAAGGCGGCGGGGCGTGGGCAGCGAGCGAGCGGCGGTGGGACGGGCGGTCGGCGGCGGCGGCGGCGGGCGGCGGCGGCGGCGGCGGCGAGCGTGCAGTCGGCGGCGGCGGCGGGCGGGCGGGCGGGCGGGCGGCGGCGCACCCGCGGCGGCCTTCATCGCCTCCGCGTCGCCCGAGGGGATGACCGCGGTCGCGCCCATGGCCTTGGCCTCGGCCTCCTTGGCGCGCGAGCTGCGGCGCGCGGCGCCGGCGCGCGGCGTCGCCACGCAGCGCTGCCTTCACCTGCCCCGCACCGCCCCGCCTGCCCCGCCCGCCGCCTGCCGCGCCGCCCTGCTGCTGCCCGTCCGCCCGCCGCCGCACCGGGAGATGACGTAGACCTCGCAGCCGAACGCGGCGCCAAACTTGACGGCCATGTGCCCGAGGCCGCCCAGGCCCACGACGCCGATCTTGAGCCCCGGCTTGTCCAGGCCGTTGTCCTGCGCCGCGCCAGGGGTTCAGGGTTCGGGGGTCAGGGGTCAGCGGTTGGGGTTGGAGGCGCGGCAGCGGGGCGGGCGAGCGGCGAGACGGCCGCGCCCGCTGCGGCGCGCCAGTGCTCCGAGCCCTAAACCCCCGCGGGCCCAACATATTCTTAAACCCCCGCGCGCGCCTTGAAGGGCGCGTAGGTGGTGATGCCGGCGCAGAGCAGCGGCGCGACGCCGGCGAGCTCGAGGTTGGCGGGGATGGTGTACGTGTGGCTGCGCGCGGCGTGGAGCAGGGCGGCGTACGCGGGCGGCGCGGGCGTGAGGGCTCGCCCGCGGGCGCCGCGGGGCCCTGACGGAGGCCCGCCCCGGCCGCCAGCCGGGCCAGCGCCGCCCCGGCCGGCCCCGCCGCGCGGCGCGCAGGGCCCCGGCGCGCGCGCCGCCGCTCACTCCTCTGCCATCACGATGTGGGTCGAGTAGCCGCCCTGCGCGGGCAGGCCGTCGTAGTGCGTGGAGTTGTAGGTGTAGACCAGCTTGGGGCAGAAGATCTGCTCCCCCGCCTTGCACTGCCCGCACGTGCTGCGCGGCGGCGGCGCGCGGGCCGACAGGGTCAGCGGCGGGCGGCGGGCCCGGCGGCGCAGGCGGCGGCGGCGGCGGCCGGCGGCGCTGGCGCGCCGGCCGGCCGGCCCCGCGGCGAGTCCAGCCCAGCCCAGCCCGCGCGCGCACCGGCAGGTGTCGACGAACACGCCCACGCCGGCGCGGTCGCCGGGCTTGAACTTGGTGACCGCGGGGCCGACCTCGGTGACGATGCCCACGATCTCGTGCCTGCGCAGGTGCGCGGCGGCAGTTTACCCGGGTTTAGGCGACACCAGTCCAGGGTTTAAGGGCGGGCCCCCCGCCGCGGCCCTAAACCAACCCTGCGCGGCGCGGCGCGGCGGCGGGCGCCACCCGCCCCGCCCGCGCGGCGGCTCACCCGGGCACCACCGGGTACTTGGCGGGGCCCCAGTCGCCGCGGATGGTGTGCAGGTCGCTGTGGCACATGCCTGCGGCGCGGCGCGGCGCGGCGGCGGAGACCGCGTTGCTCGCGCGCCGCCGCCGACGCCGCCGCTGCCCCTGCCCCTGCGCCCGCCGCGCCGCCGCCGCTTGCGCCCGCGGCTGCCCCTGCCCCTGCGCCTGCCCTGCGCCTGCCCCTGCGGTCGCCGCCGCCGCGGCCGCGCACCCGCGTGTGTGATCTTGATCATCACGTCATTCGGCTGCAGCGCGCGGCGGTCAAACTTGTAGGGCGCGAGCGTGCCGCTCGTGTCGCGCGCGGCCCAGCCGAGCGTGTTGCCCGCGCTGCCCTCGACCGCCTGCGCAGGCGCGGGGGCGCGGGGCGCGCGGGGGCGCGTCGGCGGCCGCGGCGCGGCGCGCCGCGCGCAGGCTCGCGCTCCGCTGAAGCTGCGGGCGGGGGCGCCCCGCCGCCGCCGCGCGGGCGCCGCTGCCGCCGCCCGTGCGCGCCTGGCTGGGCTTGGCGAACGCCTTGGCGAAGGCGTCAAACTCCACGCCGTCTGCGGGGCGCGGAACGTGAGGACGCGGCGGCGCGCGGCAGCGGCGGCAGCGCGCAGCGGCAGCGGCGCGGCCACGCACCGCCGGACGACAGCGCGGCCACGGCGCCGGCGTCGCCGTACTTGGCGCCCGCCGCCTTGAGGGCCTGCGGGGCGGGCGCGTGGGCGGCCGGCGGGCGCGCGGCGCGATCGGGGGGGGCCACAACGCGGCGCACCTCGGCGTCGATGCCCCCCGCGTCACCCAGGGTGTGCAGGAGGCTGAACTCGCGCGGGTGCGCCTTGCCCGCCTCGGGGCCGGCGCCCTTCACGGCGATGCGCGGCATGGCGGCGCGCGTGGCCGCTGGAGCGAGGGGGTTTGATGAGCAGCAGCTGCTGCGGCGCTCGTGCTCCGGCGGTCGCGTACGGGAGCGCGGGCGGGAGGACGTTGGCAGACGTGCAGCGGTGTGCGGGGGGAGCGCTGGAACGTGGTGCGCAGGCGCCGCAGGCGCGGCGGTTGAGCGGCCGCCGTCACGCCGCCGATTTGCTCACCGCCATGCTTCTCAGAAGCAGCGGTGGGCTCACACTTGCGACGCCACACGCAGGCCACGACTGCAGAAGCATCGCGCCGCCGCCTCCCGCCCCCGTTGACCCCCTGCGCGCGCCGCGCGAGCAGCGGCGCCCCGCGGCGCGCGCGCACGCGGCGCGCATGGAGCGGGACGACTGGGCCCGCGGCGCCCGCGCGCTGTCCGCCGCGGCGACGCGCGCCGGCGCCGGTGCGCGGCCGCGCGGCCGCGCGGCCGCTGCCTGCGCGCGCGCCGCCGCTCACAACGCAGCGCGCGCCGCCGCAGAGCTCGCCAAGGCGCTGGCGGCGCTGGCGGCGCGCCAGGGGCTGGTCATCGGCCCGCCAGCGGCCGAGGCGGCGGCCGCGGCGGCGGCGCTGCTGGGGCGTGCCCGCGAGGCGCGCGCCGCGCTGGCCGGCCTGCAGCAGCAGGTCGCGGCCGCGTCGGGGCCGGCCGCGCTGGCAGAGCTGGCGTCCCGCGTCGCCGCGCTCACGGAGCTGCTGCGCGCGGTCAAGGCGAGCCAGCGGACGCAGTACGCGGCGCTGCTGGCCGCGGAGGCGGCGCTGGCCGCGGAGCTGGAGCCGGGCGCGCTGCAGCCGTGCGGGCCGTGGCCGCCCGGCGCCGGCTGGGCGGCGGGCGACGCGCGCGACGCAGGCGGCGAAGACGACGCGGGGCCGCCCGCGTCGCCGCCGGACCGGCCCGCGCGCCGCGGCGGCAGGCCGATGCAGCGCGCGCGCCCCGGCGCCGCCGCGCCGCGCGGCGACGGCGGCGACGGCGCCGGCGGCGGCGGCGGCGGCGGCGGCGGCGAGCCCCGGCCGGAGCCCGAGCAGTGCGGCGACGGCGAGCCCAGCGAGGCGCCCGGTCACGGCGGCAGCGCGCTGCTCTCCGAGGTGGTCGCACATGACGCCTTCCTGCAGCGCCACGGCGCCACGGGCGGCTGGCACCCCGACGACCACGCCGCGTTCCTCGCCGCGCTGCGGCAGGCCCGGTACGGCGCGGCGTGCGGCGCTGCGCGGCGCGCGGCGCGCACGGCCGCCGGCTCGGGGCGCAGGCCCCGCCGCAGCGAGCCGCCCGCGCTGCGGCACGCCGCGCGCGCAGGGGAGACTACAACACCGTGCTTGCCACGGCGGGCGAGGCGCTGCCGACGCTGTCGCGCGCCGCCGTGGTCGCGCACTGCAAGTGGCACGCCGACCTGGTCGACCTCGACATGCGGCGGTGCGCGGCCGTGCGGCCGCGCCGCCGCGCCGCCGCGCCGCCGCGCCGCCGCGCCGCCGCGCCGCCGCCGCTGCCCGCCGCGCGCGCCCCCACGAGCCACTGCCGCCGCCGCCGCCGTCGCTGGCGGCGTTGCAGGCGCGTGGCGCTGGTCGACTGGCGCGCGGCGCGCGACGCGGCGCGCGCGGCGCGCGCGGCAGAGGCCGCGGCGTTTGCGGACGCGGCGGGCGCGCGGCCGGGCGGGGCGTCGCCGGACCAGCTGGGCAAGGAGGCGCGGCAGGCGCAGCGGCAGGCCGTCGCGCGGTGGAAGGCCGAGCGCGCGGCGGCGGCCGAGGCGGCGGCGGCGGCGGAGGCGGCGCGCGACGCGGAGGCGCGCGGCGCGGCGGCCGCAGCGCTGGCGGCGCGCCGCGCGGCGCTGCGGGGCCAGCTGGAGGCGGCGCAGGCGGCGCGGCAGCGGGCGCTGGCGGCCGCGGAGGCGCCGCCGCCGCTGGCGGCGCAGCCGTCGGAGCGGGAACTCGCGGCGGCGCGCGCGGCGCGGCAGCGGCTGCGCGAGCGCAGCGCGGCCGCGAGCCAGCGGCGCGGCGCGCTGCTGGCCGCCAAGCAGGAGCGCGAGGCGGCGCGCGAGCGCGCGCAGGCGCACCTGCTCGCGGCGCTCGAGGGGCGGCCCACCGCGGAGCGCGACGCGGGGCGGCTGCTGGTGGCCACGGCGGCGGCCGCCGCGCGCGCCGCCGAGGTCGCGGCCGCGCGCGCGGCCGACGCTGCGGCGGCGGGCGCGGGCGGCGACGGGCCGCAGCGCGAGCGCGGTGCCATCGCGTCGGGCTTTGTGTTGCACCTGGGGCACAAGGCCGTGCCCGCGTGGGCGAGCGGCATGCGGTGACGGCGCAAGCGTCGAGCGATCGCGCAAGGCCGCCAGGGCGCAGGCGCAGGGCTCAGCGCCGCTGCGCCGCCGCTGCACCGTGAGGCAGCATCGCCCGCCAGCTCTCAGACCGGGCAGCGACGCCCGCCCGCGCAGCAACCACGCGCGCATGGCGGCGTGAGCAGCGAGCGCGTCTGATGTTGACCCCCTCGTGAGGCCGCACCGGAGCGCACGTGCGGCCCGCACGCGCGCCCAGAGCTCGGCGCTCACTCCGGCTGCGCGCCACCGCAGGGCCGGCGCCGGCTGGAGCGGCGGCGGCGGAGCGCGGTGGGCGTCGGCGCGCGAGGCGGCCCGCGCGTGCGGCAACGCGCTCGTGCTGCTCGATGTGGCCGACGGGAGCCAGGTGCGGGGACGGCGGCGTGGCGTGGAGCCAGCTGGGGGCCCGCAGCTCACGCCGGCGGCCCGCGGCGCCCCGCGCCGCAGCGCGTGCTGCTCGCCGGCGGCGGGGGCGTCGCCGCCTTTGCGGCCAGCGCCGGGGCGGGCCTCATCGCTGTGGCCGAGCAGGTGGGGTCGCTGGCGCCGCGCCGGGCGACCCGCCGGTGCAGCCAGACGGCTCTGGCCGCTGCTGCGCGCGCCCACGCTGCGCCGCCGCCGCAGGGCTGCCCGCCGCGCCTGGCGGTGTACGGGACGTCAGACCTGCAGGCGGTGGCGCGCCTGGACGCTGAGGACGGCTGCACCGCGCTCGCGCTCTCGGGCGACGGCCAGCTGCTCGCCGCAGCGCTGGGCGCGCCGCGGCCGCGGCTGTGCGTGTGGCACTGGCGCGAGGTGCGCGAATCCTCGCCCCTAGCCTCCGGGCCCCCAGCGGCGCTGCGGCCGCACGATGCTGGCGCGCGCGGCAGCGTGCAAGCGCAGCGGCGGGCAAGGGCGACGCGCGCCGCGCCCCGCGCAGGGTGCGCTGCTGGCGTCGGCGCCGCTGGCGCGGCCCGCCGCGGCGGTCAGCTTCCACCCTGGTGACGCGTCGTGCCTGCTGACGGTGGCGGCGCCGGAGCCAGCGGGCGGCGACGGCGGGCGCGACGCGGAGCAGCTGCAGCTCTGGCGGCTGGACCGGCTCTGGCGCCGGCACGAGCTGCACGCGACCCCGCTGCACCTGCCCGAGGGCTGCACGCCAGCCTACCACGCGTGGGCGCCGGAGGTACGCACACGCTCGCCACGCCACCGGCGCGCCCGCGCCGCGCCGCGCGCCTGCCCCGAGCCGCCGCCGCCGCCGCGGTTGCCACCGCCGCGCAGGGCGTGTACGTCGGCTGCCCCAACGGCGCGCTGCTCTGCCTGCACCCCGAGACCTCCGCGCTGCTCGGCGCGGCCGCGCTCGAGGGCGACGCGCCGGTCAGCGCCGTCGCGGTCAACGCGCACGGCGTGGCGGCCGCCAGCAGCGGCGCGGGGAGCGTGGCCTGGTTCAGCCGCGCGCCGGCACGCGATGTGGACAGCAGCAGGGACGCGCCGCCGGTGGAGCTGCGCCCGCTCGGCTGCGCGCAGACAGGCAGCAGAGGTGCGCGCCCGGGCGGCTGGCGGCGGCAACGGGGGTGCAGCCGCAGCACGCGCTACCAGGGGCGCGATGGTGCTTCCAGCTGCCGCCCACTGCGCCGCGGTCCCCGCAGGCTGCAGCGACGTGAGCTACGGCGGTGCGCTGCAGGCAGACCTGCTCATCACCACTGCCGACGGCGCGCTGCTGCTGGCGGCGCCCGGCGCCGGCGGCGGCCTGGCCGACGTGGCGCTGGAGCCGCTCGCAGACTGCCACGTCGGCGCGGTCACGGGCCTTGCCGCCGCACCCGACGGCGCACACCTGCTGAGCTGCGGCGTTGACGGCAGCGTGCGCGCCTGGACGGCCGGCGGCGGGCAGCTCGCGGCACGGCGCGACGTGGGCGCGCGGCTGACCTGCTGCGCCGCCGCGGACGGCGGCGGGGGCGAGCCCGCCAGGCCGCTGCTGGCGGTCGGCTCCGAGGCCGGCGTGCTGAGGCTGCTCGCGCTGTCGGGCCTGCCGCGGCTGCCGGTGCTGTTCCGCGCGCGCCTCGCGGCGGCGGCGCTGACGCACGTCGCGTTCAGCCCCGGTGGCGCCATCCTCGCCGCCGCCGCCGGCCCCGCGGGCCGGCTGGCGCTGCTACGCGTGGACGGCTGTGAGCAGGCGAGCCTGCTGGGCTGCCTGGGCACCCCAGGTGGGCCGGGGCTGCGAGCATGGCCGCGTGCGTGGGCGGCCTCGTCAACGGCCACTGAGGCTGACACCCCTCGCCCGTTCGCGCTGCCTCCCCGCCGCGGCCCCGCAGAGCCCATCCTCAGCCTGTGCTGGATCTCCAGCGGCGGCCCGCACGCGCCCGAACAGCTGCTGGTCGGCCTGGCGGGCGGCGGCCTGCTCGCGCTCACGCCCCCGGCGGCGCAGACAGGGGGGCATCCGGGCAGCCTGGAGCTGAGCTTGGAGCAGCTGCAGGCGGTCACGACGGCGACCGAGGCGCCGCTGACACACCTTGCAGCCATCCATGTTGGCAGAGCCGCGAGCAGCGCCAGTGGCGCTGGCGCCGCGCTGCAGCCGGCGAGCATGCACGTGTTTGGCGCTGCCGGCGACGGCACGCTGCACCGGCTGGTGCTGCCGGCCGACGCCACTGGCTGGGCGGCGCTGCGCGGCAAGGTGCTGCGCAGCGCCGCCCGGGTGGCGCTGCCCTCGCCGCTGGTCGCGCTGGCGGCCAGCCCGAGCGGGGAGGCGCTGCTGGCGGCGACCGCAGACGGCGGCGTGCTGACGCTGCCAACCGAGGCGGCGGCCATGGCCGCGGCCTCGGCGGCGCTCGCGGCCGAGGGGGGCAGCCACGCCTGCGCGGTGGCGGCGCACGGCGCGCCCGCCAGCTGCGGCGCCCTCGTGGTGGCGTGGGGCGCGGACGGGCGTCGCGCCGCCAGCGGCGCGGCGGACGGCAGCCTGCTGCTGCACGCTGCGCCCGCTGAGCGCGCTTGCGAGCTGCCGCGCGTGCTGCCGCTGGATGCTGCCGCGGCGGAGGACCAGGAGGCGGCGGACGACCCCAGCGCCGCCACGCTGCTGGAGGCCGCCGCCGCGGCCGCGGCCGCCGCGGCGCGAACCGCGGGCGCGAGCGCGCGGCAGGCCACGCTGCAGCGTCTGCAGGCGCTGCAGGCCCGCATGGCCGAGGTGGGGTTGCGCTGTTTGGGATGCAGGAGGGACGCTGCGCCGGGCTTGCCCAGGCGGCAGGCGGTCCGCAGCCGGCCGCGCGTGGCGCCACCACCGCGGCCACAGCGAGTCAGCGCCGTCCGCGACCGCCCGTGCTGTCGCAGGTGCACGCGGCCAACGCCGCCCCGCCGCCCGAGCAGCGCCTCTCCGGCGCGGAGCTGGTCGTAGAGTTGCCCCGCCTCGCGGCGGCGCGCGCGGCCGTGGACGCAGAGGTGGCTGGGCTGCTGGCGGCCGTGGCACGGGAGACGAGTGCGACCGAGATTCGCGCGGCGCGGCTCAAAGCGCTGTGCTGGGACGGCATGGCGACCAAGCCGGCACTGGTGACGGGGTTACGGCCCGGCGGCCCGGAGGTGTGGAACTTTCCACTGCCGCCGCAGGACGAGGCGGCCTGGGCCAAGGTGCGCCGCGCAGGCGGCCTCGGGGGTGGGGCGTCACCAGGGCCGCGCCGCAGGCCGGCGGTGCTGGCTCCAGAGCCAGAGTGCTGCCGTCGCCGCGCTGCTGCCAGGTCGCCAACCTGCGGCGCGTGGAGATGGCCGAGGCGGCCGCGCAGGGCCTGCTGCCGGGTGACGCGCTGTTTGGCGGCGCCGGCGGCAGCGGCGGCCAGACAGCAAGCGGCGCAGTGGCGGGCGCCGTCGGCGCCGCGGCGGCGGCTTGCGTCGACGCCGCCGCAAGCGACGCGCATGCCAGCGTGGGCGCGGCAGGCCTGCTGCCCGCCGAGGCGTCGGCCGCAGGCGCGGCGGCAGCCGACGCGCACACAGGCAGCGGCGCGCCGGAGGCGCAGCGACTGCTGGCCGCGCTGGGCGACGCCCCCGCGGCGGCTTGCCGCGCGGCCGAGCTCGCGTACGCCGAGGTGGACGTGACGCACCCGGGGCGCAAGCTGGCGCAGGCCCAGATCTACCGCCGCCAGGTGTGGGAGGTCAAGACGCGGTGAGCGGGCGCGCGCGCGTGCGGGGCGGCCCGAGGGCGGCGGCGTGGCGCGGCCAGCGCGCTGGCACGCACGCTGCCGTCGAGCGCGCGCCGCCGCCGCGCGCCGTGCCGCCCGCCAGCTTCAACGAGGAGGCGTCGGCGCTCGCGGCCGCCAAGCGCCGCGATGCGGACAAGCTCGCCGACCTCGCTGCCCGCATGGACGAGCTCATCCGCGAGCTCCTCAAGATTCACGCCGTGCTGCACCCGCAGCAGGCCGCAGCGGGGCAGCCGCCGCCCGCCCGCGAGGCGTCGGCGACGCTGCTGCCGCTGTCGGGCGGGCCGTCGGCCGCGGACGCCGGGCCGGGGTCCGGCGGCGGCGAGCCGAGCGCGGCCGAGGTTGAGGCGGAGCTGCGCGCCGGGAGGCTCGTCGCGCACTGGAGCCCGGCGGAGGAGCTGGAGGAGCACCTGCTGTCGGTCGCGCCGGGCGAGGTCAAGGTGTGCGTCGACGCGGCTGACGCGGCGTGCCCGGCCGCGCCTGCTGGGCGGCGGGCGACCCGGCCGCAGGGCGGACGAGCGCGCCCGGCCGCGCCGCGCACGCAGGCGCCGCGCTACCTGTCGCCGGCCGAGCGCGCCAGGGCCGCGGCCGAGGACGCGGCGGCTGAGGACGCGCGGCACCGCGCGGCGGCCGACGACGCGGCCGACCGCGCACTCAAGCAGGTGCGCCGCCGCCCGCGCGGCGCCCCGTCGCCCGCGGCCGCCTTTCCGCGCAGCATCTCGTGCGCGCGCCGCTCACACGCGCCGCTCGCGCGGCGGCGGCGGCGGCGGCGGCGGCGCCCAGATGATGGGCGGCCGCCTCGAGCGCGCGACGGACGAGGTCGCCGACCTCGTCGCCTGCCGGCCCGCCTGGATGGCGGGCGACCCAGCGGGCTTCACCGAGGAGCAGCTGCGCCTGTACAAGGAGTGCGCCGCGCACGAGCAGGCGGCGGTCGAGGACCGGCTCAAGCGCAGGGCGCTCATGGTGCGCGGCGGCTGCCGGGCGCGGCTGCCGGGCGCGGAGCGGCCCCTGCGCAGCAGGCCAGCGCGGCGGCGCGCGGGCGCCACGCTGCCAACGGCGCGCACGCCGCGCACGCCGCGCACGGCGCACAGGAGACGGAGCTGCGCGCGCTCAAGGCGTCGGCCGAGGACGTGGCGGCGCGCTTTGACGGCGCCGTCGCAGCGCTCGCGGCGCGGCGGCTGGACGTGCAGATGGAGGTGCGCTGAGCCGGCCCCACCTGCCTGAGGCAGGCGGCTGGTGCCCAGCGCGATCCCGAGATGCCGCCGCCGGCCGGCATCTTCCCGGCGCAGTCGCGCCAAGGCACGCCCGGTCTGCACCGCCGCCGCAGGTCGCCGCGCTGCAGCGGCGCGCCCTGAGCCTGCTGGCGGACTATGAAACCGCCACAGTGACCGCGGGGCGCGGCGCGGAGGCCGCCGCAGTCGTGCGGCTCGCGGCCGCGCAGGAGGCGCTCGCGGGCACCGAGGCGGTGCGCTGGCGCCGGCGGCGCTGCGCCCCGCGGCGCTGGCCTGCCCCGCGTGCCGGCCGCACCCGAGCTGCGCCGCGCCCGGCCCGCGCGCTCGCAGGAGCTGGGCGAGACGCGCGCGCTGCACGACCAGCGGGCGGAGGCGCTCGCGGCGCTGCACGCGCAGGAGCGCGCCGCCGACCGCGGCTTCAAGCGAGAGTTTGCCGCGGCCGACGGCGCAGCACTGCCGCGCCTGCTCGCCCTGTACCGGGCCCGCCTCCTGCCGCCGGCCGGCGCGGCGGGCGCCGTGCCGCCCGCCGGCTCGGCGGTGCTGGTCTTCGGGCCGCTCGGCGGCGCGCCAGGCGCGGTCGGCGCGGCCGGCGGCGGCGCGGCCGCCGCCTCGGCAGCGAGCTCCGCGAGCACCGACCTGCGGGGGCCGCTGGGCCCGCCGCCGGTCGCGCTCGTGCCGCTGAACGACGCGCAGCGGCCGGAGGGCGTCGAGCCCGGCCTCTGGCGGCGCTTCGTCGAGTACCGAGCTGTGCGGGCGGAGCTCGAGATGTCCGCGCGCGAGCAGACCGCCCAGGTGCCGCCGCGGGCGTGCGGGCCGGGACGCGCCGTGCCGTTGCGCGCGGCGTGCCGACGCCGCCGCTGTCGCCACCGCTGCCGTCCGCGCAGCTGCTGAGCCTGCAGCGCCAGCTCGAGCTGCTCGCGGGCCGCCAGGCGGGACTGCAGGCGGAGGCCGCCGCTGCGGGCGAGGCGGTCGACGCGCTGCGCACGCAGCGTGTCGCGGCGACGTTTGACGTGGAGCTCCAGCTGCGCCTGACCCAGGGCCAGGCGCGCAACGCCGGCCGCCGCGCTGCTCCGTCGCCTGTGCGCGCACAGCGGCCCGAGCGCCGCGCCCCGCGCCCCGCGCGCCGCGCAGGTCGAGGTCGCGCCGGCGGGCGTGGGCGGGCCGCCGCCTGGCGCGCTGCTGCTGGGCCGCGCGCGCGTCGACGCGCTCAACGCAGTCATCGCCACCAAGGGCGCCGCCAAGCTCGAGGCGCTGCGCGGCATGCGGGCGGTCAAGCGCAGCATCCATCTGGCGGAGTGGGAGAACCGCCGCGCGGACATGGAGGCGCGGCGCCGGCCAGCGCGCAGCGCGCGGCGCGGGCGCGCGGCGCGGGCGCGCGGCGCGGCGCCGGCCAGCGCGCAGCGCGCGGCGGCCAGCTGACCGCGTTTGCGGCGCGCCGCGCAGGCCGAGGACGCGGCGGCGCTGACGCAGCAGCTGCAGCTGCTGCACGTCACCAAGGACTTTCAGCAGCTGGTCAAGGCCGGCGCGAGCGGCGGCGCGAGCGGCGGCGCGCAGCACCAGGAGGTCGCAAACCTGGAGGGCCTGATCAAGGTGCGCGGGGGCCCCGGGGTCGGCGGCGGCGGCATGTCTGCTGCGAGCGCCGGTTGCCAGAGGCGCGCGCGGTGGGGGGCCAGCCTGGGCGGTGGGGCCGCCGCCCAGCGGCGGCCGGGCGCGCGCGCTCGCAGGTCCGGCAGGCGCTGCAGGCCAAGGCGGTGGACGTGAAGCGCCACCAGCTGCGGCGCGTGGAGGCGCGCATGGCCGCCACGCGCGCGGACAGCGCGCGCGCCGCGCAGCACCTCGCGGGCCTCGAGGCGCTGCTCGACGACCAGGAGCGCCTCGCGGGCGCCGCCGCGGGCGGCGACCCCGCGCCCGGCCGCCTCGCGCGGAGCCTCGCAACGCAGCGCAAGCTGCGCGACATCGCCGACGCGCAGGCCGCGGAGCTCGCGGCCGCGCGGGCGGAGCTCGCCGCGCTGCAGCGGCGCACGTTTCCGTTCTTTGATCCCGACGGCGGCGGCGGTGCGCGCGCGGGCGACCCCGCCGCGGGGGGCACGACGCTCGCGGCGCGGGCGGGCCGGGCGGCGGGCCCGGGGGCGCTGGGGCCGGACGCCAAGTCCACGAGCGCGGCGGCGCCGCGCAAGGCCCTGCTGCCAAGCCGGCGCTGAACCGGCGGCGGCAACGGCGCCTGCCTCGCTCTGCGGCCGACGGTGGGGCGCGGCGCAGGGCTCGCCGCCAGGGCACAGCGCGGCCCCTCTGCGCGCTCTCGTCAGCCTGGCTGCGCCGCCGCCCGGTCCACACAGCCGCCAGCCCCACGCTGCACCCGCGCCCCACGCGCGCCCAGCCCGCGCCTCGCGCCTCGACGGAGAAGCAGCGCCGCCTCTGCCCCCAGTCGCCCCGCCCGCCCGTTCGCTGCAGCGCCGCGTGGTCCGTGGCCTGTGTCGGCTGCCGGTGCTGACCCGCAGCCCCGCCCGGCCCGCCCGGCCGCGTGGAGGCGGCGCCTGCCGCGCCCGCCGACAGGGCCGCCCGCCGTGGCTGCGCCTGGCCACGGTCCCGCCTGCAGCGCCGCGCCCATGGAGCCCGACGATGCGGTGAGCGGAGATCACTTGCGGGCGCCAGCGGCCGGCGCCCGGCGGCGGCGCGGGGGCGGGACGAGCGCACGCAGCTGCCGCTGCTGCTGCGCGCCCGCCTGCGGCAGCCGCCCGCTTGCGCACGCGCGAGCGCCCCTGCTGCCAGCCTGAGCATCTCTCCCTCACCTCCGCCTCAACGCGCGTGCCGCAGGGCGCGTCGCCCTTTGCGCGGCTGCCGGCGGAGGTGCTGCCGCGTGTGCTGGCGGAGCTGGGCGTGCGCGAGCGCCTGGGCGCCGCCGCGCTTGTGTGCCGCGCCTGGGCCGACGCGGCGGCCGCGTCCAGCAGCGAGGTGCACGTGAAGTTCGGCAAGTCCGAAAGCGCGGCCCAGCGCGCCGTCGCGCTCAACGACTGGCTGACGCGCCTTGGGCGCGGCGTGGCGAGCCTGTACGCTCACGGCCCTGGGGCTCACTCCGTGAAGCTGGAGCTGCCGCTGTCGCTGCCTCAGCTGTGCAGCCTGACGTGCACGGGCATGACCATGGCGCTGCGCGGCGACGGCGGCGGCGGTGGTGGCGGCGGCGCCCCGCTGCCAGCGCTCCCGCCTCGACATGAACCGCTGCACCTTCCCCGCCGGCATGCTGTGCCCGGGCCTGCGCGAGCTGCGCCTGCGCGAGCTGAGCCTGTACAACTGCAAGGGGGCATCGGCCGGCGAGGTGCTGGCGGCGCTGCAGCGCATGCCGGCGCTCACAGACGTTTTGATCGTCGGCCACCCGCTGGCCAGCGCCGTGCTCTCGGCCGCAGCCGCGCTGACGGGGCTGCAGCGCCTGTCGCTGTATGTGCACGACGCACCAGGGCCGACGCATGTCCCGCCGCTGGCGCCCGCGCTCATGCACCTGGGTTTGAGTGGCCTGCAAGGCGGCGCGGCGGGCCCCGCCGCCCTTGCGCACCTGACGGGCCTCGAGTGCTTGCGCCTCTGCGACGTCACGCTGATCGACCCGGCCGCGGCGTTCGCGCCGCTCACGCGCCTCACGGCGCTGACGCTGCGCCTGTGGGAGGGCGGCGACAGCGCCACCACGTCGGCGCTGCTGCGCGTGCTGCCGCGCCTGGCCCGGCTGCAGGAGCTGTGCTTTGACTTCGGGGACCAGCAGGTCTTGGCCGGCTGCGCCGAGTCTGCCAGCAGCATCGCGGCGCTCACGGGGCTGTCGCACCTGTGGCTGCGTGGCGACGGAGTGGCGCCCGGCGCCGCGGCGCGTCTGTTTGCTCGCGCGCTGCCGTCGCTGCGGGAGCTGACCATTTTTGGCTGCGAGCATGGCTCAGGCGCGCAGCTGGCGAAGGCTGAGCTGGACGCCCTGGTCGGCGCCTGCCCCGGCCTGCACAAGCTGCGGCTCTCGAGGGCAGTCGAGCCGGGCGTGTCCTGCGCACGCCTCGGCCTGCTGAGTGAGCTGACGTCGCTGGGACTGGCCGGCCACTGCGTGCGCGACGCCGACGTGGCGCACCTGGCGCGCGCGCTGACCGCGCTGCAGGACCTCGACGTCCGCAGTGCGCCGCGGCTGGGCGCAGCCGGCGTGGCCAGCCTGGTGGACGCGACGCGGCTGACCCGTCTGACCCTTGAGCCGTGCGGCTTCAACCCAGACGAGGATGATGGCGACGGCGTGGGCGGCGCCATCCTGATCTTGTTGAATGTCAGCGGCGGGCGCTTCCACGCGGCGGCCTGCTGACGCAGCTGCCTGCCCGTGCGCTCACGCGCTCACGCGTGCCCGTCGCCGCAGGAGGACCCGCCAATGGTCATGCGCGAGCTGGAGGAGCTGTGCCGCACCAACGAGGCGCTGTACAGGGCACTGCTGGAGCACAAGAGTGCGCAGCTGGCGGCGGCGCGCGGTGAGCGCTGCGAGCGGGAGCGCTGGTCGCGGCTGCGCCCTCTGGCGGGGGTCGCGCCCAGTCGCGGCGTGTGCGCGGCGTCTCACGTGCTGTGCCGCCACCGCCCCCCTCCCCGGCAGACGCGCAGCAGCAGACGCTGGCAGCCAAGGACCAGGAGCTGGCGGCCGCGCGCGTGAGGGAGCAGCGGCTGGCTGCGGAGCTGGCGGCCGCGCGCGCGCGGGCTGCGGAGCTGGAGCAGCAGCTGGCGGGGTGCGGGCGCGGCTGAGCGAGGCGGGTGGGGCGGCGCAGCGGCACGAGGGAGCAGTTGCGGCAAGGTTTGATGGTTGACACGACGCGGCGGTGCGGCGGCGACGGCGTGCGGGGCCAGAGGGTGAAGCGCGGCGCCGCCGCCGCGGAGAGGCGGCCGGAGGTGTGAAGCCCTACAGGCCCCCGGTCCCGCCCGCCATTGCCCGTTCTCACCGCACCGCACTCCTGACGCATGAGCCGCGCCCTTGCGACCGCCGGCTGCCTGCGCGGCACGGTGTCGCAGATCGGTGCCGGCGCGCTGCTGCGGCGCGCGCCGCGCGGCATGGCCAGCACGGCGGTGGCCGAACGCACGCGCGGCCGAACGCGCGGCGCGGGCGGCGCGGCCCCCCAAAGCGGCGGCGGCAGCGGCAGCGGCGGCGGCAGCGGCAGCGCGCGGCGCGGCGCGCGCGGTGGTGCCAAGACCGCGCCGCCGCGCCAGCCCGCGCCGGGCGCGGCGGCGGTGGAGTGCGACGACGGAAAGCGCCGGTGCGGGCGGATGCGCCGGGTTCGAGCGCCGCGCGCCGGCGCAGGAGGCCTGCGCCGCCGCCCACTGCCCGCGCGCCCGCGTCTCCTCGTTTCGCAGCTGCCCCTGGGGCAAGGCGTTTGTGGGCGCGAACTCAGAGGCCTACGTGCGGTGCGCACGGCGCCAGGGGGCTGTGCGGGGGCGCGAGTGGCGCGCGCGCCGCGGCGAGGATACGCCCCGCGCAGCAGCCGCGCGCCGTCAACGCATCGCACCCGTCCCACCCCTCCCACCCCGGGAGGTACCACGACACCGAGTGGGGGCGCCCCGTGCGCGACGACGCGGCGCTGTTCGAGCTGGTGACGCTGGAGTGCGCGCAGGCGGGGCTGAGCTGGTGCGCGCGCCCCGACGCCGGCGTGTGCGGCCGTGCGCCACAACACAGCAGCCTGCTGCACGCAACACCACCACGACCCACCCGCGCCGCAGGGCGACGATCCTGGCGAAGCGTGAGGCCTACCGCGCGGCGTTTGCGGGCTTTGACGCGGCGGCGGTGGCCCTGTTCGGCGACGCGCAGGCGCGGGGCGGCGGGCGGGGGGAGCGGGAGGCAGGGTGGCTCGTGGCGGGGTGCGCCTGCGGCCGCGGGCGGCGGCGCTGTGCCCCCTTAGACGGGGCACACGCGCGCGCGCGCGAGCGCGGCCGCGCGGCCGCTTGAGCACACCCCCACACCACACAGGTGGAGGCCCTGCTCGCTGAGGGCAGCGGCATTGTGCGCAACCGAGCCAAAGTCGCCGCGGCCATCCACAACGCGGGGTGCGCGCAGGGGAGGAGGAACGGCGGCGCCAGCGCCGCCGTTGGTGGTGCGCCTCCGCCCCGCGCGCGCGCTGGGCCCGCCCGCCGGCGGCGTCCGTCCGAGCCAGGGCCCTCCCGCCCCCTGCCTGCCTCTGCCCCCAGGTGCTTCCTGCGCGTGCAGCAGCGCCACGGCAGCTTCGCGGCCTGGCTGTGGGGCCGCATGCCGGGCGGGCGGCAGCTGGACAATGCGTGGACCGACCTGAGCCAAGTGCCGGCACAGTGCGCGCGCCGCGCGCGCCGCGCGCGCCGCGCGCGCCGCGCGGGGACGCAAGCCGCGGAGCGGCGGCGTCCAAACACCCAGGCACATCTGACGCAGCCACCAAACGCGCCCACAAACGCCACGTCAACCGCCCGCCAGGACGCGCGAGTCCGAGGCGCTCAGCGCGGCGATGAAGGCGGAAGGGTTTAAGTTTGTTGGCCCCGTCACGTGCTACGCGCTGATGCAGGTGTGTGTGGGGGCTGGTTGGTCATGGTCATGGTCATGGCGCGCCGCGCGGCTGACGCGGCAGGCCCGCAGCAAGCTTGGCGACCGCCTCGCTAGCTCTCCGCGACACCGGCGCGGCTGATGCGGCCGCACGGCTCCCTTTGGACCCCCCCCCCCCCCCCGCCCCGCCCCGCGCGCGCGCCAGGCGGCTGGTCTTGTGAACGACCACCTCGTGTCGTGCTTCTGCCACGCCGAGTGCCGCGAGCACTAGCGCCGGTGCATGCTCTCAGCAGGAAGGGAACGCATGGATGAGAACCCAATGCTGGCCTGACCCTTGCGGCTGTAATCAAACAGCAGGTCCGCGGCGCAGGGCTGCGCCGCTGAAGGAGCGCCGGCGGCGGTTCTGCGCGGACCGCCCTGCCGCGCGCCGCGGTCGCCGTGATGATGCCGCCGCCACCATTCTGCAACACTCGCCGCAGCCGCCCCGCCGCCACACACGCCGCACCCGTCCCCCCGCGCGCCGCGCACGCACACAGTTCGAACTGCGCTGGCCCCGCCCGCGCCCCCCCCCCCCGCCCGCCCGTTCGCTGCAGCGCCGCGTGATCCGCGGCCTGCATCGCCTACCGGCGCCGCCCCGCAGCCCCGCCCGGCCCGCCCGGCCGCGAGGAGGCGGCGCCCGCCGCGCCCGCCGGCGCCGCCTGCCGCGGCCGCGCCTGGCGCCGGTCCCGCCTGCAGCGCCGCGCCCATGGAGCCCGGTGACGCGGTGAGCGGTGATCACGGGCGGGCGCCAGCGGCCGGCGGCCGGCGGCGGCGCGGGCCGCGCGAGCGCACGCAGGTGCCGCTGCTGCCGCCACTGTGCGCCCGCCTGCGGCAGCCGCCCGCGCGCGCGAGCCAGCACCCCCGCCGCCAGCCTGAACGCCTCTCCCTCCCGCCTCCCGCCGCCGCGCGTGCCGCAGGGCGCGTCGCCCTTTGCGCGGCTGCCGGCGGAGGTGCTGCCGCGCGTGCTGGCGGAGCTGGGCGTGCGCGAGCGCCTGGGCGCCGCCGCGCTCGTGTGCCGCGCCTGGGCCGACGCGGCGGCCGCGGCCAGCAGCGAGGTGCACGTGAAGTTCGGCGAGGCGTTCAGAGAGTTTGGCGAGGTCGAAAGTGTGGACCTGCGCGCCGCCGCGCGCGCCGCCGCACTCAGCGACTGGCTGGCGCGCCACGGGCGCGGTGTGACGAGCCTCAGGGCAGAAGCAAGTACCGATGTTATTACATTCAACGAGCCCTCCCTCATCTCGCCAGAGCTGCTGCAGCTGGCGCTGCCCTTTTCGGAGCTGCAGGGCCTGCGCAGCTTGACGTGCACCAGCTTGGGCGTGGTGGCGCGCGGTGGCGTCGGCGCCGCCCTGCCGGCGCTCACCCGCCTCGCGGTCGTCCGCTGCACCCTCCCCGCCGCCTTGCTGTGCCCAGGCCTGCGCGAGCTGCACGTCACGGCTGTGCATGCAGATGCGATTGTTGAGCTGCTGCGCCAGGCGCCGGAGCTGACCAAGCTGTGGGGCATTTGGTACGACAGCCCCGGTGTAGCGGCTGCGTTCGCGGCCGCGGCCACGGTGACGGGGCTGCGGCATCTGACGCTGGGGTTTTTCTATAGCAAGCAAGCTGCAGACCCCGTGGCCGTCCCGCCGCTGGCGTCCATGCTCACGTGCCTGGATCTGGGCGACGACCTGGGCGGCAGCGTGGCGGGCCCCGCCGCCCTCGCGCACCTGACGGGCCTGGAGTGCTTGCGCCTGCGTCAGGCCACGTTGGTCGACCCGGCCGCGGCGTTCGCGCCGCTCACGCGCCTCACGGAGCTGAGGCTGCACCTGTGGCAGGGCGGCGACAGCGCCACCACGTCGGCGCTGCTGCGCGTGCTGCCGCGCCTGACCCCGCTGCAGGAGCTGAGCTTTGACTTTGGGGATCACCACCAGGTCTTGGCCGGCTGCGCCGACTGTGCCAGCAGCATTGCGTCGCTGACGCAGCTGTCGCGCCTGGTGCTGATGGGAGGCGAGTTGGCGCCCGGCGTGGCGGCGCGTCTGCTTGCTCGCGCGCTGCCGTCGCTGCGAGAGCTGCTCATCAAGTGCAATATTGAGGAGCCTGGCGAGCTGGCGCAGTCCGAGCTGGACGCCCTGGTCGGCGCCTGCCCCGGCCTGTGTGAGCTGCGGCTGTTGCATGCAGTCAAGCCAGGCGTGTCCTGCGCGCGCCTCGGCCTGCTGAGCGAGCTGACGTCGCTGGAACTGGCCGGCGACTGCGTGAACGACAACGACCTGGCGCACCTGGCGCGCGCGCTGACCGCGCTGCGGGACCTCGGCGTGCGCAGAGCGCCGCGGCTGGGCGCGGCCGGCGTGGCCAGCCTGGTGGACGCCACGCGGCTGACCAGTCTGCACCTTGAGAGCAAGCTGGCCAACATCACGCTGTTCAATGTGAGCGGCGGCAGGCGCTTGCAGGCAGCCGCACGGCGGTCTGCTGGCGCGGCGGCCTGCTGGCGATGCTGCCTGCCTGTGCGCCCACGCTGAGGGCCCACGCGCGCCGCCGCCGCAGGAGGACCCGCCCACGGTCGCGCAGCAGCTGGAGGAGCTGTGCCACAGGCACAGGCGCAAGGCGCTATCCAGGGCACTGCTGGCGCACAAGGCCGCGCAGCTGGCGTTGACATGACGTGAGCGCGGCGAGCGCGGGCGCCGCGCGGCTGCGCTCCCTGGCGCGGCTCGTGCTCAGTCGCGGCGTGTGCGCGGCGTCTCACGTGCTGTGCCGCCACCGCCCCCTCCCCTCCCTGGCAGACGCGCAGCAGCAGGCGGGGGCGCAGCCAAGCAGCAGGCGCTGACTGCGCGCGACCACGAGCTGGCGGCCGCACAAGCGCGCGTGCGCGGTGGGGCAGGAGCGGCATGCTGCACCGCGCGCGGCGGCGCCCGGGCTGAGGCTGAGCGGGGCAGGGGAGGGGCGGGTGAGGCGGAAGCGGCGCATGTGTGCAAGTTGCGCCGCGCAGCGGAGTTGAGCAAGTTGAGTGGGAATGACTGCCTGCCACCGCCACACCGCGCTCCAGGGGCTGCCGCCCGCCGCAGCCGGCCGCCGCAGCGCTGCACGAGGCAGCCCGCGGCCGCCGCCGCGCCCGCGCCCGCGTCGCTCACTGCAGCAGCACCACCTCGCCCACCAGGCCCAGCCCGAGCTCCGCGAGCTCGCTGAGGATCTGGGGCACGTTGGGCACCACCAGCCCGACGTGCCGCCCGCCGGCGGCGGTGATGCCGAGCTCGCACACGCCGTGCGCGTGCACGGGGCGCAGCGGGCCGGGCAAGAACGCCTCGGCGCGCCACTTGAGCCCGACCCCGGGGAAGCCGCCGAGCGGGTCGCCGCAGAGTAGCGCGACGTGCCCGTAGCGCTCCGCCGCGGCGGCGAGGAAGCGGCCGACGGGGTCAAACCCGACCAGCAGCTCGCCGCGCAGCTGGTCCACGCGCTTGGTCAGCAGCACCTGGGCGGGCGGCCGGCGGCAGGGGTCGCGGACGCGGCAGCGTGGCGCGCGGCGCGCAGCGTGGGGCGCGCGGGGCCCGTGGCGTGCGCGGCGCACCTGCTCCGGGATGCTGCGCAGCACGGCGCGCGAGGCCTTGGGCGCATCCACCCGGCCCGACCCCGCCAGCAGCGCCTGCAGCGCGCCCGCGGCGCCGCCGGGGCCGCCGCCGCCGCCCGCGCCGCCGCCGTCGCGGTCGCCGTCGCTGTCGACGTCGCCGCCGCCGGCATCGGGCCGCCGCCGCTTGCGAGCGCCGGCGCCGCCGCCACCCGCGGCCGCCGCGAGCGCGCGGCGCGCGCGGCGCTGCGCCTTGAGCAGCTGTTCCAGCTGCGCCGTGGCGAGCGGGTCGGCGCGGCCGCCAAAGGGCAGTGCCTCCCGGCGCAGCACGATCCAGGCGTCAAAGCCGCCCAGGCTCGGGCCCACGGCGGCGCGCCACGCGGCGCCCAGCGCCGCCATCTCGCGGACGCACAGCGCGCGCAGCGCGGCGGCGGCGCCGCCGCCGCCGCCGCCGCCGCCGCCGCCGCCGCCGCCGCCGCTCCTGCCGTGCGGCTGCTGCGCCGCCGCGAGGCGCGCGCGCGCGGGCGCCGCGTCCGGGCCCAGCAGCAGCAGCGCGGCGAGCTGCTCCGCCGCGGCGCGCGCGAGCGCGACCAGGTGGTGCGCCGCCGCCGGGCTCGGGTGGTGCGCGGTCCTGCGGGCACACCGGGGGCACGGGCTCCTTAGCCGCGGGGCCGCGCAGGGCAGCGCCAGGCCGACAGCGGCGGCGGCCGCCACACAGCGTGTCGCGCGCGCGCACGCGCGTACGCGCACGCACCAGCGGCTGCTGTGCACGTCATAGGGCGCCGCTAGGAACAGCCCCGACAGCGTGCCGGCGGCGCGGCGCGCCTCAAACTCGACCTGCATGGCGGCGGGGCGGGCAGCGCGGGCAGCGTGAGCCGTCGGGCAGGGTCGGCCGGCTCTTGTGTTTGCCCCCGGGGGCGGTGGCGGCGTCGGTGTGCGCACCTGCAGCGCGCGGCGCGCGTCCGGGCCGACCTCGGCCGACGGGTCGACCAGCAGCGGCGCGGCGGACCAGGGGTGGCTGGCCAGGAGCTGCAGGAAGCGCAGCAGCCCTGCGGAGCAGGGCCGCGCCGGTGCGTGGGGCGTGCGCGCCGCGCGCGCGGTCTGCGCGCAGCGCGGCGCGGCGCCGCGCAAGCCGCGCCGTGGGCCGTCGCGAGCGCGGCGCCGCGCACCGCTGACGCGCGAGGCCGGCGGCGCCGCGGCGCTGGGGCCCTGGAAGACGGCACCGACGAGCAACTCCACCGCCTCCTCCGTGACCTGGCAGGGACCCAGCAGCAGCTGCAGCCCGAGCCAGCGCTTGGCGAGGCGCACGGTGGGGCCGTATGCCGCGTGCGCCGCCTCGAGCGCCGCCACGAGCCCGTGGTGCCGTGACAGCAGCAGCGGCAGCGGCACGTGCGCGCCCGCGGGGCTCCTGCCGCCGCCGCCCGCCGCCCCCGCCGCCGCGGCGAGCATCGGCTGGTCCCTGTGGGGCGGCGGCCGCGGCCGCGGCGGCGGCGGCGGCGTCGGCGGCACGGACCGCGCCCTGCGTGCAGCAAGGCTCGCCGCGCGCGCAGTGAGACGGGTCGCATCATGCTTGTGCATCCCTCCCCCCCCCCCCCCCCCCCCGCGCGCCTGTCCATGTAGAGGCGCAGCCGGAAGGCGAAACCCTGCCACAGAACCTCCAGCGCCTCCTCGCTCGCGGTCACGTGCGCGCCGCACGCCGCGGCGAGCGCGCCCGCGAGCTGCACGCCCAGCGCCGCCTTGGTCTTGGCGAACGCCGCCGCGTCGGACGGCATGCGGCCTGCGGCGGCGGCGGCGGCGGCGGTAGTGAGCGCCGCGGCGGCGCGCGGCGGCGGCCGCGCCGGCGCGAGCAGCGCGCCGCGGGCACGCACCCGAGCCCTCCAGCTGCACCATGACGTCGATCGGCTCCAGCACGCGCGGCACGGCCACGCCCGCCGCGTGCGCGCCGCCGCCGGCGCCCTCCGCGAGCGGGTGGGGGCGCGGGAAGAAGCACGCGGTATGGCGCGTCACCGCCGAGAGCGGCAGCACTGCGATGACCTTGAGGGCGAGGTCGGCCAGGCCGCGCAGCTGCTTGCCCAGCGCGTCGAGTGCGGTGTCGGCGGCGCGGCTCGCGGCCGTGTCGGCCGCCGCGCCGCCGCCCGCGCCGCCGCCGAGCGACACGCCCGCCGACGGCGGCGCGCCGCCGCCGCCGCCGCCGCCGCCGCCGCCGCTGGCCGGGCCGCCCGCCGGCGTCCAGGCCGGCTCGGCGGCGGGGTCGTGCCGCGGCGCGCTGCTGCCGCCGCCGTCACCGCCGCCGGGCGGCGGGTGCAGCAGCGGGTCGAGCGCGGTGGCGCAGCCCTGCACGACGCTCCCGGGCGGCAGGTGGCGCAGCAGCAGGTGCTGCACCGCGTGGTCTGGCAGCGCGTGCCGCTTGCCCGGCGGCACGCCCTCCCACACCACGGCCTCGTTGATCTTGCCGTCGGGGAACCTGCGGCGGCGGAGGTTCAGCGGCGGAGGTTGAGCGGCGGGCAGGGAGCCCGCCTCGCCGGCGCGGCGGGAGGGGAGGGCCGCGCGGCGGGAGCGCCGCCTCGCGGCGCGGTGCGGCGCCGCCGCGCCTGCGCAGCTCAGACTTGTCTCCCCAGAGCGCGCGGAAGCGCCCCGCCGCCGCAGCGTCGTCGGCGGGCGGGCCCACGTCGACGACGCGCAGGCAGGCCACCGGCGCGGCGACGGCGCCCACGACGATGCGCCGCGGCACGGCGGCGCCGCCGCCGGCAAGCGCGCCGCCCGCGCCGGCGCCCGGCGGCGCGTACCCGGGCGGCCGGCGCAGCGCGCGAACGAGCGTCGCGCGGCTTGTGAGCGCCTGCCGCACCAGGCCCTCCACCTGCGCCTCGGCGAGCCTGCGGCGGCGCGGCGGCGAGCACGCGGGTCGGCTTGCCGCCGGCGGCGACGCGCGGGGGCGTGGCGCGGCGCGGCCCGCGCGTGCTACGCTGCCCCGCGCGCCGCCGCCGCACCGCATCGGGTGCTGGTCGCCCGGCACGCCGCCGGCGGCGTCGGACGGCAGCTCGACGGTCCACCAGTAGTCAAAGAGGCGCGCCAGCCCGCCCGCCTGCCCAAACACGGCGCCGTACACGGCCTCCGGCTCCAGGTCGGAGCGCGACAGCAGCCCGAGCGCGCGCGCCGCGGACGCCTGCGCGAGCGCGAGCGCCGAGCGCGACAGCCCCGCCGCGAGGTTGAGGTGCCCGCTGCCGTCGGTCAGCGTCGCGGCAAAGCCCCGCCGGAACGCCGCCGCCGGCGGCGCCGCCGGCAGCGCCGTCAGCTGCGCCGCGAGCTTCGCCGCGAGCTTGGCCGCGTCGCGCGACACGCTGCCCGCGACGGGCCCGGCCGCCGCCGCCGGCGCGGGCGCGATGCCGCCGTCGCTGCCGGGGCGCGCGTGCTCCTGCTGCGCGAGCAGGCGCAGCTCCACCGGCACCGCCGCGTCGCGCGGCGCGCCCAGGCCGCCCTTGGCCCACGCCTGGCGGTCGGCCAGCAGCGTCAGCGCGGCGCGCAGCTGCTGCAGCGGGCTCATCGCCACCGCCGCGCCGGCGCCGGCCTGCTGCACCGCCGCCGCGAGCACGTGCGCCAGCAGCGCGCCGCTGAAGCCGTCCGCCTGCGCGGCGGCGGCGCTCGCCAGCGCTGCCGCCGCCGCCGAGCCGCCGCCGCTGTCGCCGCCGCGGGGCGGCCGCTGCGCCTCGTGCGCGCCGCCTCCGCCGCCGCCACCCGGCGCGGGGTAGCACGCCCGCGCGTCGGGCGGCAGCACGCCGGCGCTCGCGAGCCCGCTCTGCTGCGCCCAGACCTTGAGCAGCAGCAGCGCGTCGACAAACCTCGGCCCCGCGGCGGCCGCGGCGGCCTGCAGGCGCAGCTGGTTCAGCAGCAGCAGCACGTCCGCCAGCACGCCGGCGTTGTAGTGGGGCGTCGGCGCGAGCTCCGCCGCCGCGGCCGCCGCGCCGCCGCCCGCCGCCGCGTCGCCGTCAGCCGCGCCGCCCGGCGCCGGCTTGGCCGCGGTCGCCACCCAGCGCACGTTGTTGCGGTGCGGCGCGAGCTTGGGCAGCTCAAACGCGTCCAGCCCGGCCGCCGGCAGCAGGCGCAGCAGCACGCCGCCGTCGCCGAGCGCCGCCGCGGCGCCGCCGCGCGCGCCGGCGGCCTTGAGCGCGGCCGCGGCGGCCCGGGGCCCCAGGTGCAGCAGCAGCGCGGGGCGGCAGGGGTCGCCGTGCAGCGGCGCGAGCTGCTGCGTCGCGCCCGCGAACGCTGGGTGCCGCGCGAGGTGCGCCGAGAGGGCGGTGAGGTACAGCAGGCGCTTGCCGTGGTAGCTGCGGGCGGCGGGCCGGCGGGCGGCGCGGCGTCGGCCGCGCGCGCCGCGCTGCCACACGCCAGCAAGTGCTGCCGCAGCCGCGGCAGCCCTGGTCGAGCGCCTCACCGATAGTTTAGGATGTCCTTGTGGTGCAGGCAGCCCGAGGGCAGCTGCACCGCCACGTCCACGCAGCCGCCGGGCAGCGCGGCCGCCGCGCCGAGCGCCCACGACCCCACGAGGCGCACCGCCACGGGCGGCGCCGCCTGCAGCGTCACCTCCTGCGGCCCCCGGCGCCGCGGCGGCGGTGTGTGGGCGGCCGAGGCGAGGCCCGCGCGCGCCGCGGCGGCACTGCCCCCCCCCCCCCCCCGTTGCGCCCCCCGCCAGCGCGCCCCTGAGCGCGCACCCGGGGGTTGAGGCCCCAGCTCGTGAGCAGCGCCGCGACGCCGCGGTCCGCCTCGCCCGCGAGCGTCGCCGCCGGCAGGCGGCCGAGCGCGCTGCCCAGCTCGCCCACCAGCGCCTGCACCGCCGCCGTGCGCCCCGGGACGCGGCAGGCGGCCACCTCCGACAGCAGCTCGCCCAGCTGCGGCGCGCGGCGCGGCGTGAGCGGCGCAGGCGGCAGCGGCGGCTCTCGCTGAGAGCCGGCAGCCGCCGCCGGCCCAGGCGCGCACCTGCAGCTGCATCAGCGCGGCGTTGGCCGACAGTTCGCCGCTCAGCAGCAGCTCCTCCGGCTGCGCCGCGTCGGCGCCGGCTGCGGCCGCCGGCTGCGGCGCCGCCGGCGGGGGCCCGCCCTCGCCCAGCTCGCCGGGCTCGCTGCCGCCCTCGTCATCGCTGCCACCGACGCTGCCGCTCAGCGCCTCCTCCTCGTCGGAGGCGGAGACGTCGTCGTCGGACAGCCGCATCGCGGCCGCCGCCGCTGCCGCTGCCGCCGCCGGCTGCTGCTGGGCGCTGGCGTCGCGCGAGCGGTCGCGGCTCTCGGGGATGCCGGTGTGGCGCTGCCGGGGGGCGCGTGACGGCGGCGGCGTGAGCGGGCATAACAGGGCCCGGGGCTGCTGCGCCGCGACTACGACCAGCTGGCGGGCGCGCCCGCGCCGCATCAGCCAGGCCAGTCTACGAGAAGCCAGCAGGAGGCCGCGCGCGCCCTGCCGCCGCAGCGCGCATCTGCACGTAAGCCGGGACGCCCGGCGTCGCGCACGGGCAACGGCAGCTGTGTCATCATGACCCTGCGTGGTGGTCTCGTGGTCGCTGGCGCGGGTGCGGACGCGGCGGCAGCGGGCGAGGGCGCGCGAGAGCCCAGCTGCGACCGGCGGCATCGGCCCTCGTGCGCCGCGCCCAGGGCCTGCACCGCCCCACGGCAGCTTCGAGAGGCTTTGACGCGACTGTATCTCACTAACGGGCCGTGTCCCGTCGCCGCCGCAGAGCGCGCGGCGGCCAAGCTGGCCAAAGTTGAGGGCAGCTCGCCGCCGCCTGGCCACCCCGAGCTGGCCCACTGCGCGCCGCCGCGCGGGGGGTGCGGCCGGATGTCGCTGACCGCGCTGCTCAGCCCCCGGCGGGGCGGGCCCAGCCCCGAGCCCGCCCCCGCCGCCGGCGGCGCGCCGCGCGCGGGCTCGCCCGCGATGCTCGCCCGCAGCGCGTCGGTGAGCAGCTCGGTCGCGGACAACGCCGCCGGCGGCGCCGCGTCGGGCTCGCCGCCGCCGCCGGGCGCGCTGGCGGCGCCGCACTCGCCGCAGCGCCACCAGCACCACCCCGCAGCGGGCCTCGCGGCGCACCCGCTCGACGACGACGCGGCCATGGACGACGCCGCCGACTCGGACGCCCCCAGCGACGACGGCGACGCGGCGCTCGGCGACAGCAGCGAGGCCACCGAGTCGGGCAGCGGCAGCGCGTACAACAGCGAGGACGAGGAGGACGAGAACAACGCCGTGCCCGACGGCGACCTCCCCGACGCGGCGGTGCCGACAGCGCACACGCCGGCGGCGGCCACCGTGCAGCATCAGCAGCACCATCAGCAGCAGCAGCAGCAGGAGCAACAGCAGCAGCACCACCAGCGGCAGCACCAGCAGCAGCACCCCTTCAGCAGCGGCGCGGCGGCGCGCGAGCAGCCGCTCGCGCGCGTCCGCGCCGTGCCGGCCACGCCGCCGTCCAGCCCCGCGGCGGGCTGCGCGCTCGGCGCGGCCGGCCCGGCGGCGCAGCTGCACGCGGCGCACCTGGCGGCCGCCACCGCGGCGGCGGCGGCGGCGCCCGCGGGCCCGCGCAGGCTCGCGGGCGTGGTGCGGCGGCGCTCGAGCGCGTCCGACCGGCGCGGCAGCACGCCCGGGAGCCTCGGGCTCGGCCGGCGCGCGTGGTGGGCATGGCTGTCCGGCGACGGCGCGGGCTCGCCCAAGGCCGTCACGTCGTCCTGCGCGGCCGCCACGCCGCCGCCCTCGCCCGCGGTGCCGCTGCAGTGAGCCGCGCGTGCGGCGGCGGTGGCAGCCCGGCGCGCACCGCCTGGGCCCGGCCCCCTCCGGCGGGGCCAGTTGTGGGGCTGCAGCCCCAGCCTCCATCCGACGGGGCCCACAGCTGAGAGGTCCAGCCCACCGGACCGTCGGCGGCGTGACGTCACGCCTCGTCGATCGACGAGCAGCGCGGAGCAGCCAGCCACGCACCGGCGCCTGCGGGGGCGCTGTGGTCTGGCGGCTCTGTTTTTGTGGGGCTCCTTCGCCCCAGAGCGCAGCGCGCGTGAGGGCGCTTTTTTTGCCGGCCGGGGACGGGCACGCGCGCATTCGCGCGCGAGCCTCGGCGGCCACGGTGCGCACCGCGGCCGGCATGCCGGCATGCCCGCAGCAACCAACCCCGGACACAGGAATCCGTCGTCGGCGGGCGCCCCTCCCTTTTTTCAGCGGCGCGGGCACGCGCCCGCCGCCATTGATTGCACATTGGCCCCCGCGCGCAGCCTCGCTCGGTCCGGCCGTCCCTGCCCCATGAACTCGAATATGCGTGTGTGCCTGACTCTCTGTGGCGCGCGCGCGCACGCAAACCGCCGTCCTCGCGGGCGAGCGGCGTGCGCGGAGCGAGCATTTGGGCAACCGAGGTGCTGGGAAGCGGCACGCGAGCGGCGCCAGCCTGGCGCGCCGCCCGCGACCGGCGCCGCGGACCGGCAGCGCACCAGCGCGGAGGGCGTGGACAGCACCGGGACCTGCCTTACCAGCTCCGCGCCGCCGCGTCGGCCGCCTCAGGGCCGGAGTGACAGCCGTCAGCAGCCGGGAAGCCGGCGGGCGGGGGGCGGGCGGCGCCGGCGGCGCTCACTCGTCCGTGGTGCCGCGCGCGGCGCGTCGCAGTGACCGTGCCGTCCCCGCATCGCCGGGCGCGCCGCTCGAGCTCCTGCTGCACCGCGCCCGCCGGGCGCCCGCCAGCAGGGCCCGCTCGCGCGCAGCAGCGGCGCGGTCGATCGCGTCGCCCAGGCGAACACCCCAAGTGCATTGCGCGGCCTCGCGCTGCCGCGGAGCCCCCGGGCGAGCGTGCGGGCTTTCCACTTTTCTGCTGCGCCTCGCCCATCCGGGCGTGAGCGCGATGCTGGATTTCCTGCGTGGCCACGGCCACGGCCACGGGCACGGCAAGGACGGCGGCGCCGGCGCCGGCGGCGGCAAGGACGGCGGCGGCGGCGGCGGCGCCGCTGCCGCCGCGCCCGACGGCGGCGGCAGCGTGCGCCGGCTGCTGAAGAAGGTCATCTCCTTCCGCGACTTCCACATCAGCGCCAACGGGCCCTCCTCCTGCACGTCGCTGAGCTCGCTCGACGTGCGCGGCGCGCCGTCGTCGCTCGCGCTCTGCGCCGCGACCGGCGCGTCGACGAGCGCGGCGGCGAGCGCCGCCGCGACGGCGACGCGGCAGAAGCTCGCCATCATCATGGTCGGCCTGCCGGGGCGGGGCAAGACCTTCCTGTGCAACAAGCTCAAGTGCTACCTCAACTGGTGCGGCGGCGCGCGCCGCGGGAGGAGGGCTGTGTGATGTGCAGGGAGGGCGCAGGCTGGGGCGCGGCGCCGGCCGAGCTGGCAGGCCGGCAGCGGGCGGCCGGCCGACGCCGGGCTGCGCGCCCGCGCGCGCCCTGCGCCCGCCGCAGGCTGGGCCACCCGACGGCGCACTTCAACGTGGGGCAGTACCGCCGCCGCGAGCACCGGGCCACGTCGCACGGCGACATGCAGGACGCCGCCTTTTTCGACCACAACAACCCGGTGCGGCGCGCGCACACACAGGCTGTCAGCACTCACCCACCCACGCACGCACACGCACACGCACGCGCGGGTGCCCCGCGCGAACTTGCGCCAAGCAGCGCCTCTGCGTGCGCGCGCGCCGCCGCCGCCGCCGCCGCCGCCGCGCGCGCGCGCGCGGCGGCGCGGCGCCGCCCGCCCCGCCCCGCCCGCGCAGGCGGGCCGCGCGGCGCGGGAGCACGCGTTCCACCTGGCCATGGCCGACATGCTGGAGTACTTTGACGCGCGTGAGTGCCAGCAGTGCCAGCAGAGCCAGCAGTGATGCGCAGACACAAGGGAGCCGCTGGCTCCTCGTCGCGCGGCGCGGGCGGCGGCTGCGGGGGCTGCGGCGCGGGCTGCGGCCCGCGCCGACCGGCGCCGCGCCCGCCGCCCGCCGCCGTGCCGCGCCCGCCGCCGCAGCCGACGGCCAGGTCGCGATCCTCGACGCGACCAACAGCACGCAGGAGCGCCGCGAGACGGTGCGCGGCGCCGCGCGGGCGGGGCGCGCCGCGCCTGGCTCGTGCGCGCGCACGCTGCGCACGCGAGCCCGACGCCACCCGCCACCGCGCCGACGCCGCGCCGTTCGGGTCCGTGCCACCCGCCAGATCATGGGCGCGTTGCGTGGGCGCGTGCGGTTCATTTTCATAGAGAACATCTGCGCCGACCCCGCCATCCTGCAGGCGCGCGCCCGGCTGCGCGTGCCTGCCCGCGTGCGCGCGCGGCGCGCCCCCGCTGCGGCGGCCGCCGCCCGAGCGCCGCCCGAGCGCCGCCCCGCCCGCCCCGCCCCGCGCCGCGCCGCGTCGGCGTGCGCAGGCCAACTACCTGAACAAGATGAAGTACAGCCCCGACTACCAGGGCGTGGACACCGAGGCGGTGCGCACGCGGCAGCTCCGCGGGCGCGGCAGCAGCCGCGCGGCCGCCGCGCGGCGGGCGCCGCAAGCCCGCCGCCGCGGACGCCGACGCGCGCGCGCGGCGCAGGCGGTGCGCGACTTCCTCGAGCGCATCGCCAAGTACGAGGAGGTCTACGAGCCCATCACCGACCGGGCCATGCACTACATCAAGCTCACGGACATGTGAGCGAATCGGGCGGGGCGCGGCGGCCGCTGCGGCGGGCCTGGTGCCCGCCGGCCAACCAGCGAACGCCGCCCGCGACGCGCAGGGTGACGGGCGCGGGGCACATCGACATCAACCGCATCAGCGGCTACCTCCCCGGCAAGATCGTGTTCTACCTCATGCAGGTGGGCGGGCGCGCGGGCTGGCATGCCGCGCAAACCTCGCGTCACGCTGGGCAGCCCCGTGCTCGACGGCGCCCACGCGGCTCAGAGTCAGACGGACCAGTCCTACCCAGCCAGTCGAAGCAGCGCCCACGCGCAGCGCCGCCTGCGCCGGCAGTTTGGCCCACGCGCCAGCTGCTGCTGCTCTCGCGCTGCGCGCCGCCAGCGCGTGCGCCGCTGCCACGACAGCTTTCAGGCTGGGCAGCGCGTTCATACTAGCACGCGGCCAGGTGGGCCGGCGCGACCTCGCGGCCGGCCGGCACGGCAGCAGGGGGCCGCGGCCCGCCCCGCGCGGCGCGCTCGCGGCCGGCGGCTGCCTGGGCCGGGCGCCGTCAGCTGGAACGCGTCGTGGCCAGCGCCGGGAGCGCGGCGCGCGGCGCTCCGCGGCGCGGGCGCGGAGCAGGGCGCCCGCCATGGCCGAGCTGCGCCTGCTGCCCCGCCCCCAGGTGTGCAAGAGCGGGATGACCAACGCGCGGCGCATCTGGCTGACGCGCCATGGCGAGAGCATGTTCAACCAGCAGGGCCTGATCGGCGGCGACTCCCCGCTCTCGCCAAACGGCGCCGCGTACGCCGACACGCTGCCCGACATCATCCTCTCCCGCCTGCCAAAGGCGCGCGGCGCGGCGGCGGGGGGCCAGCGGCGCCGGGGGGCGCGCGGCGGCGCGGGTGACCAGCGGCGCCGGGGGGCGCACGGCGCCTGGGGCGCGCGGCGCGCGGGGGCGAGCGGCGGCGCGGGCACGCGGCGGCGGGCGCGTTGACCGCGCGCCCGGCGTGGCAGCAGCTCGTGGCGGCAGCGGCTGCTGCTGCTCAGCTCGTTCTTGAACTCAGCGTCTCGCACGAGCCGAGCAGCAGCAGCTGCGGCCGCTGCGGCAGCGGCAGCGGCAGCGGCGCTGTCGCCCGCGCGCGCGCCGCCGCCGCCGCGCCGCGGGAGCCCGCCGCTCACCCGCCCCTCGCCCGCCCCTCGCCTGCCGCCGCGGCCGCGCGCGCGCAGGGCCCCAACGGCGCGCCCGTGCCGGTGAGCGTGTGGACGTCGACGCTGCAGCGCACGATCGCGACCGCGGCGGCGCTGCCGTTTGCCAAGCTGCGGTGGAAGGCGCTCGACGAGATCGACGCGGTGCGCGCGGCCGGGGGGCGGGGTTTAGGGGCTTTGGGCTTACGTGTTCTGGCTCTGAGCCCTCGGCCCCGCCACCCGCCGGCCCCCCGCCCCGCCTCAACGCCCCGCCAAACCCCTGAACCCCGCAGGGCGTGTGCGACGGCATGACCTACGCCCAGATCGCGGAGAAGTGGCCCGCCGAGTTTGAGGCGCGCAAGAGCGACAAGCTGCGCTACCGGTGCGGCGGCGTGCGGCGGCGCCGCGCCCCGGCCCGCGCCCCCTCTCCCGCCCCCTGCTCGCCCGCCTCGCCCTGCGCCCACCTCCCTCCCGCGCCCGCCTCCCCCGCCCACCGCTCCTCTCTCCTCTCTCCTCTGCCCCCCCCCCCCCCACACACGCACACACGCGCACACACACACACACACACACACACACACACACACACACACACACACACACACACACACACACACACACACACACACACACACACACACACACACACACACACACACACACACACACACACACACACACACACACACACACACACACACACACACACACACACACACACACACAGCTACCCGCGCGGCGAGAGCTACCTCGACCTCATCGCCCGCCTGGAGCCGGTCATCAGCGAGATGGAGCGCGAGGGCGAGAGCATCGCCATCGTCGGCCACCAGGCCGTCCTGCGCGTCATACTCGGCTACCTCCTCGCGCAGGTGCGGCCGCGCGGCTGGGGCAGGCGGGCGGGGGAGGCCGGCGGGCGCGGCGGCTGCGGCCTGCCTGGAAGGCGGCCGCGGCGGGCGCGGCGGGCGCGGCGGGGGAGGCGCCAGGCAGAGCAGCGGGCGAGGCCTGCCGCGGGGGCCGGCGGCCGGGCCGGGGAGGCCGCGCCGTGCCGCCGCCGCCGCCGCGGACGCCGCGCCCACACTCCCCCGTCCTCGCCGCCGCGCCCGCCGCGGCCGCGCAGCCGCAGAGCTCCATCCCGTCCATCCACATCCCGCTGCACACCGTCATCGAGCTCACGCCGCTCCCCGACGGCACGATGGGCGTGGAGTACATCCCAGTGCCCATCGACCTCAGCGGCGGCGACGGCGGCGGCCTCGGCTGCTCCATGGACGGCCAGCACACGCCCGAGCTCGCGGCGCGCCTCGCCGCCGCCGCGGCCGGCTGCGACGGCTGCGGCGCGGCGGCGGCGGCGGGCGCGCCGGCGGGCGCGGCTGACGCGGCGGTCGTCATCGGCGACGCCGCCGCGGCGGCGGCGGCCAAGGGCCGCGGCGGCTGCGCCGGCGGCTGCGGCGCGCCCGGCGCGGCGCCGCCGAGCGGCGTGGCGATCGAGGACGTGCAGCGCATGAGCAGCTGCAGCAGCAGCTCCACGCTCGCCGCGCAGCTCGCGGCGGCCGCCGCGGCGACGGGCCCCGACGGCTCGTCCCGGACCGGCAGCACGACGAGCCTCGCGTGGCCGCCGGGGCTGCTCGCGGGCGCGGCCGTGAGCTAGCTGCGGCGCGGCCGCGGCGCGGCGCGCCGACGACGACGCGTGCGGGACGGGGCCCCGCCTCGTTTTTGCCAACAAATCTTTTGGGGCGGTTTGACTGGACTGCGAGCCGCACGCAGGAGGGGCGGCGGCGGCGCGTGCGCAGGAGGGGCGCCGGCGCGCGCTGGAGGGGCGGCGGCGCCCGCGCAGGAGGGGCGTGTACAACCAACCAATGGTGTGCGGGTATTCTCATGATGGTGACGCAGTGCGTGGCAACTCATGCGGGCGCACACGCGGCGGCGCGCGCGTCTTCCTAAACCGCCAGGCCGCGCGCACATCCAGCATGGTCGGAGCAGCCTGCTAACGATCTCACAAACCAGCGCTGCAGCCACAGCCCCAGCCGCGCCAGCCGCGCCTCCGCAGCAGCGGCAGCGAGCAGCGGCGGCGCTCGCGCGCGAGGCGGGCCGGCCGGCGCGGTGCCCGTCGCCATGGGCTCGCGGGGGCAGCGGCTCGCCACGAGCGCGGCCTGGGCGCTGGCGGGCCTGCTGGCGGGCTGGTGGACCGCGAGCTGGGCGGCGTGGGCGCGCCGGCAGGTGCAGGCCTGGCTGTGGCCCATGGGTGCGTGGGTGCCTGGTTCGAGGCGCAGGGAGCATGCTGGCGGGGCGCCCCGGGCGCGTGGAGGGCGCCGACCGCCGCCGCGGCCCGCAGCAGCGGCGCGCTGCAGCGGCGGGCGCCGCGTGTGCTCCCGCGCCTGCGCCGGCGCTCCGCCCGCCTGGGCGGCACGCTGGGCTGCGCCCGCGGCCCGCGCGCTGCGCCTGAGCCACCGCCGGCGCCGCTCGCAGGCCCGCTCACGCTCGCGCGGCCGCTGGTCACCTTTGACCTGGAGGCCACGGGCACCAACGTCACGCGCGACCGCGTGGTGGAGATCGCGGCGCTGAAGCTCATGCCCGACGGCCGGGTGCGTCCCCCGCAGCGCCCGCGCCGCGCCGCGTGCCGCGCCGCGTGCTGCGCCGCGCCCTGCGTGCCGCCGCGCACCCACGCGCGGCCGCCGCCGCCACCGCCACCTCCGCCGCGTGACCAGATCGTGACCAAGGGCCCCCAGCGCATCAACCCGGGCGTGCCGGTGCCGGCCGAGGTCGTCGCAATCCATGGCATCACCAGCGCCGACCTCGCGCACGCGCCGCGCTTTGAGGAGGTGGCTGCCGAGTGGCGGTCCTTCCTGGAGGGCTGCGACCTTCACGGCTACAACGCCAAGAAGTTTGACGTCCCCATGCTGCGGTGACCACGGCGACGGCGCCGCGCGCGCGTGTGGGGCACGCCGCGCCGCGCCGACGGGGCGCCGGCCGCGCCGGTCGCGCGCGTGCGCCAGTCGCGCCCGCGCGCTGACACCCGCCCTCTCCGCCGCGCCGCAGCAACGAGTTCAAGCGCGCCGGCGTGCACAACTTCCCGCCGCTTGGCGTGGCGGTGGTCGACTCGTTCCGCGTCTTCTGCATGCAGGCGCCCCGCAGCCTCGCCGCGGCGGTCGCCCACTACACCGGCCGCCCCCACGGCGCCGCCGCGCACAGCGCGCTCGGCGACGCGCGCGCGACGCTGCGCGTGCTGGTGGAGCAGGCGCGCGGGGGCCGCCAGCGACGCTGCCGCCGCCGCCGCCGCCGCCGCCGCGCCGGCCGCGTGCGTGTCGCAGAGCGTCGGGCGGGCTTCTCGCCCCCCCCCCCCCCACCCCACACACACACACGCACGCTCACACCGCCCGCCCGCCACGCCAGGTGCGACGCCACCCCGAGCTGCCGCGCGACGCGGAGGGCCTCGCGGCCGCGTGCGCCGCGCCCGGGCGCGCGCAGGACATCACGGCGGACGGCAAGTTCCAGTGGCGCGGCGACGTGCCGGTGCTCGGCTTTGGACGCTACACCGGTGCGCGCGCCGCAGGGTTCAGGCCCAGCATGGAGAGCCGGCGGCGCGCCCGCGGCCGCGGCCGCGCCGCCCCACACGCTGCGCCGCCGCCGCCGCCGCGGGCCGCGCCCTGGGCCCTGCGCGTCAGGCGAGCCGCTGGCGGCGGTGATGAGCCTTCACTCTGACTACCTGCGCTGGATGTCCGGCCAGGCGCGCGCGCGGCGCTCACGCGCGCCGCGGGGCGGGGCGGGGCGGGGCGGGGCGGGGCGGGGCGGGGCGGGGCGGGGCGGGGCGGGGCGGGGCGGGGCGGGGCGGGGCGGGGCGGGGCGGGGCGGGGCGGGGCGGGGCGGGGCGGGGCGGGGCGGGGCGGGGCGGGGCGGGGCGGGGCGGGGCGGGGGGGGCGGGGCGGGGCGGGGCCAGCTGGGCGGGGCGCCGCGGCGCGGCCTCGCGCGGCGCCAGCTTGCCCGCCCGCGCGCGCTCCGCCCGCCCCCGTTGTGCGGGGTCCCCCGCCGACCCCGCGCCGCCCTGAGCCCCTGCGCCCCAAAGCCCTGCTGAACCCGCGCCGCCCTGAGCCCCCTGAACCCCTGAGCCCCAAAGCCCCGCGCCCCTGCGCCCCGCGCCCGCAGGACTTCAGCGACGAGTGCCTCATACTGGTGGACCGGGCGCTCAAAGGCCTGCTGCCCACGCGCGGCGGCGGCTGGGAGGAGCTGAGCTTTGACCTCCCGCCGCCGCAGCAGCAGCAGCAGCAGCAGCAGCAGCAGCAGCAGCAGCAGCAGCAGCAGCAGCAGCAGCGCGGCGGCGGCGGCGAGCGGGCGGCGGCGCAGGCGGGGGCAGGGGCGGGGGCGGAGTGGCAGCACGGCAGCGGCGGCGGCGACGGCGGCGCAGAGGCGCAGCGGCAGCAGGCGGGCGAGGGCGGCGGGCCCGCTGCAGAGCAGCCGCCCGCCAGCGGCTGGCCAGAGATGGTCGCCGGGGAGGCGCAGGGTGCGGCCGACCCCGACAGCTGGGGCGCGGCCGCGCCACGCAGCAGCGGCGGCGGCAGCAGCGGCGGCAGCAGCGGCAGCGGCAGCGGCGGTCGGAGCGGCAGCCCGTCGGCGTCGCCGGACGGCTGGAGCCTGGTCGACTCGGGGCTGCAGCTGGGGACGGAGGCCGCGCAGCTGCAGTCCCTCGGCGCGCCGAGCAACCCCGAGCCGCAGCTGCCCCTCAGCCCTGAAGCGCCCTGGCCCGGCGGCGAGGACGGCGCTGACGTGGAGCTGGCGGCCGAGCTGGCGGCGGCGGAGCTGGAGGCCGGTGCAGGCGAGGAGGTCGCCGCCGGGGAGGCAGGTGCCGAGTTGAGCTGAGCACTGCGGCGCACGCCGCGCTGCGGCAGGCAACCGGCGGTTGCCCTCACTCCTTGCGTACAGCGTTGCGTGAGCCGACGTCGGCCGCCGCGTCGTGTCACCCATCAGCTTGCCGCAGCTGCGCCCCCGCGCCGCTGTGCCGCCCAACCCGCCTCGCTCAGCCGCGCCCGCACCCCGCCGACAGCTGCTGCTCCAGCTCCGCAGCCCGCGCGCGCGCGGCCGCGAGCTCGGCGGCCAGCCGCTGCTCCCTCGCGCCCACGGCCGCCAGCTCGGCCGCCAGCTGCTGCTCCCTCGCGCGCGCGGCCGCCAGCTCCTGGTCCTTGGCTGCCAGCGCCTTGTCCTTGGCTGCCAGCTCCTGGTCCTTGGCTGCCAGCGTCTGCTGCTGCGCGTCTGCCAGGGAGGGGGGCGGTGGCGGCACAGCACGTGAGACGCCGCGCACACGCCGCATCTGGCTGTGGCCGCGCCAGGGAGCGCAGCCGCCCCGCGCCCGCGCCGGCCCCCGCTCACCGCGCGCCGCCGCCAGCTGCGCGTTCCTGTGCGCCAGCAGCGCCCTGGACAGCTCTGCGTCGGTGTGGCACAGCTCCTCCAGCCGGCGCGCGACAGTGAGCGGGCCCCTCTGAGGCGAGGCGCGCGAGCGGCGGGCGCGCATGAGCGCGTGCGCGCGTGGGCAGTCAACTGTGCGCAGCAGGCCGCTGGGCTGCCGAACCGCCGCCTGCGAGCGCCCGCCGCTCACACTGTACAGCCTGATGACGCCCGGCATGCCATAACCATCATCCGCGCCTTGGCTGAAGCCCCACCGCTGAAGGGCCAGACTGGTCAGCCGCGTGGCGTCCACCAGGCTGGCCACGCCGGCTGCGCCTAGCCGCCGCAGAAAGCTCAGGTTCAAGGCCTGCAGCGCGGTCAGCGCACGCGCCAGGTGCGCCACGTCGTCGTCGCTCACGCAGTCGCCGGACAGGTCCAGCGACGTCAGCTCACTCAGCAGACCGAGGCGCGCGCAGGACATGCCAGGCTCGACTGCCCTCGAGAGCCGCAGCTTGTGCAGGCCGGGACAGGCGCCGAGCAGGGCGTCCAGCTCGGCCTGCGCCAGCCACACGGCGGGCACGCACTCACCGCAAGCGATCTGCAGCTCTCGCAGCGACGGCAGCGCGCACGCAAACAGGCGCGCCGCGGTGCCGGGCCCCAGACCGCAGCCACGCAGCGCCAGGCGCGACAGCTGCGTCAGCGATGCGATGCTGCTGGCAGACTCGTCGCAGCCGGCAAAGATCTGGTGCTGGTGTGGGAAGAGAAAGGTCAGGTCCTGGAGCCGGGCCAGGCGCGGCAGCGTGCGCAGCAGCGCCGACATGGCAGCCCTGTCACCACCCTCCCACAGGCGCAGCTCCAGCGCCGTGAGGCGCGTGAGGGGCGCGAACGCGGCGGCCGGGTCGACCAGCGTGACGTCACGCAGGGCCAAGCTCTCCAGGCCCGTGAGGTGCGCGAGAGCGGCGGGGCCCGCCGCGCCGCCCCCCAGCCAGCCCAGCTCCAGGTGCGTGAGCGTGGGCGCCAGCGGCGGGATGGCCACAGAGGTCGTGTCATCGTCGTCGCAGAAATGCTCCAGCGACAGGTGGCGCAGCCTCGTCACCGCGGCCGCGGCTGCGAGCGCCGCACTGCCGATCTCCACGCCAGTCAAATCCAGCATGGTCAGCGCCGGCGCCTGGTGCAGCAGGTCAACAATCGCATCGACGTGCACACACGAGAGCTCCAGCTCGCGCAGGCCCGGGCACAGCAGGGCGGCGGGGAGGGCGCAGTCGGAGATCTTGAGGCGGGTGAGCGCCGGCAGGGCGGCGTCGATGCCACCGCGCGCCACCATGTCCATGCTGGTGCACACCAAGCTGCGCAGGCCCTGCAGCTCCGAAAGGGGCAGCGCCAGCTGCAGCGGCTCTTGCAAAAACAAGGAGCCATCTGCGCTGAGGCTCCTCACGCTCCGCCCGCGCCCCGCCAGCCAGTCGCTGAGCGCGGCGGCGCGCCGGGCGGCGCTCGCAACCTTGTAAAAGCCTATGTCCACCTCGCTGCTGGCCGCGGCCGCCGCGTCCGCCCAGGCGCGGCACACGAGCGCGGCGGCGCCCAGGCGCTCGCGCAGGTCCAGCTCCGCCAGCACGCGCGGCAGCACCTCCGCCGGCAGCCGCGCAAAGGGCGACGCGCCCTGCGGCACGTGTCCGGGGCGGCGCAGGGAGGGTCAGGCGCGCAGCCGGCGGGGGGCGCGGCGCTGGCTCGCGCGGGGGCGGGCGCGGGCGCGGGGGCGCACGCAGCGGCGGCGCGCGCACGCCCCCCGCGCCGCCACAGGCCGCCGGACGCTGGCGCCCGCCCGTGCTCCCCGCTCACCGCATCGCCGGGCTCCATGGGCGCGGCGCTGCAGGCGGGCCCGGCGCCAGGCGCGGCCGCGGCGGGCGGCGCGGCGCAGGCGCAAGTAGCGGCGGCGGCGCCGCCTCCTCGCGGCCGGGCGGGACGAGCGGGGCTGCAAAGGGGCTCCAGGAGAGGTCGCGGGCGCCGGAGCACGCGGCGCTGCAGCAGCTCAGCTCGGCCGGGGGGCGCGGGCGGGCGCAGTCTTGACTTCGCGTGCAGCGCGGGCGCGGCTGCGGCAGGTGTGGCGGCGGGGCTGCGACGGCGAGGTGGAGGACGGGGGAGGTGGCGGCACCACACGGCGCACGGCGGCCGCGGCAGGGCGGTGCGTGCAGAACCGCGCCGGGGCCCGGCCGCGCCGGCCGCTCGAGGCGACGTTGCTGCAGAAGTGGCAAAGCTGGAGGAGCGACGCGGCGGGCCCTCTGCGCGACGGCGCCGTTGCCGCTCGCTCGCTTGCCTGCCTGTCGCCCGCGCGAACGCACCGACGGCTGCGAGCGGCGCCCCGCCGAGCCGGGCTAGCGCCGGCCTGCTCGTCACCGACGCCAGTCGCCACACCGTCAACACGTGCTCGTGCCGCCTCGCCCCCCTTTCCCTTCCCACACACCGCCATTCGTCGTGCGCCCCCGCCGCCCCGTGCCGGTCCCGGCAACCGCCAACCAAACCAAAGGGCTCGACGCTCAATGATCAGGCCAATCACCGGCAGCAGCACACCCACGTGCGCGGCGATGTGGCGCAAGCGCAAGCGCGCCGGGGAATCAGTCTCTGGCCGACAGACGTCGGCGACGCGCCAGTTTGCCAGTGCGCGCCGCCCAGGCGCGGGCAGCCCCGCGCGCGCGCGCGCGCGCAAGTCGGTGCGCACGCGCACGCGCGTGCATGGTGCTGCGAGGCCCCGCGGCCGACCGCTCCTGGCCGGCCGCGAGCAAGACGATCCTAGTCCAGCAGTGCCGAGCGCGCCACGCATGTTCGTGCAGCGCGCGACATGTTCGCGCGCGCGAGCCGGGGCGGCAAGTCGTGGCCGCCCGTGGCCGCCAGTCAACAGTGCGCGCAGTGTGCCGTCGGCCTCGGAAGGGCCAGAGAGGGTGCAGGGTGCAGGGTGCAGGTTGCGGGGAGGGGATCCAGGGTGCAGGGTGCTCTCACGCACTCACACAAACCAGTGCCCCCCCACAGCGTCGTCCGGATCGACTGCCGGGCCAGCCGGCGCGAGCGGCGGCACCGGCGCCCCCGCCGCGCCGCCGCCGCTGGCGCCGACCTCGCCGCTCTTGCGCCGCGGCGCCGCCGCGGCGGCCTGGTCGGGGCCGCCCCCGTCGCCGTCTGCGGCGAGCGAGCCGCTCAGGGTGAGCGAGCCGTCCAGGTAGCCGCCGGCGCCGCCGTCCTCGCTGCCCGCCTCATCGGCGCCGCAGAGGGGTCCGCAGCTGCCCACCGGCGCGGCCGCGCCGCCGCGGCCGCTGTCCGCGCTGCCCGCGGCGGCGCCGGGCGGCACGCTCTGCGGCCGCGGCAGCCGCGCCTCGGCGGGCCGGGCGAGCAGCGCGGGCGGCGCGCCGCCGGCGCCGCACGCGGCGCCGCCGCCGCCGGCGGGCGCGCCGGCGGCGTGGCCCTGGCGCTCCAGGACCATGAATCGGAGGCACTCCAGCACGCGGTCGATGCTCGGCCGGTTCGCCGACTCCGTGGCCCTGGCGGCGCAGGCGCGGGCGCGGCGGCGGGCGCGGCGGGCGCGGTGCGTTGGCGGCGCGGCAGCGCGCGGCGCGCGCGGGCCCGCGGCGGCGCGCCAGTGCGCGTCTGGTCTGGCCGGCGCGCCGCCGGGGCCGCCACGGCTGCCGCCGCACCAGCAGTGCTCCATCAAGAGCTGGTAGTCTGGTGGCATGCCAGGAGGGATGAGCGGACGCAGGTTGCGCAGGACCTGCGGCGCGCGGGGCGGCGGGGGGCGGTGGAGGCCCGGCGCGCGGGCGCGGGCGCGGGCGCTGCGCCGCGGCGCGCCGTGGGCACGCGCGCTGCGCCGCGGCGCCGCCGCTCACCACAACCTCAAAGTACTGGCCTGCCGGGCGGGGCGCGGTGGGTGGGCGGCGCGCGGTGCGCGGCGTGCGGCGGCGTCGGCACGGAGGGGCGGTGGCACGCCGCGCGGCGCGGCGGGGCGCGTAGGAGCGGGAGCGGGGGAGCGCAGCGGTGGCAGCGGTGGCCCGGCGGGCCACGCGGCGCGGCGCGCGCACCGTAGTGCAGCTTCCTGAACGCCGCCTGGCCGGTGTAGATCTCCCACATCATCACGCCTGGCAACGCGGCGTGCGGCGGGGCGAAGTCCGGAGCTCAGCGCGTGCAGCACGCGTGCGGCGCCGGCGGGCGGGGGCGCGGGCGCCGCGCGCGCCGCGGCCGGGGCGCGCGCACCGAACGCGTACACGTCCGCCGCGGTCGACATGCGGCCGTAGCGCAGCAGCTCGGGGGGCATGTGTGACAGCGTGCCTGGCGCGGTCGCAGCGGCGAGGCGTGTTATGCGGCGCGCCGCGGCCTCGGCGCGCCTTGCCGCCCCCTCTCACACACGACACCAACCCACACACCCGTGGTGTCGGTGGTCCGGTGCGTGCGCTGCTGCTGGATCGCCTTGCTCAGGCCCAGGTCGGCGACCTTTGCCACCATCCCCAGCGGCGCCGTCGCGCTGCTCGCGACCAGCACGTTGCGCGCGTCTGCGGCGCCGCGGGCGCCGCGTCAGAGGGCGGCGCCGCGTGCGTGGGGCGCGCGCGCCGAGTGCGCGCCGCTCACTCAGGTCGCCGTGCACGATCTTGCGGCGGTGCAGCTCGCTCAGGCCGCACGCAACGTCCGTCAGCAGGAGGAGCAGCTGCAGCACGTGCGCCTCGGAGCCCTCCGCGCCCTCCGCGCCCTCGGCCTGCGCCGAGACAATCGCGCCGAGCGTGCCGAGGTCGGCGTACTCAAGCACCAGGTGCATCGCGCGGCGCTCCGTGCGCCCGCTGCAGACGAGCGGCGCCCCCAGCGAGCGGTTGGTCGCCGGCCAGCCCGCGCTGCCGGCGGGCGCGCCGCCGGAGCTGCCGCCGGCCGAGTCCGGCGCGCCGGCGCCGCGGGGCGCCGGCACGCTGCCGCGCCGGCTGTCAGAGCCGGCGCCACCCGCTGCGCCCGCGCCGGCGTCGCTCGGCGCGCGGTGGAGCCCGCCGGCCTTGCCGCCGTGGCCGCTGGCCAGGCTGCCGCTCGCCACTGGCGCGTGCGAGCCGGTGGTGGAGCTGGCGTTGACGTTGTTTTTGACCAGCGTCTGGCAGTGCAGCGCGCGCAGCACGTTCTGCGGCAGCGGCCCAGGCGCGCCGGGTCACGCTCAGCCGTCGGCGGCGACGGCGGAGGCGCAGCGAGAGGCGCGGCGGCGGCGCGGCGAGAGGCGCGGCAAGAGGCGCGGCGAGAGGCGCGGCGAGGGGCGCGGCGAGGAGCGCGGGAAGACGCGCGGCGAGGGGCTTGGCTGGTGGCTCACCGGGTGATTGATGCTCAGCATCAGGGAGGCCTCAGTCTCAACCGCCTCGGACGCCTGCGGCACGCGCCGCGGCGGCGGTCACAGCCGCGGCCAGCGCCCAGCGCGCCGCCGGCCCCGCGGGGCCTGGGGCCCCCGGGGCCGCTCGGGCCGCTCGCTGGCTGCGCTGCCGCACCGCCGCGTCGTGTTCGATGACCTTCACGGCGACGTCGAGCCCCGCCCAGCGAGCTTTATAGACTCGGCCGTAGCTGCCGGCGCCCAGCAGCTCGCCAAACTCGATCGGCTCGCACGGCCCCGCGCTGATGAGCGGCGTGGTGAGGCTGCTCACAAGGGTCCAGCCCTTGGCCCTGCGGCGGCGGCGCCGGCGGCCGGCGCCCTGCTGAGCGGCCGCGCCGCGGCGGCGCCTGCGATGCTGGCGCGGCGCCGCGCCGGCGGCCGCGCTCACCCCGGCGCCCCCTCCACGTCCGGCGCGTTGCTGTGCGAGCCGAGTTTCAGCGCAGCGGCGATCGCCGCCTCGCGCGCGCGGCGGCGCCGCCGCCGCCGCGCCCACAGCACGCCGAGCGCCGCCGCCGCCAGCACCGCGGCGACTGCGCGTGCGCGCGGGCGGCACCGGGCGGCGTCGGCGGCGGCGTGCGCGGGCGGCCAGCGCCCACGCCCACGCCGCGCGCGCCGCGCCGCGCGCACCCCCGACAGCCACGCCGGCGGCGATCGCGGCGACGCCGCCACGGCCGGCGCCGCCGCCGCTGCCGCCGCCTTGCGCGTCGGCCGCGAGCACCGCGTCCACCAGATCGTTCACGCACGCGTCGCTGCTCTTTCTGAGCAGGCACGCGTCGTCCACGTGCGCGCGGCACAGGCGCGTGGTGTTGGTGTTGCGCACGCCGTAGCCGCCCATCGGCCCCCGCCCTTCTTGGATGCGGCGGGGGTCGTCGGTTGAGTAGTCGTTCAAATAGAGGCTGTCAGGGAAGTCAGTGCCCTGGTCGGCAGGGGGGTCGAGGGTTGAACCCACGCAGCGCGGGCGTGACGGCGGGCGGCGGCGGCGGCGCGCCGCGCACGCACGCCCTTCCCCGACACGCCGAGCGCGCGCCGGCCGGCCAGCCCCCGGCGCACCCTGAAGCTGGCGTTCACGTAGGTCAGGTTCTGCGGGCCGTCTGGGTTGGGCCAATACGCCGAGCGCTTGGTCTGGTTCACTACAATGGCGGCGGCGGGTTCGGCGGCGGCGCCACCTCTGTCGGGCGCCGCCGCCGGAGGGCAGCGCACCGCGCGCGGGGCGCGGGCGCGGGGCGCGGGGCGCGGGGCGCGGGGCGCGGGGCGCGGGGCGCGGGGCGCCGGGGGGGGGGGGCACGGGGCGGGGGCGCGGGCGCGCGGCGCGGGTGCCGCGGCGCGCACCCACGGCGCCGCTCTGCGCGGCGGTCGTGCACGCGGGGCGCAGGCGGAAGACGTTGTTCATCAGCACCGTGCTGCCCGGCTGGCCGAGGAAGAAGTCCACCGTGCCGCCGGTGCCGCGCCGCTCGTTGGCGACCTGCGCGCGCGGCGGGCCGCGTGGGCGCGGCCGCACCCGCACCCGCCACCGCCTGCCTGGCGCCAAGCGCGCCCGCACCGTGATGTTGTCAAACACCCAGTGGCACGTGCCGCACAGCTCCACGGCGCTCCGCACAAAGGCGAGGTCGAGCACCGTGCCCAGGCCCTCCGCGCCCGTGACCGTCACGTTCCTGCGGCGGCCGCCCGGCGCCGCGTCGCGCCGCCGCCGCCGCCGCCGCCGCCGCCGCCGCCGCCCCGCCGCCCCCGTGCGGGCGCACTCACCGCTCGACCGGCAGGCCATGGCCGACGTACTTGTCGAACTCGCCGGTCGCGCCGATGTCGTAGTCGCCGTCGACGACGATGCGGGTGACGCGCGGGTCCTGCAGCGCCGCGAGCAGGCTCGCGCCGCTGCCGCCGCCGGCGCGGACGACGCGCTCCGCCGCGCCGGCGGTGACGGCGGCTCCGGGCCCCGCGGCTGCGCAGATCAGGGCCAGCAGCAGGGCCGGCAGAGCGCCGAGCAGGCGGCGGCGGCGCGGCATCTCTTGCTGCTGTTTTCCGCCGCCGCTGCTTGCGGGCGTCCGCCGCCGCTGTTGCGCCGGCTACGTCACGGAGTCATAATCTAACTATCTCCGGAGCAGCGTGCGGCCAACGTGCGGCCAGAAGCGCGCCGGCCGGCCTGCGTCGCTGCCGCTGCTGCTCCCACGCCGCCGCTCGCCGCACGCTCGCTCGCCCCCGTGCGCTGCTGTGCGGGCGTCTCTGAGCGGTGACGGCAGCTGCGGCGGGTGAGGGAACGCGGCCGCGGCTCCGCGGGCGGCGTCGCTTGCTCCGCTCGTCAAAGCGTCGGCTTCGGCGCTCGCGCGCACCACCATCAACCACCACCACGACACAACGCTGCCTCCAACACCACCACCACCACAACGCCGCGCCGGCCTCGCAACAGGCGCCCGACCGGTGCCACGAAACGACTACACACAAACGTCCGAACGCGCGAGAGAGACAACCAGAGCCAGCGCGTGCGCTCCGCGTGCTCTGACGCGCAGCCCTGGCGGCTCGGACCACGGCGACTGCAAAACATGAGAGAGAGAGAGAGACAGGGCTGGCGCGCACAGGGGGTCAAGTGTCGGCACACGCCGGTGGCGGCGGCCGCAAACGCACGCTGCGGTCAGCGCAGGCACACGCCCGCACGCAACGGAGCGGGCGCGCATCACACGCGCTCACAAACAAGCGATGACCGCGCCGATCCGCAGGCGGCCGCCCGGCGGCAGTGATGTACAGTGGGCGAGGCAGCCCTGATGTACAGCTGGCCGCAGCGGGGTCACTGGCGCAGGCTGCTGCCCGTGCTGCGCGTGCAGGCGGCGAGCGCGCGCGGGCCGGCGGTGCCGCTGCTGCCGCCGCTCGCCGCGCCGCCAGCCGCGTCGCCGCGCTCGCGCTGCGGCGAGCCGCGCGAGGCGCCGTCCTCCCGGCCGGCCGCGGCCGGCGCGGCCGTCTCGCCGCCGTCGCCGCCGCCGAGCGCCTGGCGCAGGAGCGCCTGCTGCGCCGTGCTCAGCGCGCTGGGGAAGGCGACGTTGAAGCGCACGTGCAGCGCGCCGCGGCGCCCCGCCGCGTCGCCCCACACGGGCATGCCCTCCCCCGCTACGACGAGCTCGGCGCCGGGCTGGATGACTCGGCCGCCGACCGGCAGCGCGAGCTCGCAGCCGCCGAGGGTGCGCAGAGCGACCGGGCCGCCCGTGAGCGCGGTGAGCAGCGGGACGTCCACGATCGCATACAGGTCGTCGCGCAGCCGCCGGAACGTGGCGTGGCGCTGCTGCACGACCACAAACTCCGCGTCGGCGCCGCCCGTGCCCCCGAGCCTGCGCGCACGGCGAGGCGGCGGCGTGAGGCGCGGCGGCGGCGGCGGCGGCGGCGGCGGCGGCGGCGGCGCGTGCCCGTGGCGGTCTGGGTCCGCCAGCCCCAGCGCGCGCGGCCGCGCGGCCCCTGCCGCGCGCAGTGCCCACCCCGGCAGCGTGATGCGCGCGCCGTCCGCGACGCCCGGCTCCACGTACACGCTCGCCTGCAGCGCCCGGCCGTGGCGCTGCACCGCCACCGGCTTGAGCGCGCCGCTGAACAGCTCCTCCAGGCTCACGCGCAGCGGCTGCGGGCCCGCGCCGGCGACCGCGGCCGCGGCGGCGGCCGCCGCCGCCGCGGGGCAGGGCCGGCCGGCGCCGGCGCTGCTGCTGCCCGCGCCGGGCGCCGCCGCGCCCGGGCGGCGCTCCGCGCTGCGCGCGCGCTTGCCGTGCTGCGGCAGGTGCGGGTGCTGCGGCTGGTCCGGCTGCTGCGTCGGGTCCCCCTGCTGGTGATCGTGCTGCGCCTGCTGCGCCGGCGCGATGCCGCAGTCTCGCAGGAAGCCGCGGAACATGCCGCTCAGCAGCGAGCCGTCCGAGTCGAGCGCCGCGAGCGCCGCCTGCACGGCGTCGTCGCCCTGCCCCGCGCCGGCCTGCCCCGTGGCGCCGCCGCCGCCGCCGCCACTGAGGTAGGCGTTGAGCAGCTCCCGCGGCGAGGCGCGGCGCCCGCGCGGGTCCATCGCCGGCGCCTGCAGCGGCAGCGGCGGTGCGCGCCGTGCTGGGCGGCGCTGTGGCGGCCAATCGCGGGCGCTCACGGGATGCTCCCGATGTCAGCGCGACTGGGGGACGGCGGCGCACCTCAGAGGCGCGTGGCCTCGCTCAGGCACCGCGAAGGAGTTCGAAGATTCGCGAGTCGCTGCTCGCAGCGCAGCGAGCCCAGCGCCGCCCTGGCCGCTGCGCCCCAGCTCAAGGCGCGGCCGTCACATGACACAGCCGCCGGGCGCGAGCTGATAGGCGCCTGGCCGGCGCGCCCAGCTGCTGCTGCTCGCCCGACCAGCGCGAGCGGCCTCAGGTGTGGTCAAGAGGGAGTCCTTGAGCTGCACCGCTGCTGTCGGTGGGCAGCGGTTGGGCGCAAGAACTGGCACACCGGCGCCGCAACGCAACCGCTACGCCGCCGCCGCTGACGCCGACGCCGCCCTCCCCGCCCGGCCTGCTGCGCCGCCAGTTCGATCTCTTCCGGCTCGTTCTCGTTGTTTGTCCGCGTGCCCTGGTTTGAGCGCCGGCCGTAGTCCTGCCCCCGCCAAGACAGCCTCCCCCGGCCTCGCAGCCCCTGCCCGGCCCCTCCCCTAGGCCCCCCCCCCAGGGCACCGATCAAGGCGGCGCCCTGCGCGCGGTCATGCCGCGGCGGCGCGAGCAGCGGCGCGCGGCGCCGCGCCGCCCGCGCCGCGCCGCCGCCTGAGCGGCGGCAGTGGCGGCGCGTCCAGGCCGCGCGGGGCCCGCCATGGCCGCCGCCGCCGGCTCGCCGCCGGAGCCGCCCGCGCGGGCGGGGCCGCGCAGCAGCGTCGACGGGGGCGGCTCGTCAGCCGCGTCGCACGCGCCGCTGGAGGTCCAGGAGGGTGCGGCGCCGCCGCCGCCGCCGCGCCCGCGCGCGCGCGCGGCCGCCGCCCGCGCGCGCGCGAGCGGCACGCCGCCGCCGCGCCGCCGCAGCGCTGCTGCCCAAGCCCGCGTGGCGGCATCCCTGGGGCGCCTGGCGGCGGCGCTACCTCGTCGCGCTCGTGGCAGCCATCACCGCGATGCTCTGCGCCGACCAAAACCTGCTCGCGCCCAACGTGCGCCGCCGCCGCCGCCGCCGGGGGCGCGCAAGCGCCGCCTCGCGTTGGCACCCCGCCGCGCCGCCGGCGCCCGCTGCCCGCCGCCGCGACGCGCCGCCGACACGCGCCGCAGCTCTCCGCGGCGGCGGAATACTTTGGGCTGGACGACCGCGCCAAGGACACGATCCTGGGCGGGTACCTCATGGCGGTGCGCAGCAGCGGGGTCAGGGTCCAGGGTCCAGGGTTCACGGGCCAGGGCTGGAGGAGGTTCAGGGGCCGCGGCGGGCGCGCGCGCCCGGCGCCCGCCGCCCGCCGCGCCGCGCCGCCGCCGCTCACCTGCCGCCCGCCCGGCGCGCCGCCGCCGCTCACCTGCCGCCCACCCGGCCGCCGCAGGCCTTCTTCATCGTCGGCGCGCCCTCCGCGCTCGCGGTGCGCCGCGGCCGGCGGCGCGCCAGCGCCGGGGCCAGCCCGCCAGCGGCTCTCTCTCTCTCTGCGCGCCGGCCGCGGCTCGGTCGCTCGCTGTCACATACGCGGCGCGCGTGCTCACTTCAGGTTCAAACGAAAACCGACCCGCGCGCCGCAGGTCGGCTACCTGGCGGACCGCTACAACCGCGTGTGGCTGCTCGCCGCGATCATCGTCGTCGGCGAGACGCCCTGCCTCGCGACCTACTGGGTGTGGCCGCGGCGCGGGGGCCGCGGCCGCGGGCGCAGGCGCGGGCGCGGGCCAGGGCGGGCCGGCCGCCCGCGGCGTGGGCTTACCAGCCGCGCGCCGCGCCCCGCCGGCGCCGGCGACGGCAGGTCACGGAGCTGTGGCAGTTCTTCCTGGTCCGCATGCTCACCGGCGTCGCGGTCGGCGGCGTATTTCCGCTCGCCTTTTCCCTGCTGGGTGACCTCTTTCCCAGCAGCGCGCGCAGCGCGATGGCCGCGGTCGTGCAGATCAGCGTCGGCGCCGGCATCGGCGGGGGCCAGGCGCGGCGCCGCGCGCCGCGCCGCGCGGCCGCGCCGGCACCCTCACGCGCGCCGCCGCGCGGCCGCGCCGGCTCCCGCAAGCTGCGTGCGCGCCCAACTGAGCCCTGGTCTCCCTCGCCGCCGCACCGCCGCGGCGCCCCGCAGCTGCTCGCGGGCATCGTCGGCCCCGCCACCAACTGGCGGGTCCCCTTCGTCATCATGGCCGCGCCGTCGCTGCTGCTCGCGGCGCTGCTGCTCGCGACCGCGTCTGAGCCGCCGCGCGGCGGTGCGGCGCGCGCGCGCACGCAGCGCGCGCCCGGCAGCGCCACCGCCCGCCCGCCCCGCGCGCCACGCTCTCCCACCCCCGCCCCGCGATGGCGCCGCCGCGGCGCAGCGTTTGAGGAGGCGCTCGCGGGGCAGCTCGCGGCGGGCGAGGCGTACGAGGAGACGATCACCTGGGCCAAGCTGCGCCGCCTGCTGCGCGTGCCGAGCAACATCATCATCATCCTGCAGGCGCGCGACACCGCCGCCTGCCGCCCGCCGCCGCCTGCCGCCGCCGCCGCTTCTGCTGCCTGCCCCCGCCTGCCGCCGCCAGCCGCCGCCGCTCCCGCTGCCTGCCGCCGCGCCGCCCGAGCACCGCGTGACGCGGCACGGCACCCGAACCCGCGCGCCCGCGCAGGGCATCCCCGGCTGCCTGCCGTGGGGCGTGCTGCAGACGTACCTGGTGGACTACCTGCACATATCAAAGGGCCTGTCCGTGCAGGCGCGCCGCGCCGCGCCGCCGCGCGCCGCCCGCCCGCCCGCCCTCTGCCGCCCGCCGTGCCGCGCGGGCGCTGCGCGGGCGCCGCCCGCCCGCGCCGTGGCGCGACGCGGCGTGACGCTGCACGCGCCCCGCGCGCGGCCCGCGCGCCCCGGTCAGATGGCGACGATCGTCATCCTGGTCTTTGGCATCGGCTGCGGCGCCGGCGTGCTCGCGGGAGGGGCAGCTGGGCAGCTGCTGTACAACTGGTGCGCCCAGCGGTGCCGCTCAGGGCTGGAGGGGCCGCCCGGCGCGCCGCCCCGCCGCCGCCCCGCGCCCCGCCGCCACCCCCGCGCCCCGCCCCACCCCGCCCGGCGCGCGTGCGCAGGCGCAAGGAGTCGATGGCGCTGCTCACGGGCGCGTCGGTGCTGCTCGGCGCGGCGCCGGTCTGGGTGCTCGTCAACGCGCCGCTCTCGACGCGCGGCGGCCTCGGCGTCGCGCTGCTCATGGCCGCGCTCGCGGGCCTGCTCGTCTCAATCGCAGGCGCGCCGCCGCCGGTGTCACCACGCCGCCGCGTCGCCGCCGCCGCCGCGCCGCCGCCGCCGCACCGCGCGCCTCTTCAGCTTCTGTTTGAGTGAGCGCGCCGCGCCACCCGCCCCTGCACCCGGCCTCGCCGCCCGGCAGGCCCCAACCTGCGGGCGATCATGCTGAACGTGAACGCCCCGGAGACGCGCGGCGTCGCGCTCGCGCTGCAGTCGGTCACCGACGACCTCGGGTGCGCGCCGCCGCCGCCCGCCGCCGCCGTCACCACGCCGCTGCCGTCGCCACGCCGCCGCCGCCGCCGCTGCGGCGCCGCGCGCCGGCGGCCCACCTCCGCCGCCGCCGCCCTCTGCGCTGCGCCGCGCCGCGCGCCGCGCAGGCGTGGCCTGGGGCCGGTGATCGTCGCGGGGTTCATTGCCCAGATGGGCCGCCGCGGCGCGTTCAACCTTGCCATCGCCGGCTGGGTGCCCTGCGGCCTGCTGCTGCTCTGCCTCGCCGCGACGATGCGGCGCGACGAGGCGGCCATGCAGGCGGCGCTCGCGCAGCAGGCGGGCGCGGTGCTGCAGGCGATCACCGTCGACGGCGGCGGGCCGCCCGCGGGCGAGCCGTCGTCGTCGGCGCCGGGCTACGCCGCGGCGGCGCCCGGAGGGCGCGTGCCGGAGCTGGCGCCGCAGGAGAGCCTCAGCCCGCGCGCGCTCGCGCTCGGACGCGACAGCGGCGGCGACGGCGGCGGCGGCGGCGGCGACGGCGGCGTGGGCGCGGCGGGCGCGGACGCGGCGTGCGCAGCGGGCGCGGCGCCGCCGCGGGCGAGCGGCGAGGTGCCCGTGCATCACGCGCGGGGCCTGCTGCAGGCGCTCACGCGCGGCGCGGCGCGGCGGTCTGACCCGGGGCAGCCGGCGGGCGGCGCGCCAGCGCTACACGCGACGAGCAGCACGCAGGAGCTGCTCCCGCTCGGCGGCGGTGGCGCGCCCGCCAGCAGCGACGACGCCCGCCTGCCGGGCACGCCGCCGCCGGCCGGCGCACGGCACCGCGCGCACCTGCGCGGTCGCAGCAGCGGCCGCGGCGCCGGCGGCGGCGGCGCGGCGCCGGGCGCGCTCGGCGAGGCGCGCGAGGCGGCCGCCCGCGCCGGCGGGCGCGGCCGCAGCAGCAGCGACTCGGCGGCGGGCGGCGACTTTGAGCCCCACCCGCACGCGTCGGGCAGCGCGCGGCGCGCCGTGACGACCGGCGCGATAGGCTACGGCCAGCAGGCGCTGGCCGGCCGCGTCGGCGGCGCTGCGTGGCGCCGCGCGCCGGGCGGCGGCGGGAGCGGCGGCGGCAGCGGCGGCGGCAGCGGGAGCGGCAGCGGCAGCGGGAGAGCGCAGCAGCTGCAGGAGCAGCGGCAGGGCGAACGCCAGCGGCGCAGCTCGTGGGACGGCGGGTCGCCGCCGCCGGCGCTGCTGCCCTGAGCGCGGCCGCGCGTGTGCTCGGCGAGAGGGGCGCGGCGGCGCTGCGAGAGCGCCGCCTGCTGCGGACACCCCTCGGTGTCCGAGGCGCGCAGCGGCGAGCAACCGGAGTTGGGCCCTCGCGCTCGGCAGCGGGGTGCGGCGCGCGCTGCGCACGGTGGGCGGCAGGTGCGCAACCGACGCGCTGCGGCGTGCGGCGCAGCGCCCCGGGTCGCGCCGGAGCAGATCCCCAGCAGACGGGATCTGCTGAGAGAGGGAGCCGCTCGCAGGCAGGCCGCCACCATCAGCATCCGCTCACCGCGGCGCGGACCGCCGACGACAGCGCCGCCGGTCGTGAGGCGCCCCGCGCCGCGCGCCCGCTCAGTCGCGGCTCCACGCGGCCGATCACGCACGGCGCGGCCCGCGCGCGCCCTGGCTGCCGCTCGCGGCGATCCTTGCCCGCGGAGCGCGGCCGCAGCTCGCGATCTCGCTGTCGCAGGGCCGCGCGGCAGCTCGAGGGCGGCGCACGCAACTCGCACTGGCGCCTGGAAGCTCCAGGATGCGGCTCGCCAGCGCTGCGCCCTTCCTTCACCCGGGGGGTGCTGCAGCTGGCCGCACGCTCGTCGTCGCCCGCCCTGGCCGGCGCCGCTGCGTGGTCCGCGCGTCGGGTGAGCGGCAGGGCGAGGCGCCAGGCGCAGGCGGCGGCGGCGCGCGCCGCTGGTGACGCTCGCTGCTGCGCGCCCGCCCGCTCTGCGGCGGCGGCGCGCGCGGCGGTGCCGCTGACGCTCACTGCTGCGCGACCGCCCGCTCTGCAGGCCCTGGCGCGGGCCTGAGCAGGGCGGTGCTCGAGTTCTTCGACGACGTGACCGAGGGCGCCCGCGACGGCCCGCGCCGCCGCCAGCGCGCGGTCGAGGTGCGGTGCCGTGGGCGCCGGCCGCCGCGCGTGCGGGCCGGGGGCCGCCTGCTCGCCGCCGGCCGACCCGCCGCCGCCGACTCGTCACCGCCGCCGCGTGCTCGTCCCTGCGCGCGCCTTGCAGGACATCCCGGACGTGACCAACCTCTCCGCCAAGGTCGCGGCCGCGGCGGGCGCAGTCGAGGAGGCGGCGGGCGCGCTGCGGGGGCTCGTCGCCGAGGCGGCCTCCGCGCTCGACGGCGCGTTTGGCGCGCTGACCGCGCGGCTGCCGGCGCTCAAGGCCGAGCTGCTCGCGGGCCGCCGCGACTTTGCGTCGGTCGTTGACGAGGTGCGCCGGCGGCGGACGCCGGGTGCCGGGCGCCGGGGGCGGACGCTGGGCGGGGGCGCGGGGCGCGCGGCCGCCTTTCCTCGCAGGCTCACCCGCGCACGCGCCCGCGCGCCGCCAGGTCGTGTCGACCGTGGCGCGCGACGCGTCCAGCCTCACGCGCGCCCTGTCCGCGCGCGAGCCGGGCACCGCGGCGGCCGTGCAGCGCGCCGTCGACGCCGCCGCGGCGGCGGGCGGGGCGCTCAAGGCGGACGTGGCGCGCGGCGCCAAGAGCGCCGCCAACGCGGCAGACGAGCTGCCCGGCATCGTGCGGGCGGCGCTGGACGAGCTGCGCGCCCTGCTTTTTGCCGGCGCCGAGGCGCCGAGCGCGGGCCTGCTGGGCGCGGGGCCGCAGGAGGGCGGTGGCGCCGCCGCCGCGCTCGCGCAGCTGCAGGACACGCTCGGCGCCGCGGCGGCGGACGTGGCGGCGGACGTGGCGGCGGCGGGCGGCGCGGTGCAGGAGGTGCGGCGGGCGCACGCTAGGGATCGCGCGGGCGGGCGGCCGGCTGCCCCCCCCCCCCCCCGCCGCGCGCGCGCCGCCGAGCCACGCCACGCTGCACGCCGGCAGGCGCTCACGGCGGTGGCCGACTTCCTGTCCGGCCTGTTTGCACGCGCGACGGCGGCGAGCGACCGCGTGCGCGGCGGCGGCGCGAGCCTGGACGACGCTGTGGGCGAGGTGCTCGGGGCCACGCTGGAGCAGGCGGCCGGCCTCAAGGCGGGCTTTGCCCGGCTGCTGGACGCGCCGCAGGCGGCCGCGGCGCAGCGCGAGGTCGACGGCGCGATGGCGCAGCTGGAGGCGCGCCTCGAGGTGAGGCGCCCTGTCAGCCCCGCCAGCCGCGTTCGCAGGGGCCGCGCGCACGCAGAGCGTGCGCATGCAGAGCGCCGAGGCACCACTGCCCTGCGCGCCGCCGCTGCCGCCGCCGCCACTCCCAGGCGCTGCAGGCGTCGGCGCGCGGCGAGACGCTCACGACCGAGCAGGCGCTGGCGGAGCTGACCGCCGCGACCTCGGGCTTTGCCTCGGAGCTGCGGCAGCGCCTGCAGGCCCTGCTGCTCGGCAAGGGCGGCCTGCCGGCACTGCCCAGCTTTGGCGCAGGCCTGGCCGCTTCGCAGGGTGAGTTTGGGCGATCAGACCGTGCTGATCGCCCGCAGGGCCGCGCGCGCCGGCGCCGCTCGGCGCGCCGGCGGCGGGCCCAGCCAGCCTCCCTGCCACCCGCCCGCCGCCCGCGCCGCAGGCAGCGGCGACCTTGGTCTCACCAAGGAGCAGACCGAGGCCGCCAGTGCAGCCGTGTCGGGCGCGGTCAAGACGGCAGGCAAGCTGCTCAATGGCCTCTTCGGTGGGATGGCTGCCGTGGCGGCCAAGAGCGCGGCGGCCCCGGCCAGCACAGCCGCGCCCAGCGCCCCGGCCAGCGCGGGGGCCGCCGAAGTCGATGCGGCAGGTGCGGCGAGCCAGCGTGTCCAGGCGGCGGCGGAGGCCACCAGCAGCGCCGCCAAGACAGCTGGCGGCGCAGCGACGCAGGCGGCCGCCAAGGTCCAGCAGGCAGCGGTGCAGGCGGCAGGCGCGGCGCAGCAGGCGGCAGGCTCGGCGGTGCAGGCCGTCCAGCAGGCGGCCACGGGCCTCACAGATGACGTGGAGACGGTCTTCACCGAGCTGACAGGCAAGTCGCAGGAGCTCAAGGCGGCCATCAGGGAGGGCAAGGCCGACCCGGCGGCGGTCGTGAACGACGCCGTCGCGCAGCTCAAGGCCAAGGCGGACGCGCTCAAGCGCACGTCGGCGGGCAAGAGCAAGGAGGCGAGCGCGGCCATCGACGCCGCGGTGGCGGGCTTTGCGGCCAAGTCTGAGCAGCTCAAGGCCGCCGTCGCGTCCGGCAAGGCCGACGCGGGCGTCGCGCTGGACGACGTGCTGTCGGGCCTGGCCAGCAGCGCGGACGAGCTCAAGCAGGTCGCCGCGGGCGCGCAGATGGACAACGCCGTCGCGGAGCTCACCGGTGCGCTGGCGCGCCGCGCGCGCGCCGGCGACGCTGCGCTGCTGGCTGCGCGCGCCGTGCGCCGAGCGCGCGGCGCCGCGCCGCTGCCCCGGCGGCGCGCAGGCAAGTCGCAGGAGCTCAAGGCGGCCATCAGGGAGGGCAAGGCCGACCCGGCGGCGGTCGTGAACGACGCCGTCGCGCAGCTCAAGGCCAAGGCGGACGCGCTCAAGCGCACGTCGGCGGGCAAGAGCAAGGAGGCGAGCGCGGCCATCGACGCCGCGGTGGCGGGCTTTGCGGCCAAGTCTGAGCAGCTCAAGGCCGCCGTCGCGTCCGGCAAGGCCGACGCGGGCGTCGCGCTGGACGACGTGCTGTCGGGCCTGGCCAGCAGCGCGGACGAGCTCAAGCAGGTCGCCGCGGGCGCGCAGATGGACAACGCCGTCGCGGAGCTCACCGGTGCGCTGGCGCGCCGCGCGCGCGCCGGCGACGCTGCGCTGCTGGCTGCGCGCGCCGTGCGCCGAGCGCGCGGCGCCGCGCCGCTGCCCCGGCGGCGCGCAGGCAAGTCGCAGGAGCTCAAGGCGGCCATCAGGGAGGGCAAGGCCGACCCGGCGGCGGTCGTGAACGACGCCGTCGCGCAGCTCAAGGCCAAGGCGGACGCGCTCAAGCGCACGTCGGCGGGCAAGAGCAAGGAGGCGAGCGCGGCCATCGACGCCGCGGTGGCGGGCTTTGCGGCCAAGTCTGAGCAGCTCAAGGCCGCCGTCGCGTCCGGCAAGGCCGACGCGGGCGTCGCGCTGGACGACGTGCTGTCGGGCCTGGCCAGCAGCGCGGACGAGCTCAAGCAGGTCGCCGCGGGCGCGCAGATGGACAACGCCGTCGCGGAGCTCACCGGTGCGCTGGCGCGCCGCGCGCGCGCCGGCGACGCTGCGCTGCTGGCTGCGCGCGCCGTGCGCCGAGCGCGCGGCGCCGCGCCGCTGCCCCGGCGGCGCGCAGGCAAGTCGCAGGAGCTCAAGGCGGCCATCAGGGAGGGCAAGGCCGACCCGGCGGCGGTCGTGAACGACGCCGTCGCGCAGCTCAAGGCCAAGGCGGACGCGCTCAAGCGCACGTCGGCGGGCAAGAGCAAGGAGGCGAGCGCGGCCATCGACGCCGCGGTGGCGGGCTTTGCGGCCAAGTCTGAGCAGCTCAAGGCCGCCGTCGCGTCCGGCAAGGCCGACGCGGGCGTCGCGCTGGATGAGACCCTGGCGTGCCTTGCGGGCAGTGCGGACGAGCTGAAGCAGGCGGCGGCGGGCGCGCAGATGGATGGCGCAGTGGCGGAGCTGACCGCGAAGCTGCAGAGCCTGCAGGCGTCCGCCGCCTCGGGCGCGCCCGATGACGTTACTGCGGCGCTGGCAGCCGAGGTCGCTGCTTTCCAGGCCAAGCTTCAGACCTCGGTCGCCGCGCTCGGCGGGCCGCAGAGCCCCATGGCTGCTGCGCTCGAGGCGGCGATCCTGCCGATCACTGCCGGCGCGGCGGCGCTGCAGCAGGGGGTCGAGCGGTCGGCCGCCGGCGGCAGCGCTGGCGGCGCCGCACCCGACCTCGCAGCGCTGGTCGGGAAGCTCGCTGACGCCGCCGGCAGCGCGCGCAGCAACCTCAGCGGCAGCCTGAGCCGCGCCAGCGAGCAGGTCGGCACCGTGAAGGCCGCGGCGCGCACGCTGGCGGCGGCGGAGGGCGTCGGCAGCGCGCTCGCGGCGCTGCTGCCGTCGGTGAAGCAGCAGCTGTCGGCGTCCGGCGCGCAGTCGGGCGAGGGCGCCGCGCGCGTGCTGGGCGCGACCGTGGACGAGGTGCTGGCGCAGCTGGAGCAGGTCAAGCAGACCGGCCTGGCGAGCATGGAGGACGACGAGGACGGCGCGGCCGCGGGCGAGGCGCTCGCGGCGCTCGCAGCGGCGCTGCGCGCCAAGGGCGCGGAGCTGGCGGCCAAGGTGGAGGGCGGGCAGCTCAAGGGGTCCGCCGCGCTGGACGAGGTGCGCACCGGGGGCCGGCCTGGTCGGCCGCGCGCGGCCGCAGCCAGGGGGGCGCGCGCGCCGTCAACGCCTGGCGCCGGCTGCTCACGCGCCCCCGCCGCACCGCCGCCCGCCCCGCCACGCCAGCTGCTGCTGTTTGTGCAGAGCAGCACCGCCGGCGACCTGCGCTCGGCGCTGCTTGACATCCTCACGCGCGACGCGGGCGCCGGCGGCGGCGCCGACGCCGTCGCGGCGCAGCTCGCCGCCGCCGTGGCGGCCGCGCGCCCGCGCACACCGGCGAGCGGCGGGGAGCTCGACGGCGCGCTCGCGGTCGGCGAGCTCGCGGGCCGCCTTGTCAAGCTCGTGGTGGGCGTCGGCGCGCTGCAGCTCGTCCAGAGCGTGGCCGGCACCGTCATGGAGCGGGTGCGCGCGCGGGCCGCCTCGCGCGGGCGGGCCCGCCCGGGGCGCCTTGCTGCACGCCGCGGCTGTGACGCCGCGGCCGTGACGCCGCCGCCCTGGGGTCGCCCGCAGGCGGGCGTAGCGCTGCCGCCTGCGGTGGGCGGAATGCTGGGCCTCACCGCCCTGCTGCTGGCCGTCGGCCCCAAGACGGCCGCGCCGGCCGTGGCCTTCTACGACGCCCACCTCGCCGGGGTGACGAGCTGGTTGCCGCTGTTCTATGTCCCGACGCTCGCCGTGCTGCCGGCGCTCCTCCGCGGCATGGCCGGTGCGCGGCGGCGCCGTGGACGGCACAGACGCCAGCTGCGCGCGCAGCGCCGCGCCGCCGCCCGCGCGCCCGCGCGCCGACCCACCGACCCGCCGCCGTGCCCCGCACCCCAATGTGCCGCAGGCGACGACGTGGCGGCGCTGATCGGCCTCACCGCCGCCGGCGCGACGGCGTCGCTGCTCTTTGCCGCCAAGCTGGCCAGCGCCTGGATGCCCACGGCGGCGCCCGCGGCCGAGGCCGCGGCGCCGCCGCGGGACGCGCGCGCCGGCGACCGCGCCGCCGCCGGCCTCGCGGCGGCGGCGCTCGCGGCGCTCGCGCCGCTCGCGCTCGCAAAGCACGACGCCGCCGCGTTTGGCGACGTCACCGCCCTGCCCGCGGGCGTCGCCTGGTCGTACCTCGGCTGGCGTGGCGCGCGCGCCCTGCGCGACCGCGGCGCGCCGGGCGCGTTCGCGCTCAGCCCGCTCCTCGCCGGCGCGCTGGCCGCCAACCTGGGCACCTTCTGGCACGGCCGCCTGGTCGGCTGGACCCACTGGCACGCGCTGGACACCTTCTTCGGCACGGTGCGCCCGGCACGCGCGGCACGCGCAGCATGCGCGGCGCGCCGCGCGCGTCGGCGCCCGGCAGCGTGCGCCCGCGCGCGCCGCTCGAGGGGGGCCGCGCGCCCGCTGCAGCCGCTCACGCGCGCCGCCGCCGCCGCCGCCGCCGCCGCCGCCGTCGCGGGGCGCCGTGCGCAGGGCGCGGGCGCGGGCGAGCTGCTCATGTCCGTGGGCGGCGCCGCGCTGACGGGGCTGGCGTTTGTCGTGTACAAGCAGCGCGCCGCGCTCGCCCTGCCGGCGGTCGCGGCGACCGCGGTGGCGGCCTCGGCCTTCAGCGTCGCTGCGACACTCGGGCTCGCCGCCGCTGCGGGCATGACTGAGGGTGAGCCGGCGGCCCGGCGACTGCACCGGGAGGCGGAGGCGCGCGCGCGCGCGCCCCCGCACCCACACACGTCCGCCCGCACACAATCGCAGGCTGGGCCCGCGCGCTCATCCCGCGCCACGTGGCGGACGCGCTCGCGGGCGACGCCGCCAACGCGGTCGGCGCTCACCCGGAGGCCGCGGCGCTGGCCGCGCTGCTGCAGGCGGCCGCGACGGCCGCGCTCGGCGGGCTCGCGCTGCGCGCGCTCGGCCGGGGCCTGAGCCCCGCTGCGGCGGGCGCGGCGGCCGGCTGCACCGCAGGCCCGCTGGGCGTGGCGGGGCTGGCGGACGACAACGCTGCGCGCGCACACGGCGCGCTGGCCTATGCCTGTGTGGGCGTGGTCACCGCGCTGGTGCTCAACGTTCCTGCGCTGCGCTCGGCGCTCGCGGCCGTGGCGGCGACGGCCGCCTGAGCGCCAGCTGCAGGCCTCACACGAGGCTGTGCGCGTGCGAGGTCGGCGGGTGCACACGGCGCTGAGCGCGGCGGGGGCCGGTCCTGCGGCCCAGGGGTACAGTTTTGTGAGTGTTGATGCTGATGCTTGATGTTGCAGCTGTGGGGGCGCCGTCAGACAGGGGCTGAACGTTTTGGGGGGCCGGCGCCAGGGGGCTCAGCGCGGCGCGCCTGCGCAGGCGGCGGGAGCCAGCTGGGCTACGGAGGCGTCGGCAACGCACGGCGGCGCTCGAGGGGCGTCGACTTGATCGTGAATTGCACCGGACCGCGCCGCCGCGGCCCGCCGCCGCGCGCGGCGCTCGCTCGCACCGCCAGCTCCCCGGCGCGCGCTCTCGACCTCGCCGGGCACCGCCGGCGCTTGCAGGGCACGCGCCCTGGGCGCGCCGCCGGCCCCGGCGCGCTCTCGCAGACTGGCAGCCATTCAAGTCCCGCGTGCAGTCCCGCCCCTTGTTCGCAGCGCGCCCCGAGCGCGCTGAGCCCCGCCCGCTCATCACTCATCACTCATCACGCATCGTCCTCCGCTAGCGGCAGGCCCTGGTAGCGCCACTGCTGGAAGCCGCCCTCCACGTGCCGGATGTTGCCCAGCGACCAGCCGTCCTCGAACAGCTCGTAGATGGCCTTGAGGCTGCGCGACTCGCGCCCAAACGCGCGCTCCGGGTCTGCGCGGCCGCGCGGCGCGGGCGCGGGCGCGTGAGACGACCATCGGCGGCGCGGGCTCGGGCGCGTGGGCCGGCGGTCGGCGCGCCCGCGGCCCGGCTGCGCGCGCCGCAGGGTGCGGCCTGCGCGGCGCCGCACCGGCAAAGAGCTTCTTGTCGCGGCGGTAGCTCACGTTGGTGTCGAGCGTGCCGCCGACGGCGCACATGACGAGCACGCGGCTGTTCTTCTTCACGGCGGCGTAGAAGTTCTGCACAAAGTCGGGGTCCCGCTCCGTCGCCTTCATCGCAAACGACGCCATCGCGAGCTTCTTGACCTGGTCCCACGCGCTGGTGCCCTCGACGAGCCTGCGCGCCGCCGCCGCCGACGCCGCCACCGGCGCGTCGGCGCGGGCGCGGGCGCGTGACGGGCAGCGCGTCGCGGCCGGGCGCCGGCCGGGGGCGCAGCACGCGGCGGCGTCGGCGTCGGCGGCGGCGGCGGCGGCGGGGGCGGGGGCTCACCGATACATGGGGACGTTGATGCTGCCCGCCGCGCTGCTCTTGTCAAAGTCGCCGGCGAGCCGCACGTCGACGAGCGTCCAGCCCTGCTTTTGCAGCTTGGCCGCCTCCTGCACGTCCACGCCCTTCATCCCGGCGTCGCTGAGCGTGGTGTGCACCACCGGCCAGGCGCGGTACGCCGAGCTGCGGAGGAGCGCGCCGAGAGCGGCGAGCGTGGGCTTGCGCCTGCGCTGGCTGCGTGCTGCGCGCCACCGCGCGCCGCCGCCCGCCGGCTGCCCGGCCCCGCACCCGGTGAAGGGCTGGATGAGGGTCGCATTCTCGTCCGCCGCCAGCCCGGCGTAGCGGTCGTCACGGTCCCACCTTCGCGGGCGGGCGGAGCAGCAGCGGTCGTCGGCGCGGCGCTGCAGCGGCCGCCGCTGGCAGGCGCAAGCGCGGCGCGGCGCCGAGCTGCGCATGGAGTGTTTCTACACCGACCACGGCCACGCGCCGGCCAATCAGGGGACTGATCTCGCCGGCGGCGGCGCCGGCAGCAGCGGCTGCGCCGGCACGGGGGCTGCGTGCGAGAGCCCGCCCGGAAGGTCTCACCGGTTTTGGGCGGGGTTCCACTTGAACCCGACGTTGCCCTTGCGCTTCGTGCCGCTGCTGGCCTTGGCGACCACGCGCGGCGCCGCCGCCCGGCTCGGCGCGACCGCCCGGGAGTGCTGCAGCAGCATGGCTCAGAGTCTGGTGCGGGTGTGTCTGGATGCAGCTGCTGTGACGACCGCGCACGCAGAGGCGGCACCGGTGGCGCGCCGTCACAACCCCCGGGGCTCAACCGCACCGCCGCGCACGCTCCGACGTCCCCTCACAGCCGCGCGCGGCCGCCGAGCGCCGCCCGCAGCGCCGCCGGCCCACCCGCCGCGGCCTCGAGCTCCAGTTTGGCCAGCGTGCCGAGGTGCACCTCGTCGGGGCCGTCCGCAATGCGCAGCGTGCGCGCCGCGGCCCAGAGGTGGCCCAGCGGCACGTCCTGGCTCACGCCCGCGCCGCCGTGGATCTGCGGCGGCGGCGCGCGCGCCCGCGGCCGTCGGCGGCGGCGCGCCGCGGCGGGCGCGGGCACACCCGCCCGCCCGCCCGCCCGCCCGCGCGGGGCTGGCGGCCTCGCCGCACCTGGATGGCGGCGTCGATGACCTGCAGAGCCACCGCCGGCGCGGCGACCTTGGCCGCCGCGATCTCGCCCCGCGCCGCCTTGTGGCCCACGCTGCGCGCGGCGGCGCGGCGGGCGCGGCGGGCGCGGTGAGCGGTCGGCGACGACCGCCAGCGCCGCGGCGCCGCGGCGCGCGGCCGCACCGGTCGAGCGCGTCGGCGGCGTTGAGCACCAGCAGCCGCGCGCCCTCGAGCGCGACGCGCTGCCGCGCGAGCACCTCGCGCAGCCCGCCCTGCGCCGCGAGCGGGCCGCCAAACGCGGCGCGCGACAGCGCGCGCCGCGCGGCGAGGCCGAGCGCGCGCTCCGCCATGCCGACGAGGCGCATGCAGTGGTGCAGCCGCCCGGGGCCGAGCCGGCCCTGCGCGTGCGCCGTGCGCCGTGCGTCAGCGCGCGGCGGCGCGAGCGCGCGGCGCCCGCCCGGCTGCCAGCGGCCCACGCCGCGCAGCGCGGCGCTGCGCGTGTGCGCACCTGGGCGATCTCAAAGCCCCGCCCCTCGCCCAGCAGCAGGTTGCTCGTGGGCACCACCACGCGGTCAAATGACACCTGGGTGGGGCGCGCGGGGCGCAGCAGACGGGGGTGAGATGGCGGGCCGCTCGCGCGCGGACTTGCGTCCGTCCGCGCTGCCGCGACGGGCGTCGCCGGCGGCGCCCGCGCGCGCCGGGCGCGCGCGGGCGCGCAGTGCACCTCGGCGTGGCCGTGCGGCGCGTCGTCGTAGCCAAACACGGTCAGCGGGCGCAGCACGGCCACGCCCGGCGCGTCCATGGGGACCAGGATCATGCTCTGCTGCGCGTGCGCCGCCGCGCCGGGCGCAGACTTGCCCATGAAGATCGCCACCTGGCGGGCGCGGCGGGCGCGGCGGGCGCGGCGGACGACGCGGCGGACGACGCGGCGGGCGCGGCGGCGGGGCGTCGGGGGCGGCGCGAGGGCAGCACGGGCGCGGTGCGGTGCCCCGCCGCGCGGGCGCGCGCTCGCGCGCGCAGGGCGCGCAAGGCGGCGGTGCGCGGCGGCGGCGGCGGCGGCGGCGCGTCGCTGCGCGCCTTGCAGCGCGGGTCCATCGCGCCGCTCGTCCACCACTTGAGCCCGCGCAGCTCGTAGGCCTCGCCGCCGGGCGTGGCGGCGATGGACGCCGTGATGTTGGTGGCGTCGCTGCTCGCGACGCCCTTTTCGGTCATCGCAAAGCACGACCGCACGGCGCCGCGCAGCAGCGGCAGCAGCCACGCCTCCTGCTGCGCGCGGCTGCCGTAGCTGCGGCGGCGGCGGCGGCGCGGTGGCGGGTGTTCAGAGAGAGACCGCCCCCCCCCCCCCCCCCCGCGGCGCAGCAGGGCTGCCGGCCGCCGGCGGGGCGAGCCGCGCCCGCCCGGGTGCCTCGGCGGCCCGCCTGCCTCGGTGGCGGCCTCACCGGGCGAGAACCTCCATGTTGCCCGTGTCTGGCGCGCTGCAGTTGAACGCCTCGGGCGCCCACAGGCTCGTGCCCATCGCGGCGCAGAGGTGGGCGTAGTCCAGGTGGCTCAGCCCCGCGCCGAGCAGCGCGCCGCGCTCGTCCGCCGGCGCGAGCGGCAGCAGGTGCTGCAGCGCCGCCGCCATGTCTGCGCGCGCGCGCGCGCGCGCGTGCGCGTGCGGCGGCGGGCCGGTCGGGCGGCCGCACGCGTGGTGCAGAGCGCCCGGCGCCCGGCAGCGCGCCGCCGCCCGCGCACCGGCCGGCATCCAGAGGTTCCACAGCCCCGCGCGCCGCGCCTTGGCCTTGAGCGCCTCCGCCAGCGGGTGGATGGTCCACCTGCGGCGCCGCGGCACGAGGCGGCGCCGCGTGATGTGTGCAGACGCGCGGCGGGCGCGCTCACGAGCAAGGCATGGGCGGCCGCCCGCGCACCGGTTCGGCCCGTGCGCGTGGGCGTTGAGGGTGGCCTCGGCAGGGTACACGTGCTCCGCCAGGAAGCCCCGCACGCGCTCCAGCAGCGCCGCGGCGCGTGCGCTCGGCGCGCCGAGGCCCGCCGCGCGCGCCGGCGCCGCCCAGGCGCCGCCGTGCGGCTGGCCGCCGGCGCCGCCGCCGTCCGCACCGCTGCTGTCCGCACCGCCGCCGTCCGCGCCACTGCCAAAGTTGGAGCTGACGCTGCCGGGCGGCACCAGCGCGCCGCCGCCGCCGCTGCTGCCGCCGCTGCCGCTGCCGCTGCTGCTCGCGCCGAAGTTGGAGCTCACGCTGCCTCGCGGCAGCACCACGCCGCCGCCGCTGCTGCCACCGCTGCCGCCGCCGCTGCCGCCGCTGCCGCCGCCGTCGACGCGCGCAATGATGCCCAGCGCCGCGTCCGCCAGCGCCTCGAGCACCGCATCGCTGCTGATCGCCTGCGCGGCGGCCGACGAGGCGTTGCCCTGCGCCGCGCGCGCCTGGACGCCTGCGCGGGCGGGCGGCGGCGGGCGCGGTGTGTGTGCCACGCGCGCCGCTGTGCTCGCCCGCGCCCCGGGCGCCGGCCGCTGCCGCCAGCCGGCTGGCCGCGGCGCGGCCTCACCCGCGAGGATGGCCAGCATGCGGAAGCAGGAGAGGGCCAGATAAAAGGCCCAGTCGCGCGGCGGCGGCGGCGCGACGCGCCGCGCGGCGCAGTAGCGCGCCAGCAGCTCCGCCTCGCTCGGCACGCCCTCTGCGGCGCGGCGGCGGCAGCGGCGGTGGTCGGACACGGCGGGGCGGGTCGGGCGCGCGGTGGCGGCGCGGCGGCGCGCGCGGGGGCCGGCGGCGCGCGCCCGCCGCACCCGGCAGCGGCGCGGCGAGGCGCAGGCTGGCGAGCGCGGGCGGCAGGTGGTGCGGCATCGCCAGGTACGCCACGTCCGCCCAGGGGTTGCCGAGCGTGGCGAGCTCCCAGTCCAGCACCGCCACGACCTGCGGCGGTGCGCGCGGCGCGGCGCGGGGTTGTGGCGGTGCTGTATTGGGAGGGACGGCACCAGCAGTCGCGCCGCACGCTGCCGCCGCCGGACCCACGCGGCAGGCGGCGCCGCGCCGCGCGCCGCTGCCGCGCGGGTCACACCTCCAGGCGGTCGTCATAGACCAGGTTGTCGAGCCGATAGTCGCCGTGCACCACCGCGGGCGGCACGCTGCCGTCGGCGTCGCCGGGCGGCACGTTGTCGCGCAGCCAGCCCGCGACGCGCAGCGCGGCCGCGCTCGGCGACCGCACGCTCGCGCCGTACTGCGCCGCCCAGCGCGCGACCTGGCGGCCGCAGTAGCGCGCGGGCTGGCCGAAGCCGGCCAGCCCGAGCGCGGCGGGGTCGAGGGCGTGCAGCGCCGCGAGCGTGTCGGCGAGCGCGCCGTACACGGCGGCCCGCGCGGCCGGCGCCGCGCCCGGCAGGCGCGGGTCGGTGAAGATGGTCCCGCTGGCAAAGCTCATCACGTAAAACGGCGTCCCCAGCACGCCGCGGTCGGCGCACAGCGCGAGCGCGCGCGGCACCGGCACTGCGCGGCGCGCGGCGTGTGCGCGGGCGGGCGGCGGGGGCGCGCGCGCGGTGTGCGGGCGGGGTGCGGCGCGCGCGCGCGGCGGCGCATGGCGCGGCGCGGCGCGCGGGCGCGGGGCCGCGCGCCGGCGCACCGCGCGTTCCCGCCAGCGCGGCGAGCACGCGGAACTCCCGGTCCACCGCGTGCGCGGACGCGAGCAGCTTGCCGGGCGGCTGCTTGCGCAGCACCAGGCGCTGCGGCCCGGCGCGGCGCGGCGCGGCAGCGCGCGCGTCGGCGCGGCGGCGCGCGGCGGCAGCGGCGCGCGGCGCGGCCCTCCGCCACCAGACCGCTCGGCCTTACCTGGTCGCCGAGCTGCAGCAGGTAGGTGGGGTTGGACTGGCCATGCTGGAACTGGCGAATGGACAGCGAGCCGCGCGGCAGGCCCGACAGGGTGGCGTGCAGCCACGCCTCCAGCGCCCGCGCGTCGAGCACCAGCGCCGGCCGCGCCTCCGCGGCGGCCGCGGCCGTGTCGAGCGACATTGCGCCCGCTGCTGCCGCCGCCGCTCCCTGGCGGCCGCCCGCGCTCGCGCGGGCGTGCGCGGTCGCGCAGGCCTCACTCGCGGCACACGGTGGGAGGGCAGCGAGCTGATGTGGGGCGGCGTGCGCGCCGACGCGGGCGCCGCTGCTGTCGGCGGTCGGCGGCGGTCGGCAATCGCGCAGCGCGCTCGGTGAGAGAGGTGTGGGAGAGGTGTGGCGATAGTTCCCCGCCCTGAACACCCACCTGGCGGCGCATGCGCGCGCGCGCGTCGCGCCCGCCGCCGCTTCGCTGAACCCCAGCGCCCTGTGTGACGCTGTCGCCCGTAGGCAACCGCTTGCAGGCGAGCGGCCGCCGGCGGCAGCGGGCCGCGGCGGCGGACAGTCCGCCGTCACGCCTCGACACCCTCCGAGGAAACAGCGAGCCCCACGATGCGCCCGCCGCGCTGCAGCGCGTACAGCGCGGCGGCGGGGCTGTCGAGCACGCCGCCGACAAACAAGAACGGCCCCGCCGCGCCGCCCGCCGCGCCGCCCGCCAGCGCGGCGCGCAGCTCGTCCCAGCGCGGCAGCGCGCCGGCCTCCTCGCCGCCGGCCGCGATGGCTGCCAGGCGCGGCGCGGCGATGGCGCTCGTGAAGCCTGCGCGGCGGGCGGCGGCGTCGGCCCCGCGGGCACCCCCTCGGCGCGCCGCGCACCGACGCGGCTGGCCAGCCGCGCGGCGGCCCGCGCCGCCTCCGCCACCCACCCGACATCGTCGCGTGGCTGCCGATCAAACGATAGCTGAAGAGCTCGGCCCGCTCGCCAAAGAACCTGGCGGGCGGCGGCGGCGGCGGCGGCGGCGGCGGCGGCGGCGGGGCGGCGGCGGCGGCGGCGGCGGCGGCGGCGGCGGCGGCGGCGGCGGCGGCGGCGGCGGCGGCAGGGGCCGGTCGTCGCGCGCGCGCTGCGTTGCGGCGGGCGCGGCCGGGGCCCGCGCGGCTGCCGGCAGGCAGGGAGGCTGCCTCTGTCTCGGCCGGGCACCCACCACGCGTTCATTGGGTCGTCGTGGTCGCCCAGCTCCATCACGCCCTGCGCGTGCGGGCGGCCAGCGGTCAGCACGGTCAGCGGCGCTCGCTCGCGCTGGCGGCGGGGCGCACACACGTGGGGCGCACACGTGCGCGTGCCTGCGACAGCTGCTCCAGGAAGCTGGCAGGGACGGACAGCCGCGTGACGACCGACGTGCGGGCCAGGAGGGCCTGCACGTGCGTGCGAGCGCGGCGCGCGGGCCTGCGCGTGCGTGCGAGCGCGGCGCGCGGGCGCGGTGCGCCGCCGCGCGGGCCCCAGCGGCGGCGCCTGCCGTCGTCGCACACCTGCAGGCCGCCGCTGAGCTCCTCGATTACGGTGCGTGGGTCGATAAAGCACACTGCGGGCAGTCGCGAGCAGCGGCGTCACCAGCGGCAGTTTGCGAGCCGCGCGGGCTCCCTCCGCACCCTCTGCAGGCGCGGGCTCCCTCCGCACCCTCTGCAGACGCGTCTGCGTCGGCCGCCATGCCGCGCCACGCGTGCGGCAGCGCTGCGCCCTGGAGTCGTCGCGCCGAGCGGGCGAGCATGCCGCCGGCGCCGCTGCAGCGCTCGCGCCGCTGCCGGCTCCGGCCTGGCCGCGGCGCCGGCAGGGGGCGTGGCAGCTGGCGGCGAGAGCGGGGGGCGCAGTCACGCCGACGGCGGCGTGTCTGTAGGGACAGTCACGCCTGTTAAACGCGCCGCCGCCGCCAGGGTTTGGCGCCTGGCGTCCAACGCGCGCAGCGGCGTCATGCAGGTCACACCCGTCAATCGTGCAGGTAAGAGCTGCACCGGACACTCCAACGCGCAAAGGGATGGCGAGATGCGTGCGCGCAACCAAGCAGGCGTGCGTGGCCAGCACGAGTACGTCAACACGCCCAGTACCCGTACCCCCGCGCTTGCCGCACCCGCCCGCCCAACCTCGCCGCGCCGTGTGCCGTGTGCCGTGTGCTCATATACACGTGGCAGCGCCGCAGCGCAGCGCGGCGCGCAAACACCGGGCCCCAAGTGATGGAGCGCCGCTTCTCACTCCGACGCGTTGTTTCTCACCGCGTCGCATCCGTCGTTGGTGATGATGAGGCCTCGCCGCCGCCGCCGGCGCCCCCCTCCCCCAGGCCCCGGGGCCCTCCCCCAGTTCTGCGGCGCGCGCCGCCCGCGGCCTGGGAGCTGCGGGCGCCGCGCAGCACGCGCATCACAGAGCCCCTGCCCGAATTCGCCAGCGTGCCGCCCGGCGCAGCGGCCCGCGCGCGCGCGCGGCGCCGCCCCCGCCCCCGCCCCGCCCGGGCCCGACCCTCCGCGCGCCGAGGCCGCGTCTCCACGCCGGCCCTCGGTCGCGCGCCGCGTGCGGGCGTGTTATGCGTCATTATATCACAAACTCAAAGTGACGGTCACTGTCCGCCAGCGCCGCGGCCATGTCAGACACGCCGCTCTCGGCCGGGGCCAGCGCCGCGGCCGCGGCGGGGCCGGCCGCGGCGGGCCCGCCCGCGGGCCCGCCCACGGTGCCGCCGCGCACGCTGCGGTCGCCGCCGCGCACGCTGGCGTCGCCGCCGCGCACGCTGGCGTCGCCGCCGCGCACCGAGGTGTCATAAAAGGCGGCGCTCGGGTCGGCGTCGGCGGGGTCGAGGCTCAGCCGCTGGCGGCGCTCGGCGATCATCAGGTTGAGGCACTCCACCACGCGCGGCGCCTTGGGCCGGTCGGCGGGCTCGGTCGCCCTGCGCCGCGGCGGCGGCCGCGGTGCGGCGGCAGCGCGTGAGGCCGCCGCCGCGGGAGCGCGAGCGCGCGTCTGGTCTGGCTGGCGCGCTGCTGCTGCCGCCGGCGCCGCCGCTGCCGCCACCGCCGCACCAGCAGTGCTCCATCAAGAGCTGGTAGTCGGCAGGAATGCCGCTGGGCACGAGCGGGCGCAGGTTGCGCATCACGATGGCCTCGAAGAATTGGGCTGAGGGGGGTCAGGGTTCAGGGTTCAGGGTTCAGGGTTCAGGGTTCAGGCGGCGGCCGTGACGGGCGACACGCGTGAGCGGGCATGAGGCGGCGGCGGCGGCGCGCGCCGGAGCGCGCAGCGGCCCGGCGGGCCACGTGGCGCGGCGCGCGCACCGTAGTGCAGCTTCCTGAACGCCGCCTGGCCGGTGTAGATCTCCCACATCATCACGCCTGGCAACGCGGCGTGCGGCGGGGCGAAGTCCGGAGCTCAGCGCGTGCAGCACGCGTGCGGCGCCGGCGGGCGGGGGCGCGGGCGCCGCGCGCGCCGCGGCCGGGGCGCGCGCACCGAACGCGTACACGTCCGCCGCGGTCGACATGCGGCCGTAGCGCAGCAGCTCGGGGGGCATGTGCGACAGCGTGCCTGGCGGCGGTCGCAGCGGCGCCGCGCGTCACGCGGCGCGCCGCGGCCTCGGCGCGCCGCCGCCGGCGAGGCGCGCGCACCGCAGGTGCCGGTGGTCCGGTGTGTGCGCTGCTGCTGGATCGCCTTGCTCAGGCCCAGGTCGCTGAGCTTGGCGACCATGCCGCACGCCGCCGCGGCGCTGCTGGAGACGAGCACGTTGCGTGCGTCTGCGGCGCCGCGGGCGGGTGCGGGCGGCGCATCGGCGGCGGCGGAGCGCGCGCGCGCGGCGGCGGAGCGCGCGCGCGCAGCGGCGCCCGGGGGCCCCGCCGGCGCCGGCGCCGCGTGGCTCACTGAGGTCGCCGTGCGCGATGCTCTTGCTGTGCAGCAGGCGCAGCCCCTGCGCGGCGTCGCGCAGCAGCAGCAGGCGCTCGAGCATCTGCTCGTCGCACTCCTCCTCCGGGATCCACTCGGCCGCGATGTTGGCGAGCGTGCCCAGGTCGCAGTACCTGCGGCGCGAGGGAGGGGGGGGGAGGGGGGGGGCGGCGGCGGCGGCGGCGCGGCGAGCGGCTCGCGCGGCGCGGCGGGCGCGGGGAGCACAGCCCGCGCGGGCGCCGCGGCGTGGCGGGAGCACAGCGCGGCTCGCGGCCGCGGCGGCGGTGGCAGCGCTCACTCGAGAATGATCCACGTCTCGCTGCGGTGCCCCGCTGCCAAGGGCGACGCCGGCGGCGTCGCGCCGGCCGCGCGGCTGCCCACGGGCGAGCCGCCGCCCGCGGCGGCGCCCGCGCCGCCGTCGGCGCCCGCCGCCGCCGCGTCGCCGGCGTGCTCGCCGCTCGCCGGCAGGCGCGCGGCCTGCAGCTGCAGCCGCGTCGGCGAGCCGAGGCTGAGCTGCGGGTGAGCCACGCTCGTGCTGGCCGCGCCGCCGCCGCTGCCCGGCTCGGCGGCCTCGCCGCCGCGCGGCGAGGGCGGCTGGTCGGCGGGCGCGGGCCGCGCGGCGCCGTCGGGCAGCCCCTCGAGCGTGCCGCCGCCGCGGTCCACATACGTGGCGACGTGGAAGGCGCGGACGATGTTCTGCGGCGGCGGCGGCAGCGGCCGGGCGCCGCGGCCGCGCGGATGAGCGGCGGCGCGACGGCAGCGGCTTCGGCACGCGCAGCGGCAACCCCTGGCGCCGCCCGGTTGGCCGGCCTGGGCAGGGCCCGTTGGCTGCCGCCTGTCCAGCGCGCCGCACGCCGCGCTGGCGGCTCACCGGGTGGTTGAACGCCAGCAGCAGCGCCGTCTCAGTCTTGACCGCCTCGTCAGCCTGCGAGCGTTACGATGAGGGGTTTAGGGTTTGCGATTCAGGGCCAACCGCGGCGCGCGCGCGCCGCCCCAGCCGCGGCCGCCGCGCGGCTCTCCGGCGCTCGCAGGGAAGGCGCCCGCGCTCGCGACCGCGCCCGCCGCCACTCACCGAGCCCGCGTGCTCGATGACCTTGACAGCCACCTGCGAGGGTTGAGACGAGGAGTTTAGGGTTGAGGGGCAACCGCGGCGCACGCGCGAGCCGCCCCGGCCGCGGGGCTCCCGCGGCTCTCTGGCACTCGCAGGACGGGCGCCGCTCACCTCCCGGTCGGCCCAGCGCGCCCTGTAGACGCGCCCAAAGCTGCCAGAGCCGAGGAGCTTGCCAAAGTGGACCTCGTGGTCACCCACGTTGGCCACCAGCGGCGAGGTGAGGCACACCGCGCGCTCCCAGCCCTGGCCGCAGCCCAGCGGCGCGCGCACGAGCGCCCCGGCGCTGCGGGCGCGGCGGGCGCGGCGGGCGCGTGGGCGAGGCGCGGCGGGCACGGCGGGCCGCGCCGGCGGCCGGGCCGCGCCAGCAGCCGGGCCGCGCCAGCAGCCGGGCCGCGCCGGCAGCAGCGCTCACCCGTTGCCCGAAGGCGGCAGGCCCTTCTCGACGTCCGATGGCCTGCCGGACAGGGGCGTGCCCCGGCCGCTGCCCGACGCGCCGCGCCCCGACTTGGAGCCCGGGCCGCGCGCCGGCGCGCGCCGGCGGCGGCGCCACAGCACCGCGCCCAGCGCAGCCAGCGCGGCCACGACCGCCACCGGCACCGCGATCGCCGCAGCGAGAACGCCCGCGCTGGGGCCGCGCGCGCCGCCCGGCGGGGCGCCCGCCTGCGCCTGCGCGCGCGGCGCGGGCCGCGCCGGCGACACGGGCGCGTCGGCGGCGGCGCCGCGCCGGCCGTGCCGCGCCAGCGCCGCCCGCGCCGCCCGGCCGGGCTCGGCCTGGCTCCAAGCGCTGCGCTCGCACCTGGTCGATGAGCTCGTTAACGCACGCGTCGGGGCTCTTGCGCTCCAGGCAGGCGCGGTCGACGGTGTGCGCGCACAGCCGTGACACGTTGCGGCTCACCTGCGCGGCGGCGCCCGGCCACGTCGCGCGCCTCGTGCCGCGTCGCACGCGCCGCGCGGCGCGCCGCCGCCCCCGCGCCGCCGCGCCGCCGCGCCCCGCCGCCGCCGGCGGCGCGGCGCCGCTGCTGCGCGCCACGCACGACTGTATAGCCTCCGAATGCTCCGTGGCCCTCCTGCACGGTGCGCGGCACGTCTGCAGCAAAGTCGAGGATGATGAGGCTGTCGGGGAAGGACCGGCCCTGCAGGCGCGGGGGCGCGGGGGCGCCGAGGCGCGGAGGCGAGGTGGAGGCGCCGAGGCGCGGAGGGGGCGTGGAGGCACGGAGGCGCGCGCGGGCGGGCGCGCAGCGCGCAGACAGGCGCACAGACAGGCGCGCGGCGCGCGGGCGGCGGCGGGGCCGGCGCCGCGGGGCAGCGCGCGCGGCGCGCGCACCATGAAGTCGACGTCCCGCCGTGTGTACTCCTGCGCGCCGGCGCCGCTCGGCGGCACCGCCGCGCTGCGCCGCGTCGCCGAGAGCACCGCCGCCGAGTCCTTGGCCGCCGTGCACGCGTACTGCAGCCTGCGCGCGGCGGCGGCGCGCGGCGCGGCGTCGCGCCGCGCGCGGCCCGGCCGCGCGGGCGCGGGCGCCGCCGCGGCCCGCGGCCCCACCTGACGACGCCGAGCTGGTGGAGCGCCGCGCGGCCGCCCGGGGGTCCCACGAAGAAGTCCTGCGCCGGGGCGCGCGGCGGCGTCGGCGCGCGCGCTGCCCGCCGCCCCCGCGCCCGCGCCGCGGCCGCCGCGCCCGCGCCGCGGCCGCCGCGCCCGCGCGCACATAGGGGCTGCCGCTGCCGCGGCGTTCGTTGGTCACGGTCAGGTTGGCGAGCGTCACCACGCACGTCGCGCAGAGCTGCGCGGCGCCGAGCTTGTACCCCAGGTCCAGCACGTCGGCGGTGCCGTGCTCGCCGCTCACGGTGAGGTTCCTGCGAGCGCGCGGGCCGGCCCGCGGTCGACACCGACCGCGGCGCGCGCCGCGGCGCTGCTGCGCGCGCCGCCGCCGCGCACCGGTCGATCGCGACCGGCGCCCGCGCCGCGATGGCGGCGTCGAACTGGCTGCCCACGCTGTAGTTGCCGTGCAGCACGATGGCCGTGACCGCCTGGTCCCGCAGCGCGCCGAGCAACGCGCCGCTGCCGCTGCCGCTGCCGTCCAGCAAGGCCGTCGTGCCCAGCGCCGCCGGCAGCGCGGCGGCGACGAGGAGCAGGCCCCGGAACGCGGCCGGCCCCATCGCGCCGTGCGCTCACGGGCGCGCGGGCGCAGCGGCGCCGCCGCTCGCCGCCCACGGCGGCGCTGGCTCAACAACCGCCAGCAGGCGGCCCTGGCGTGCGCTGGACGGTGTCGGGAAAGCACTTCACGGACGGGGGAGCGGCGGATCGAGGCGGCGCTCTGCCTGCGAGCTCCCGGCCCGGCCGCTGCTGCAAGGCCGACGCTGCTGCTGCTGCAGCGCGGTGGGGGGCGCGGTCCGGCTGCGGCGCCTTTCAGGCGGGCTGCCGGGAATCCCGGGTGCGCGAGGAACGCGCCGACGCCGAGCTCGCCGCGGACCTTGGGCCCTGAAGCACGGCGGCGCACGCGTTTTCTGACTGCCGCCGCGCGCGCTTGAGCGGCGGTGGCGCCGCCCCGCCGCTCTCAAGCCGCGTCAGTCGCCGAGCCGCACGCGACGCCTGCGCACCGCCTGCGAGGAGGCGCCGCCGCCGCCGCTGCTGCTCGCGCCCGCGCCGCGCCGCCCGCCGCGGCCGCGCCTGGCCCCGGGCCCGCCTGCAGCGCCGCGCCCATGGAGCCCGGCGATGCGGTGAGCACGGATCACCGGCGGGCGCCAGCGGCCAGGGGCCGGCGGCGACGTGGGGGGGCCGTGCGCGCGCCGTGCTGCTGCGTGCGCCCTGCGCCCCCGCGCCGCCGCCCACCCGCGCGAACCAGCGCCGCGCGCCCCGCCGGCTGCGCGCCTGACCCTCCCTGCGCCGCCTCTCCGCGCGTGCCGCAGGGCGCGTCGCCCTTTGCGCGGCTGCCGGCGGAGGTGCTGCCGCGCGTGCTGGCGAAGCTGGGCGTGCCCGACTGCCTGGGCGCCGCCGCGCTCGTGTGCCGCGCCTGGGCCGACGCGGCAGCCACGGCCAGCACGGACGTGTGCATAGACTTTGGCTGGGGTGAACGTGCAGCCCAGCGCACCGCCGCGCTCAACCGCTGGCTGGCGCGCCACGGGCGGGGCGTGGCAAGCCTGGATGCCATGGGCGGCGCTTGCAATAAAGTGCCGCTGGAGCTGCCGCTGCCGCTGCCTCAGCTGTGCAGCCTGACGTTTGGGGGCATGGCCGTGGCGCTGCGCGGCGACGGCGGCGGCGGTGGCGGCGGCAACGCGCTGCCGGCGCTGACCCGCCTTGACATTGGCTTTGACCCCTTCCCCACCAGCCTGCTGTGCCCCGGCCTGCGCGAGCTGCGCCTGTTCAGTTGCGGTGGGGCATTGTTTGACGAGGTGCTGGCGGCGCTGCCGTGCATGCCGGAGCTCACCAAGCTTGAGTTCGATGGCCACGCGCTTGCCAGCGCCGCGCTCTCTGCCGCGGCCGCGCTGACGGGGCTGCGGCACCTGGTGCTGGACGTTGACGACGATGCACCAGGGCCAACGCACGTCCCGCCGCTGCCCCCGCGCTCACGCACCTGGGGTTGGCTGGCCTGCAAGGCGGCGCGGTGGGCCCCGCCGCCCTTGCGCACCTCACGGGCCTGGAGGGCTTGCGCCTGGCTAGTGTCACTCTGGTGGACCCGGCCGCAGCGTTCACGCCGCTCACGCGCCTCACGGCGCTGAGGCTGAGCCTGTGGGAGGGCGGCGACAGCGCCACATCGTCGGCGCTGCTGCGCGTGCTGCCGTGCCTGGCCCGGCTGCAGGAGCTGGACCTGGGCTTTGGGCGCCACCGGGTCCTGGCCGGCTGTGCCGAGTCTGCCAGCATCATCGCGTCGCTCACGCAGCTGACGTGCTTGAAGCTGTTTGGCGGCGATCTGGCGCCCGGCGCGGTAGCGCGCCTGTTTGCACGCGCGCTGCCGTCGCTGCGTGAGCTGACCATCCACTGCGGACGCGGGGCAGCATCAGGCGTGCGGCTGGCGCAGGCGGAGCTGGACGCCCTGGTCGCCGCCTGTCCCGGCCTGCGGCAGCTGGAGCTCTGGGCGGCGTTCAACCCCGGTGTGTCCTGCGCGCGCCTCGGCCTGCTGAGCGAGCTGAGGTTCCTGCACCTGTTCGGCGACTGCGTGAGCGACGACGACGTGGCGCACCTGGCGCGCGCGCTGACCGCGCTGGAGCACCTGGTCTTGTCGGGCGCGCCGCTGCTGGGGGCGGCTGGCGTGGTCAGCCTCGTGCACGCCGCGCGGCTGACGGGTCTCCGGGTTGCGCAGTGCGGCGTCAACGCGCACGACGACGACGGCGACGACGACGACGACGAGGGCCACGGTCGCATGGACGTCATCCACCTGGGGTTTTGCAAGGTGCGCAGCGGGCGGGTGCTCGTCGCAGGCAGGCGGCTGCCCTTTGCCGCAGCCGCTCGCACGCCCGCGCGCCGCCGCCGACCCGCACCTGCTGCCCCCACCCGCGCAGCCGCAGGAGCGCGCGGCCCCGTTCGTGCGCCAGCTGCTTGGACTGTGCTGCCGCAACGCTGCGCTGTATAAGGCACTGCTGGCGCATGCTTTGCCCGAGCACGTGGCGCTTTGCGGTGAGGAGTCGGGGGCGCTGGCGCTGCGCGGCTGCCCTTGCGCCGGCGCGGGCGCGGGGCGAAACTCGCGCTGCTCGCCGCTGTCGCCGCTCCCCGCAGACGCGCTGGGCGCCAAGATGCAGGAGCTTGCGGCGGCGCAGGACCAGGGGCTCACGGTCGTGAAAGAGCTGACCGCCGAGCTTGCAGCCTGGCAGGCGCTGCGCGCGGAGCTGCAGCAGGTTGTGCCAGCTGCTGACCTCGGCTGAGCGCCGCGGGCGGGCGGGGCTGCGGCACCGGGCGAGGGCGTGGGCGTCGGGGTCCCGCGGCGCTCTTCAGCGGTCAGGCGGCCGGCGCGCGGGCACGGGTGCGCAATTGGCGCAAACGGCGTGCACGGGCGGCGCGGGTGCGGGCGGGCACGATGGTCGCGCGCGGCGGCGAAGTTTGAAGGGCAAAGTTTGAAGGGCGGCCGCACACCACACGGCGAGCAGGGCTTGCCTGTCGAGCAGGGCTTGGCTGGTTGCGCGCCGCGCGGGCCGCGGCCTGCTGGCAATATTGACATGACATTTAATGCGCAGGTTGCCCCGCCCGCGGCTCGCTCAGTCCAGCGAGGCGCCGCCCGCCTCCCCCCCCCCCCCCCCGGACGCCCGCGGCCGCGGCCGGCCTCACGCGCCCAGCCGCGCCGCGCTGACGAGCACGCCGTCGGCGTCCGCGTAGACCCACTCGCCCTCGGCCACCGGCACGCCCGCGAGGCTGACCGGCACGCCCGCGGCGCCCTGGTAGATGGCGGCCTTGTCGCTCTTGAGCGGGCACGTCCCCCGTGCCTTGACGCCGAGCGCCATGCGCCCGAGCGCGGCGCTGTCGCGCACGGGGCCGTCCACGACGACGCCCTGCGGCACGCGCGTCAGCGCCGCGCGCCGCCGAGCCGCGCCGTGTGGTACGCGTGCGCGCGCTGTCGCTGCGCCAGCGCCGCGCGCGCGCGCGCACCGCCCAGCCGTTCTTCACCGCCAGCTCGCCCAGCGCGTCGCCCAGCAGCGCGCAGCGCTGGCTGCCGCCGCCGTCGACGACCAGCACGCGACCCCCGCCGGGGCCCTCGAGCGCCTGGGGGGCGCGCGCGGGCGCGCGGCGGGCGTGGGGCGCCGGCGGCGCGCGCGCGCACGCGCGGAACTGGGCGGGCCGGCGAGCGCGCGCGCAGCGGCGGGGCCGGCCAGCGCGCGCAGCGCGCCGCGCCTTGCGGACGAGCGTGTTGCACTCGTGGCACTTGACCGTGTGCGCGGGCCCCGCGAACGCCGCGACGCCACCGTAGCTCCTGCGGGCGCGGGCGCACGCGGCGGCGCGCTCGTTCGTGCCGCCGGCGTCCGCACCGCTGCCGCTGCCGGCGCCGCGCCTGAACACGTCCGGCACCACGCGCACGGACGCGTCGGCGCTCGCGCTGAGCGCGGCGATGTCACCGATGTGCTGGTCGCACAGGTCGGCCGTGGCGGGCGCCGGCGCCGCCATTCGGCGCGGCGCTGGCGCGGCGCAGGCGGTGGCGGCCGCTGCCGTGTGCGCGGCGCGCGGCGAGGCGGTGCGGTGCGGTGCGGCGGGACCGACCCGAGTGCGGGACGCGTGCCGGAGGGCGGCGGGGCGCGATCTGGGGCGCGGCGGCGGCGCGCGCGGCAGCGAGGCGCCACCGACGCCGCCGCCGGCGCGCTAAAACGCGCCTCCGGCCACGGGGCCGGCGCGGGCGCGGTCAGACGCACAAACACACGTCGCGATCCCGCTCCCACCGCCGGCTGCCGGCCTCGCCGGCACCCGGGATGCTGCCGAGCGGTGCTGCTGCCCACCGCGGCCAAGGAGCGCCCCCAGGAGCGCCCCAGCGCGCCGTGGCAGCGGTGTAAGCGCACCGGTGGCGCGCCATGGAGCCGCAGCGCCCCTGGCAGGAGGAGGAGCACGAGTTTTGGCCCGACGAGCACCACGCGGCCCCCTTGCCGCGCAGCGAGTCCGCGAAACGACGTGCGTGTGGGGCGTGGGGTGTGGGTGCACTGGGCGCCGCCGCACGGGCGAGCGCCATGGCTGCGCGCCGGCGCGGCGCCGAACGCTGCCGCGCCGCCGCTGCTGCTGCCGCCGCGCCGCGCAGGCGGCAAGGATGTCCGGCGCAACAAGAGCAGCGGCTCGCTGTCAAAGGTGAGTGCCGCCCGGGGCGGCAGGAGCAGGAGCAGGGGGCGACGGCGGGGCGGCGCCCGCGGCGGGCGGCGCGTGCCGCAGCCTCGCCCGCGCCGCGCCGTCGCTGGCGCGCGCAGGCGGCGTGCGGCCCGCACAAGCTGCTGCGCGCGGCGGCCGGCGGCGAGGGGCCGACGGCGCAGCAGCCCGGCGGCGGCGCGTCGCCGCGCGGGCACCACGCGCACCACCGCAAGGCGAAGGGCGCAAAGCAGAAGGCCATCCACAAGGCCCGCGCGTTCAAGGTGCGCCGCCACTCCCCTCCTCCCGGCAGCACCGCACGCGCGCGTGCGCGCGCCGCACCCACGCCGTGCCGCTGGCCCGCAGCAGCTGGCGCTGGCCCCGCGCGCGCGTGCCGAGCGCCGCCCCTGCCGCGCGCCGCCGCGCGCGCCCGCTTGCAGGATCTGGACATGACCATCGAGCTGCTGGGCATCGAGAGCAGCCGGCAGTGCCCCATCGCCATCTCCATGGCCCTGAGCGATCGCCTCGGCAGCTTCCTGCCGGACCTCCCCGGCATCGGCGGCGGCGGCGGCGGCAGCGCCGCCGCGGCGTCGGCGAGCCCCGGCTGGGCGACGCCGCCGGGCAGCGCGCTGCAGACGCCGGGCGCGAGCGCGGCGGGCGGCGCCGCGGGCGGCGGCGCCAGCAGCAGCGGCAGCGCGGGCCCGAGCGGCGTCAGCCGCAACAGCAGCCAGGCTGCGGGCCGGGGCCTCAGCAGCGCCGGCGCGGTGCTGCCGCCGGGGCGGCTGTCGTCGGTGAGCGGCAGCGACGACGCGTCGGGCGCCCCCGGCGCGGCCGCAGGGGCCGCGCAGGCGGCGGCGCCGGCGAGCGGCGCCGGCGGCACGCCGCGCAAGCCGCGGCGGCACCACCATCGCACACGGTCGCAGTCGGACGCGCTGCAGGCGCTGGAGGAGGCGGCGCAGCGGCAGCAGGAGCAGGCGCCACCTGCGCAGGCGGGGCAGCAGCAGCAGCAGCGAGCCCATCTGCAGCAGCAGCCGCAGCAGCGGGGGGCGCAGCGGGGGCAGCAGCGGCCGTCGCCGCCGCAGCAGCCGCCGCCGCCGCCGCCGCACCAGCACCAGCCGCCGCCGCCGCCACCGCCGCCCTGGCAGCAGCAGCAGCAGCAGCAGCCTTGGCGCGGCCAGCCACCGCCGCCGCCGCCGCCGCGGCAGCGGCAGGCAGTGGTGCACTTTGCGCAGGGCCCGCACCCGCAGCGGGGCGGGCCGCCGGCGCACCCGCCCCACCAGCCCTACCAGGGCTTTGCCCCGGGGCTGGGCCCGCCGCCGCCGCCGCCGCCGCCGCCGCCGCCGCCGCCGCCCGGCGCGGCGCCCGGCGGCCGCGGCGGCGCGCCCGCGCAGCGCCAGGGCTCGCTGGTGGGCGGCGGCGGCAGCCCCTTCTCGGCCCAGGCGATGCACGGCTATGACGAGCACCGCCACCGGGCGGGCGGCGAGCAGCAGCAGCTGCACTACGCCGCCAGCCTGCAGCGCGGCAGCAGCAGCGGCAGCAGCACGAGCCACGTGCCGCCGCCGCCGCCGCCGCTGGCGCGCCCGCACAGCGTGTCGGTGGCGGCGACCGCGCGCGCGCTGCACGCGCCGCACCACGGCGCGGCGGCGTCGGGCGGCGGTTCGCCGGTCGCGCGCTCGCAGAGCGCTCGCAGCCACGCGGCGCCCAGCTTGGCGGCGCCCGGCGACGGCGCGACGCGGGCGCTGCTCACGCAGCATGCGAGCCTCGCGCGTCGGCAGGGCAACAGCAGCCCGTTCCCGCGGCGCCGCGGCGGCGGCAGCTTCACGGGCACGTCGCCGGGCGGCACGCCGACCGCGGGCGCGGGCCCCGGCGCGGCGGGCTTTGGCAGCGCCGCCGCGCCGCCGGGGCACGGCGGGCAGGTGCCGCCGGTTGCGCCGTTCCCCTCCGCTGACAGCGGCACGCTGGAGAAGCTGCAGCAGGACAGGTGCGGCGGCGCGCGCGGCGCGGCGGCACGCGGCGCGGCGCGCGCGAGCGGTGCACCGGACGCGCAGGCGCGGCTCGACGTCGCCGCCGCCGCGCCCCGCCACCGCTGCACCGCGCCACCTCCCCGCAGGGCGCAGTGGCGCAGCGCGCTGAGCCACGTGCTGGAGGGCCAGGCGGCGATGTCGCACGAGGACGTGGCGGCCTCGCTCGCCGAGGCCGCGGCGCGGGGGGAGGACCTGCAGGCGCGCCGGGGGCGGCGGGGACCCGCGTCGCCTGGCCCCCAGTCCGCATTCTGGCCGGCTGACGCGCACCCGCACCCCGCGCCGCGCCGCGCCTGCCGCTGCCAGGCCGAGATGTGTGCGCTGCTGCGCGTCGCGCGCGAGGCCATGGACTGGCGCGCCCGCGAGCAGGTGCGCGGCGGCGGGCGGGCGGGCGGGCGAAGCGCTGGCTTGCACGCGGGCGGCGGCGGCGCGAGCGCGCTGCTGGTGGGAGCGCGGCGGCGGGGCCAGGCAAGGCAGCCGACGCGGCGCCGCGCCGCCGCTGCGGTGCGCCAGGTGCTGGGCTGGACGGAGGAGGGCTACCGCCGCGCCAAGGGCATCACCAAGCAGCTGCGCAGCCACCTCAGCCTCGTCGAGGTGCGGGCCGGCAGCCGTGCTAGGGCACCCGCGCGCGAATTGATGCGCGCGCGCGGGGCTCACCGCCGCCCGGCGGCAGCGGCTCGCGGCAGCGCTGACCGCCGCCGCGTTGCCGCCGCCGCCGCGCAGTCGAGCGGCAAGGCTGAGACCTTTGCGCGCATCATTGAGTCGGTCACGCCGGCGGTCACGGGCCTCGCGGTCGGCCTGGCGGACAACATCGCGGCCGCGCTCACGCCGAGCGGCGCGCTGCTGGCGCTGCACGCGGCGCGCGAGGGCGGCGGCGCGCCGCCGCCGCCGCTCGACCTCGCCGCGCTGCACGGCCTGCTGCCGCCCGCGGCCGGCGCGGTGCAGCGCGGGCTCGACGCCGCGGCCGCGGCGGCAAGCGGCGGCGGCGGCGGCGTCGGCGAGGCCGGCGCGCCGCCGCGCGCGCCGGCGCCGCTGCCGGGCGGCGAGGAGGAGGCGCGCAGCGGCTTCAAGACCGTGCGGCGGCTGCTGGAGGTTATGCGTGACATGCGGGAGCGCTGCCGGCTCAACGCGCAGCAGGTCCCGGCGGTCGCGGCCGCGTGCAACCGCGCGGCGGATGAGCTCGAGGCGGCGACGTCGCGGCTCGTGTCGGGCGCGGTGACGGCGACTGCGTACCTGCAGGCGCGCCTGCTCACGCAGCACAACCTCACCGGCCGCAGCTTTGCGCACCAGGTGCGCCGCCGCGCGGCGACCGCGTTGTTGCTAGGGCGCGGGGCCGCGCCGCGCCGGCGCGCCCCCTGGCCCCGCCGCCGCCGCCGACGGCGACGGCGACGGCCGCCGCCCCGCTCCCGCCGCGGCGGCCAGGTCAACAACGACTCGCGGCTCGTGGGCACGCTGTGGCGGTACGTGCACGAGGTCTGCGCGCGCGTGGCGAAGCACTTTGACGCGCTAAGGCCGACCGTGCTGCTGCTGCAGCTGGAGCTGCTCACCGCGGCGGCGGGCGCCGCGGTCGACATGCAGCGCGGCGCCGCGGCCGCCGCGGCGGCGGCCGCCGAAGCCGCGGCGGCCGCGGCCGCGTCGCCAAGCCTCGCCGAGGGCGGGCGCGGCGGGGGCGCGCGGCGCAGGCGGCCGCGGCCGCCGCGGCCGCGGCCGCGGCCGCGCTGCAGCGCGCCGGCAGCGCCGGCAGCGCGGGCAGCAGCAGCAGCAGCGTGGGCCCCGCGGCGCTGCGTAGCTACAGCAGCTACGCCAGCGGCAGCAGCGGCGGCGCGTTTGGGCGCTCCGCGCTCGGCGACATCAGCGACGAGTCGGCGAGCGACGGCGAGGAGGGCGGCTGCGCGATCGGCAGCAGCGTCTGGGGCGGCGGCGGCGCGGGCCGCGGCGCGCCGGCGCGCGCCGGGCCCGGGCGGCGCGCGAGCTTCAGCCTCAGCGCCGGCTTTGCGAGCGACGAGGCGGTGCAGAGCCAGGCGTGGCTGCCGCAGCTGCTGCTCTCGCTGCTGCACTGGTCGTCCGTCACCGCGCGCCAGGTGCGCGTCGCCGCCGCCGCCGCCGCCGCCGCCGCTGCGCCCGCGGCGCCCGCCCGCCGCAGCGGCCGCAGCTTGCGGTGCGCCGCCGCCCGACGCGCCGCCGCCGCCCGCGCTGCCGCGGCGCAGGTGTGCGAGGAGCTGGTCGCTGCGGAGGCGTACTCCGACGCCGGCCTGCCGCCCGGCCTGGCCAGCGAGGTCGAGGAGGCGCTCGGGGAGGCGCTGGAGGACCTGCAGGTGGGGTGACTGGCCGCACCGCCACCGCGTGGCGGCGCGCAGCCGCGGGCGGCGGCGGGGGCGCTGGACGGGGCGGCGGCGACCGCCGGAGGAGCGCGCGCGCCGCGGCGCGCCCGCCGAGGCGGCGCGGGCAGCCGCCGTCCGATCCTCAGCACGCGCCGGCCTCGCGCTCACGCGCCCTGCCACCCCCGCAGGAGGCGTTCTTCTTCCTCGCCCTCACCAACACGCGCCGCGTCGCGCGCCTCGCGGCCGCGCCCGAGGGCCTCGCGTGCTGGGCGCTGGAGATCGTGAAGGACGCGGCCGAGGGCGCGCTCAAGTTTGTGCAGGTGCGCGCCCGCGCCGCCGCGGGCGGGGCGGGGCGGGGCGGGGCGCACCGCGCCCGTGCGCGCGCGCTGCGCCGCGCCCGCGCCGCCGCCGACGCCGCCGGCGGCGCGCGCCGCCGCCGCCCTTGCAGGATTACGACACCTCCGCGCTGGGGCTGGGCCAGGTGCTCGAGGGCAGCGTGAGCGAGGAGGCGGGCGTGCGGCTGTTCCGCAGCCTCAAGCGTGCCACCGACGCCGTCATCAACGGGCTCCTGCGCGTGAAGCGTCTGCTCAAGATGCGGCGCAGCGACGGCGAGGCCGCCGGCGGCGGCGCGAGCGCGCCGCGCCTCGGCGCGCCGCCGCAGCAGCAGCTCGGCGGCGGGCTGCCGCCGCCGGTGCCGCAGCAGGCGGCGCAGGCGGCGCAGCAGGCGGCGCAGGCGGCGCAGGCGGCGCAGGCGGCGCAGCAGGCGGCCCTGCCGCTGCCGCGCGTCATGTCGCTCAATGAAGAGGCCTGGCTTTCGCAGGGCCCGGCGCAGCTGGCGCAGCTCGCGCAGCTCGCGCACCCGCCTGGCAGCGCGTCGGCGCCGGGCCGGCCCGGCGGCGGAGCGCCTGCCGCGGCGGCCGCGGCGGCGGCGACCGCGGGCGCCGGTGCCGGCGGCGGCTGCCGGGTGAGCATCGACGTCCCCGGCATGCCCCTGGCGGTGCCGAGCAGCAGCGGCATGCTGCAGGGCCTCGGCTTCAGCCCGCCCGGCGGCCTCTCGGCGGCGGCGCAGCACGCGCACGCGCGGCCCGTGGCCGCGGCGCACCTGCCGCCCCTGCTGGGGGCGGGCTCGCCGGTGGGCTCGCCGGCGCGCGAGGGCGAGGGCTCGCCTGAGATGGCGATCCTGGGCAGCACGCCGACGGGCGGCGCGGCGCGCCTCCAGCAGCACGCCGTCGCGAGCCTGCCGCACCTCGGCGAGGCGCCGGCGCGCGGGCGCGGCGCGGAGCAGCAGCCCTGGGGCGCGGGCAGGTTCCTGGCGCGCCCGGGGCAGCAGCAGCAGCAGCAGCAGCAGCAGCAGCAGCAGCAGCAACAGCAGCAGCAGCAGAGCAGCAGCGGCGGCGGCGGCCGCGCGGCGCCGAACGGCGCCGCGCCGCCGGCCCCGGCGCCGGCAGAGGCAGAGCCCGCCGCGGCCGCGGCGGCGCTGTCGCCGTTTGGCGCCGCGGCCGCGAGCGCTGTGCCGTTCAGCCCCGCGCCCGGCGCGGCGCGGCCGCAGCCGCCCGCGCCGTGGGCGGGCTTCGGCACGCCCGTGGAGCAGTCGGGCGACAGCTTTGACGGCTTCAGCGCGGGCAGCGGCAGCAGCGCCGGCGGCGGCCGCGGCGGCAGCGGCACCGCGCGGGCCAAGGCGCCATCCGACGCGCGAGGCCTGCGCAGCCCCGAGCTGAGCTTCAAGGGTCTGCAGGAGTCGCGGAGCTTCCGGGACGTCCTCGCCGCGGCCGGTGTCGCCGCGTCGTCGCCCGACGCGGCCGCCGCCGCTGCGGCCGCGGGCGGCGCCGGCGGCGGCTCCGGCCCGCCCACGCCGCCGCGCGTGGTGTCGCCGTTCTCGTCCGCGCCGGGGCAGCAGGCAGAGGAGCACGCGGGCGCAGCCGAGGCGGCAGCGGAGGCGCTCACGGCGCTCAGCCAGCAGCAGGAGCAACCGGGCGGCGTGGGCGGCGGCAGCGCGGGCTCGTCGGCGCCGCCGGCGCCGCAGACGCCGGGCAGCAGCCTGGCGGGCGTGCCCACGCACGGCCAGCAGCAGGAGCAGCAGCAGCAGCAGGAGCCCCCGCTGCAGCTCACGTGCAGCGAGCTCGCGGACGAGGTGCTGCCGGCGGGCTGCGGCGGCACCGACCCCGGCGACGTCGCGCTCGCGGCCAGCGTGCTCGCCGGCGGCGGGCGCGGCCTCGCGGCGGTGCAGAGCGCGCTCGCCGAGCTGTGCGGCAGCGGCGAGGTCGACGTCGCGGCGGCCGCCGACGCGCTTGCCGACGCGAGCGCGAGCGCGCGGCGCGGCAGCGACGACGGCGGGCAGGTGCAGGTCGTGCTGCCCGCGGCGGTGGCCATACTGCGCATGATCCAGGTGCGGCCGCCGCGTGCGCGCGCACGCCGAGGGTGCTGCTGCGCTGACAGCGGGGCACCCCGCGTCCGCCACTCGCGCGGCGCCGCTCACACAGCCCCGCCCCGCCCCGTCGCCCGCTCTTGCCCTGGCGGGGGCTCGCCCCGCCCACAACCCCGCCAGGTCTCGGACGATGAGTTCTGGAAGATTCGCTGGGCCGAGCTCGAGCCGGGGCTGCTGCGCAAGCTCGGCAACGGCAGCTACGGCCAGGCGCGCCGCGCTCCGCGCGCGCGCCGCTCCCCTCCCCCCTTTTGCGCTCTGGCGGCGCCGCTTTGGGGCTGCTAGCTGCGAGCTTGCGAGCCCCGGGCCCTCCTAAACCGCCTGCTGGACCCTCTGGTGTGCCCGCAGGTCTTCCAGGGTGTGTACCTCAACGCCCAGGTAGCGATCAAGGTGCTGAACATCGACTACGATGACCCAGCGGGTGCGCCCACGCGGCGCCCACGCGGCGCTGCGCTGCTTCAATGCCCTCCCCATCCTCGGACCCTGAAGAGGGCTGTGATGGGGGACCGCCAGGGCCGGCGCGGCGCCACGCCTCTTGCTGGCACACGCGCGCGGCGAGCTGCTGACCGCCGCCGCCGACCGGCTGCCGCCGCCGCCGCCGCCGCCGCTCGCAGGGCTGAGCGCCGAGACGCTGCTGCGGTTCAAGGCGGAGGTCGACTTCCAGCGCAAGCTCTCCTGTGAGCGCACGCGCGCGGGGCGCGCGCGCGGCGGAGCTGGCTCGCCCACTCTGGCGTGCCGTGCACGGCCCCCGTGACCCTGGCCCGCGCACCGTGCACCACGCCGCGCCGCGCGTCGCCGCAGACCACCCCAACGTCGTTCGCTTCATTGGCGCCTGCTGCGAGCTGCCCGCGGGCCTCACCGACGCGCTCGCCGCCGCGGCCGCGGCGTCGCCGCGCGTCGCCGCGCCCCGCGGCGGCCTGCTCGGCGGCGCCGGCGGGGGCTCGGGCGCGCTGCGCTACGTGGTGCCGCCGGGGCTGGCGCGCGGCGTGAAGCTGGCGATCGTGATGGAGCTGTGCCACCTCGGCAGGTGCGGGGCGGCGCGCGCTCAGGCTGAATCCAACACAGGACCGCAGCGGGTCCCCTCGCCGCGCCAGCCCGGGCGCGACGAGGCGGGCGGGACGCTCACACCGCCCGCCCGCCCGCCCGCCCCCTGCTCGCCCGCCCCCTGCTCGCCCGCCCCCTGCTTGCCCGCCCGCCGCGCGCAGTCTGTTCAGCATGATCGGTCAGGTGCGGGGGTCACGCAGGGCTCGGGGCTTGCGGGCTCATGCAGGGCTTTGTGATGGCCGGGGGGCCGGCCAGCCGCGGGCCCTGAGCCGCCGCACCCGCCCGCCCGCCGCGCCCGCAGGCGCGCCGCGTGCGCGCCGCGCTCGCCGACGGCACGCCGCCGTCCGAGGCGCGGCGGCTGTGGCCGTACGGGCACCAGATGCTGAGCGACTGGCTCACGCGCGTCGAGGTCGCGCGCGGCGCGGCGGCGGGGCTCGAGTACATGCACTCACACGGCGAGCGCCGCGCGCCGCGCCGCCTGTCGCGCGGCGCCGCGTGCAGGCCTGCCGCCGGCGCGCGGGCCGCGCCGCGGCGGGCTGAGCGAGCGCCGTCCCACCGCGCCGCGTGCCCGTCTCACCGCGCCGTCCGCGCGCCGCCGTCCCACTCACTGCCTCCCCCAGGCGTCATCCACCGCGACCTCACCTCCTACAACCTGCTGCTGGACTTTGGCAAGCCCTGGCAGGCGCGCCGCGCCGCGCCGCCGCGAGGCGCCCTAGGGCGGGCCGGCGCCGGCCCGCGCCCACACGCGCGCGCGCTGCCGCGAGCGAGCGACTCGCGAAAACTCACGCTCACACGCCGCGCCGCGCCGCGCCCCCTGCCTCGCCGTGCGCGTCACGCGCAGGTCAAGGTGTGTGACTTCAACCTCTCCCGCCTCGTCGCGCAGCAGCAGCTGCTCACCAACAGCGGCAACCCCAACTCCCCGGGCTGGCAGAGCCCCGAAATGCTCGCGGTGCGCGGCCGGGGGCGCGCCTGGCCTCCAGCGCGGCGCCGCGCCCGGCCTCGCCCGCGCGGCGCCGCGCCGCCGCCGCGCCGCCGCCGCCGACCGCGTGCCGCCGCGTCCGCCGGCCGCGCGTCGCGTCGCGTCCGCCGCCGCTCCGCAGGGCCAGCCGTACGGCAAGGCCTCGGACGTGTTCAGCTTCGGCGTCGTGCTCTGGGAGATCCTCACGCTGCGCGAGCCCTGGCGGTGCGCGCCGCGCCGCGCCACGCCGCCTTGCCTGCGCGCGCCGCGCCGCGCCGCGCGCCCGCTCCGCGCCGCGCGCCTCGCACCTGATCTGCGCCCTGCCGTGCCGGCCCCGCGCGGCGCAGGGAGGAGACGGAGGGCCCCATCTCGGCGCTCTACTACATAATGAACTGCGTGACAGCTGGCACCCGCCTGGCCCTGCCGGAGCCGGCGGAGCTCGCGGCCGCGGGCCTCGCGGCGCCGCACGTGGACGCGCTGCTCGGCCTCGCGCGCGGCTGCTGGGCGCAGGTCCCCGTCGAGCGGCCGACGATGCACGAGGTCGCGGCGCGCCTCGGCGGCGTCGCGGCGGCGCTGCGCGGCGAGCGCCGCGCGGCGGCGGCCGCCGCCGCGGCGGCGAGCGCGGCGGCGGCCGGCGGCGGCAGGGCGTGAGGCTGGCGCCGCGCCGTGCTGGGGCGAGGTGTGAGCGCGAGCTGTGCAGAGCAGAGCAGGGGGGTTGGCGGGGGTCGCTGCTCGGCGCGACACCGCACAGGTAGCTGGGGCGGGCGGTGCGTGGCGCGGGCGGCGGACTGTGATTGCTGGCCGGTTCACACCTGGGGGGAACACGGGGGCGGGGCTCGTCGCATCCGTCGGCACGCGCGTGGGGCAGGGGCTTCGATCCTTTTGCGTGGTGGTGACCGCGCGCCAGCTGACGCAGCTGCCCAGGCGTGGCGCGGGAGGCGCGCGCCGCCGCTCTGGTCGCCACTGCCGCGGCGTGGCCTGCGAGCCGCCGGGGGTGGTGGGGCCCTGTGCAATCTCTGCGGGCACGCGGCGCTGCGGGCACGCGTAGCTCGGCGCGGCCACGGTTCTGCACGCTGTGCCCTGGGCTTGGCGCGTGCAGCCCCTCCCGCGCCGCCACAGCACCCCGCACAGGCCGGTCACCGCAGCGGCCCTGCGCCGCAGGCAGCCGCCCCACACACGACGCTCGCCTGCCCCCCGCGCCCGCACGCGGCCCGGACCGCGCGGCGCCCGCGCCCCCGGCGACCTGAGCCACTGCAGCGCCGCGTGCTCCGGAGCTCTCGCGCCCTCTCCCGGTGCCGCCCCGCAGCCCCGCCCGGCCCGCCCGGCCGCGAGGAGGCGGCGCCGCCGCCGCCGCTCGCGCCCGCGCCGCACCGCCCGCCGCGGCCGCGCCTGGCCCCGGCCCGCCTGCAGCGCCGCGCCCATGGAGCCCGGCGATGCGGTGAGCACGTATCATGGGCGGGCGCCAGCGTCCGGCGGCCGGCAGCGCCGCGGGGGCCGTGCGCGCGCCGCTGCTGCTGCGTGCGCCCCTGCGCCCGCGGCCGCCCCCGCGCGGGCCAGCGCCGCGCCCCCCGCCGCATGTGCGCCTGACCCTCCCTGCTCCGCCTCGGTCACGAGCCGCAGGGCGCGTCGCCCTTTGCGCGGCTGCCGGCGGAGGTGCTGCCGCGCGTGCTGGCGGAGCTGGGCGTGCGCGAGCGCCTGGGCGCCGCCGCGCTCGTGTGCCGTGCCTGGGCGGACGCGGCGGCCGCGGCCAGCAGAGACGTGTGCATTGAGCTCAGCGAGGACGAAGATGCAGCCCAGCAGTGCGCCGCCGCGCTCAGTTGCTGGCTGGCGGGGCGCGGGCGCGGCGTGACGGGCATGGAGGCTCGCGGCCCCGAAGACGATGACGTGCCGCTGGAGCTGCCGCTGCCGCTGGCCCAGCTGCGCAGTCTGAAGTGCCATGGCATGGACGTGGCGCTGCACGGCGACGGCGGCGGCGGCGGCGCCATGCTGCCGGCGCTGACCGGCCTGCACATGGACTACTGCACCTCCCCCCCCCCCGGCTTGCTGTGCCCCGGCCTGCACGAGCTGCACCTGCACTGTTGCGATGGGGCATCGGCCGGCGAGGTGCTGGCGGCGCTGCCGCGCATGCCGGCCCTCAGAGATGTTTTGATCGTCGGCCACCCACTGGCCAGCGCCGTGCTCTCGGTCGCGGCCGCGCTGACGGGGCTGCAGCACCTGCTGCTGTATGCACGCGACGCACCAGGGCCGACGCACGTCCCGCCGCTGCCGCCCGCGCTCATGGGCCTGGCTTTGAATGGCCTGCAAGGCGGCGCGGCGGGCCCCGCCGCCCTTGCGCACCTCACGGGGCTGGAGGGCTTGACCCTGCGTGACGTCACGCTGGTCGACCCGGCCGCGGCGTTCACGCCGCTCACACGCCTCACGAAGCTGATGCTGCAGCTGTGGGAGGGTGGCGACAGCGCCACCACGTCAGCGCTGCTGCGCGTGCTGCCGCGCCTGGCCCGGCTGCAGGACCTGGTCCTGGCCTTTGGGGACCACCGGGTCCTGGCCGGCTGCGCCGAGTCTGCCAGCAGCATCGCGTCGCTCACACAGCTGTCGCGCCTGGCGCTCCGTGGCAGCGATCTGGCGCCCGACGCGGCGGCGCGCCTGTTTGCGCGCGCGCTGCCGTCGCTGCGTGAGCTGACCATCCAATGCACTGACGAGCCTCCAGGAGTTGTGCTTTCGCAGGCCGAGCTGGGCGCCCTGGTCGGCGCCTGCCCCGGCCTGCACGAGCTGCAGCTTCTGTCAGCTGTCGAGCCGGGCGCGTCCTGCATGCGCCTCGGCCTGCTGAGCGAGCTGAAGTCGCTGCACCCGAGGGGCGACTGCGTGGGCGACGACGACGCGGCGCGCCTGGCGCGCGCTCTGACCGCGCTGCGGGGCCTCAGCATTTGGAGTGCACCCCGGCTGGGCACGGCCGGCGTGGTCCGCCTGGTGGACGCGACGCAGCTCACCTCTCTGGTCCTTAAGGATTGCGGCGCCAACTATGCCGGCGACGACGACGATGACGACAGCGGCGACGACGCCGGCGTCCTGCATCACTACATCAAGCTGCTGCGCACACTGCACTTCATCAAGCTGGTGCGCACAGTGGGCACGGGGCGAGCGGGCTGTCCACTGCTGTCGCTGCCTGCGCTTGCCCGCACGCGCGCCGGCCGTCCCCGCGCCGCCGCAGGAGGACCCGCTCACGGTGTCGCACCAGCTGGAGGAGCTGTGCTGCACCAACGAGGTGCTGTGCAGGGCGCTGCTGGAGCGCAGGAGCGAGCGGCTGGCGGCGGCGCGCGGTGAGCGCGGGCCGGCGCAGGCGCTGGGCGGCGGGCCTCACGCGGGCGTGCAGGATCGGGCGTGCGACGTGCTGCCCCCCGCCTCGCCGCGCAGGCGCGCTGGCAGCCAAGGACAAGAAGCTGGCCGCCAAGGAGCTGCAGCAGCCGGGTGGGGGCCACGGCTGAGCGTGGCGGCGGCCGTGCGCAAGCAGCAGGCGCGGGGCGGCGCCGGCGGCGGCGCGGTGGGCGAGGTTGTGCGGGCGTGTCGGCAACTGCGACACTTGCTGCCCAGCTGCACACGTCACCGCTCGCTCGTCGCCCGCGGCCAGCCGGCAGCCACGCGCGCACCGCTCGCCGCCTGCACCCTGCAAGGCCCCGCCCGCACCCTGCAGGGCCCCGCCCGCGACCGCGCCGCGCGCCGCCTGGCGGGTCGCCCCCGCGAGCAGCTCAGTAGTACGACCGCCGCGGGTTGCCCAGCGGGTTGGGCCGGAACCTGCGGCCGCCGCCGGTGCGGCGTCAGCGGCGGGCCGCGGCGCGCCCGGCGCGGCGGGGCGGGCGCGCTTCGGGCTCCTGTGCCCCGCGGCGGTGTGCCGGGGTTCTGCCGCGCGGCGCGTCTCACTTGTATCCGAGCATCATCCGCTTCCGGAACTGCTCGTACGGGTCGTCCCCCGCCGCCACGGCGCCGTGCGCCGCCGCGCCGAGGCCGCGCGTGTCGGCGCCGCCGACGCCGGCCGCTGCTGCGGCCGCAGCGGCGCCGGCCGCTGCGACGGGCGCGGTGCGGCCGTCCTCCTTGGCGCCCACGCCGCTGCCCTCCCTCCAGCCCATCTTCTGCAGCAGCCTGCGCGGCGCGGAGAGACGAGGCGCGGGGCGTGAGCGCAGCCGCGTGGAGGCATGCGGCGCGGGGCGCGGCGGCGTGCCGGCGCGGGGCGCGAGCGCGGCGGCGCAGCGGCCTGCAGCGTGGGGCGCGGCGCGCCCGGGCGCTCACTTGTGGCCGATGTTGTCGGCGCCGATCGCCGACTGCGCCTCGACCTGCGCCGGCGCGGGCGGCGCGGCGCGCCGCAGCCCGTTCAGGGCACCACCGCGCCGCGCGCCCGCTGGCCCGCCGCGCTGCGCGCTGGTCGCGCATTCGCCTGCCGCGCCGCGCGTGCCGCACCCGCTGCGCGAGCGAGGCGTCGCCGCATGAGGCCATGAAGCGAGCGAGCTCTTCCTTTGGGATGTAGTCGCCCATGTGGTGCCCCCGGGTGCCGTCCTCGCGGTACACCGCCGTCACCTGCGGCGGCGCGCCGGCGGCGGCGGCGCGGCGCACGCGCCCCGGGGGCGAATGTTGAGGCGTGCAGCGAGGGGTTGAGAGGGCGGTGGCGAGTGCGCGCGGGCAGCGGGCAGCGGGCAGAGAGGCGCGCGGCGCGCGCCTTGCGCCGGTCAAACGCCGTCTCCTTGAGCAGCGGCGCGGCGGCGCGCCGCCGCCGCTCCTCCTCCTCCTCCTCGGCGTCGGCCGCCGCCTTGTGCTTGGCCGCCGCCTCGAGGCGGCGCATGTACTGGTCCATGGCGCTCAGCGCGCCGCCGCCGCTGCTGCCGCTCGCACCTCCGCCGGCACTGCTGCTGCCCGGCCCAGGCCCGGGGCCGGCGCCGGCGCCGCCCGCCGCCGCCGCCGCCGCCGCTGCTGCGGCGGCAGCGGCGGCCATGGCCATCGCGGCGTCCGCGGGCGGCGCCGGCGCGGCGGGGCTGGCGTCCCAGCGGCTGCGCTTGCGTCCCCCGGCCTGCTGCTGCGCTGGCGGCGGCGCCGCAGGCGTGCTGCCGGCGTGCTGCTCCCGCTGCTCCCGCTGCTGCTGCTGCTGCTGCGGCGGCGGCTGCGGCTGCCCCCCGCCACCGCCGCCTGCGAGCGGGTCAGAGCGCGCAAGGGCGTCAGCACGCCCTGCGAGGGCGCCGCGCCCCCGCGGCTGCGCGCGCCGCGGCGCGCACCCGCCGCTGCTGTCGCAGGCGCGGCGCGCTTGGCCGGCCGCGGCGCCGCCGCCCGCTCGTCGTCGCTGTCGTCGCCGAAGAGCTGGTCCACGCGCGGCGCCCCCGGCGCCGCCATGCTGCTGGCGAGCGGCGCGGCGCGCGAGAAACGGTGCTGCTGCGCGCGAGCGGCGGCGAGCGGCGCAGGGCGGCGAGGGGTCCGGGCGTGCCGTCGGGGCCGCTCGCTGTGACGACGGGACGCTGCTCGATCGCCCAGGAACGGCCGGGCAGCTGCGCAGGCCAGCAGGGCTCTTCTGCAGCGCTGACATCATCGGGGCGCCCGCGAGCCAGCGCGCACCCGTCTGTGGGCGCCCGCCACTCCCGCGCACCGCCGGCCGCCGGGCGCACCTCCCGGGCAGCTCCCGCGCCTCTCCGCGACCGCGGGCGTTGATTGTTGAACTCGCCCGGGCCGCCCGCCGCACCCAGCGCTCGCCAGCCGCAGCCATGCGCGCCGCAGTCGGCGCACGGCGGCCCGGCGCCGTCGCGCCTGCCGCTTCGCGCTGCCCGCGCTGCCCGCCCGCGCTGGCGCCCCGCCCCGCGCGCCTGGCACGCCCCCGCGCGGCGCCGCGGCCGTTCGAGGAGCCGGTCGAGTCGGGCGTGCCCCAGCGTGCGTGGCGGGCGGCGCGGACCCGGCCCGGCGCGCCGCGGCGGCGCGGCGCTGCGCGGTTGCGCGAGCGCGGCGCGCGCAGCCTGGCGCCGCCCAGCACGCGGCGCGGCTCACCGCCCCCCCCCCCCGCCCGCCGCGCCCCGCCGCGCCCAGCCGGCCTGGCCGAGTCGCTGCGGCGCCTCGCGGCGCGCGCGGGCGCGGCGGCGCTCGCGGCGGCGCTGCTCGCGACGAGCAGCCCCGCGCTCGCCGACGACCCGGGCGGCGTCGTGCTGCGGTGCGCCGCCGCCGCGCCCCTCAGCCGCGGGGGCACAGCGCGGCGCCTCGCACCGCGCACGCTGGCCGGCTGCCGCGCCGCGTGCAGCCGCTCGCCCTGCAACCGCCGCGCGCTCCTGCAACCGACCGCCGCCGCCGCGCCGCCGCAGCCTGCCGGCGTCGGAGGACCCTGAGATCTACCAGGTGCAGCAGACGCTCTTCGAGGCGTGGAGCATCGTGGGTGCGCGCCGCTGCGCCCGCCAGCTTGCGGCGCCGGCGGCGGGAGGGCTCCGTACCCGGCCCCGCCGCGCGCGCCAAGCGCACACACACACACACACACACACACACACACACACACACACACACACACACACACACACACACACACACACACACACACACACACACACACACACACACACACACACACACACACACGCACACAGCATCACTCACGACACCCTCACGCGCGCCTCGCGCCCTCACGCACGCACCCGCAGGCGACTCGTTCGTGGACGAGACCTTCAACGGCACCTACTGGCCCGACGCGCTCAAGGCGCACATGCTCGCCGCGTACGCCGCGCCCAACGGCCCCGCCGCGTTTGCCGAGATCGGGGCCATGCTCGACCAGCTCGGCGACCCCTACACCCGCGTCATCCCGCCCAGGCGCGCGCGCGACAGGGCAGGGGAGGGAAGAGGGTGGCGGCGAGGGCCGCGCGGCGCGACGGGCTGAGCTGGGCGGCGCGCGCGCGAGGCCCCGCCCGCCCGCTGGTCGCGTCGCGCCGGCCCGGGAGGCGGCGCCCCGCGGCGCCGCCGCCCGCGCGCCCACGCTCGCGCGCCCGCGCCCGCGCCTGCGCCGCGCAGCGAGTACGCCGACTTTCGCGTGAGCAGCGACGGCGAGCTGCAGGGCGTGGGGCTGCTCATCGCGAACGAGCCGGTGCACAACCACCTGCTCGTGCTCTCGGCCATCAAGGGCGGCCCCGCCGACCGCGCGGGCATCACCTCGGGTGCGCGCGCGCGTGCGCCCGTGCAGCAGCCGCCGCCGACGGGCCTGCGGGCCGCCGTGCCGCGCCGCGTGTTGTTGACCCACCCCGATCCTTCCCTCCCCTGGCCACCTGGCCGCCAGGGGATGAGGTCATCTCCATCAACGACCAGCCCACCGACGGCTGGACCGGCGACATGGCCGCGCACATCCTGCGCGGCAAGGGCGGCACCGAGGTGCGGTGCTCTGGGCGCGCAGCGCGGGGCCGGCGCGGCGCGGCGCGGCGCGGCGCGGCGCCCGCACGACCCGGCCGCCGCCGCCGCGTCCGCGGCCGCCACCAGGTGCGCGTCAAGTTTGCGCGCCGCACCGACGGCATCCCCGGCGTGCCCGGCCGGCCCGAGCCGCCGCTCGCGGACGCGGCGACGGTGCGCGAGGTGCGGCTGCGGCGCGAGCGGCTCGCGCTGTCGCCGCTCTACTACACAGCGCTCAACGCGCCGGAGCTGGTCGACGGCGGCAGCGGCGCCCGCGGCGCGCGCGGCCTCACGCTCGCCGCGGCGCCAGCGGCGCCGGCGCCCGCGGCGCCGCGCGCGCCCGCCGGCGCGGCGCTGCCCGGCGGCGGCGCCGCGGCGGCCGGGCCGGTGTCTGCCGAGCGCCTGGGCTACCTTCGGCTCACCAGCTTTAGCCAGAACGCGGCGGACGACATGGCGCGCGCGATCCGGGAGCTCGAGGTGCGGCGCCGCCGGCGCGCAGCGCGCTCTCCGGCCCGCGCGCGCGCGCCTCTCCTCGCCGCCTCCCCTGAGCCCTGCGCGCCGCCCTCAACCCTGAACCCTGAACCCGCGCGCCCGTCCAACAGGCGCAGGGCGTCGCGGGGTACATCCTTGACCTCCGTGACAACCCCGGCGGCCTGGTCAAGTCAGGCATCGACATCGCCCGCCTGCTGCTCGACGGCCACCCCACGCTCTTCGCCATCAGCGGCCGCGACGGCGAGCCGGTGCAGCAGGCGCGTTCGTGCTGTGCGCGCCTGCGCTGCGGGGCGCGGCGGCAGGGCCGCGGCGGCGGCGGGCCGGCGCCCACGCCGCGCGCCCGCGCGCACGCCCGCGCCGCGCGCAGGTGACGCTGGGCCAGGACGGCGACCCCGGCAGCCCGGCGGCGTCGTCGGCGCTCACGCGGCGCCCGCTCGCGGTGCTCGTCAACGGGCGCTCCGCGAGCGCGAGCGAGATCCTGTCGGGCGCGCTGCACGACAACGGCCGCGCGACGCTCGTCGGGGACGGCCGCACCTACGGCAAGGGCCGCATCCAGGTCTGCGCGCCCGCGCCGCGAGCGCGCACCGCCTGGGGCCCGCGCCGCCGCTGCCGCTGCCGCGCGCGCTCATGCGCGCCGCGCTCACGCCCGCCGCGCCCGCGCCCGCCGCGCCCGCCGCGTTCGCCATGTGCCCGCCGCGCCGCGCCGCCAGTCGGTGTACGAGCTGCGCGACGGCTCGGCGCTGTTTGTCACGGTCGCCAAGTACGTCACGCCCGACGGCACCGTCATCGACCACGCCGGCCTCGAGCCCGACGCCGCGTGCGGGCCCACCCCCGGCGCGGCGCGGCGCGGCGGGCCGCGCGGCGCGTCCGCGGCGTCCGCGGCGTCGGCGGCGGCGGCGCAGGGCGACGACCCGCTCGCGGGGCTGTCGGCGTTTCTGCCCGGCATGCCCGTCGGCGTGGGCGGCGAGTCGGCGCTCGCGGACGCGCTGGAGCACGACCGCTGCGTGCTGACCGCGGCGCGGCTGCTGCACGACAAGGCCGCCGTCGTCGCGGCGACGGCCAAGCTCGCCGCCGCGCTGCCGAGCAGCAGCAGCTTCTGAGCCCCGGCGTCGCGACGGCTGGGCGGGCGGCGGGGGCTGGGCGGGCGGGCCAGGGACTGGGCTAGCGAGGGGGCAGGAGCCGAGGGCTGTAGCCAAGCCCGCGTTGTACCAACACCACCGAGCCCCGCCTGCGCGGGCGCTCCTGTGTGTCGCACTCCCTGCCGGGCGGCGGCGCTGCCGCCGGGCGTGTACTCTTGCGTGCTGTGTGAACTGCGCGCCCCATGCGCCAGCGCGGCGCGGCGCGCGCGGGGCCGCGCGCACGCGCTGTGCCCCGCCGCCGCCGCGCCGCTGCTGGCGCCGCGCCGCGGACGGCGCGGGCGCGGGCGGCGGGCGATTTGACCGACCGAGCGCGCGGCGCGTGGCCGCGTGGGCTGACTGGCGTTGACGGTGATGACGTGGAGATGACGACGCGAGCGCGGCAGCAACACGCGCGCGCCTTGGTCGAATCCCCTTTCTTTTTTTCGCGGCGGCGGCAGGCAGGCAGGCGCGCCACCCAATCAAAGCCCCGCGCGCCCCCACCACCTCTCCTCCACTCCTCTCTCGCTTGTCAGAGCGACACCAGTGTATCATCACACCTTGTACGATAGCCGGCGATGGATGGCGGCGGCGCGGCCCAGCGCGCGCGGGGCGGGATCGCGTGGGGGCGTTGCCTCCCGAGGTTGTTGTCGTTTGCCTCGTGAGCGTCGGCGTCGAGGCGGATGAATGACGGCTGCTGAAAACCAGCGCAGCAGCACTAGCGCAGCACCAGCGCGCGGGGAGAAGCGAAGAAGAAGCGCGGATTGTGAGCCCACTGATCCCTGAGCGGCGGGCGAGGCGAGGGGGCTGCAGCACCGCCCCGGGGCACGCGCGTTGAGCACTCGAGAGTAACGCGGCGTCGCGGCGCACCGCCATTACACCCCGGTCACTCGCCCGCGGCGGCCGCGCGGCGCCGCTCCGGGCGGCCGCCGCCGTCGCTTCCGCCGCCGGGCTCTCCTCCCCCCGCCGCCGCTGCCGCCGCCGCCGCCGCCGCGGGCGGCCGCGGCGGCACGACGAAGCGCGGCCGCGAGCGCCAGCGCACGAAGCGCGACATGCTGGGGTCGAGCTCGGGCATGAGCAGCGCCTCAATCACCTCCACCGAGTGGTTCGTCCCCGCCGCGACGCCCGTCTCCGACAGCAGCGCGCCGCCGCCGCCGGGGCTGCCGCTGCTGCCCCCCCCCGCCGGCGCCGCCGCCGCTCGGCCACGCCGCGCCGGCGGCGACGGCGGTGCCCCAGTTGATGTAGGCCACGGGCGGCGGCGCGCCGCGCCGCGCCGGCCCGCCGCCGCCGCCGCTGCTGCTGGTGGGCCCCGCGCCGAGCAGGCCGTCGAGCAGCGCCGACGCGGCGGGGACCTCCACCACCGGCGTGTCCAGCACCGCCTCGTTGATCTCGTCCGCGTCGCTGCTGTCCGGCTGCTCCTCCGCCTGCGCGGGCGCCCCCAGCGCGCCGCCCGGCGCGCCGCCGTCGCCGCCGCCGCCGCCCGCGACGGAGGCGCTCGCGGCCGCGGACGCCGCGGACGCCGCGGAGGCCGTGGCGGAGGCCTGGATGTTGGCGAGCCCGAGGTTGAGCCAGTGGCTCAGCGTGCGCGCGAGGCCCGCGACGCGCTCGCGCCCCGGGAACGCGCCGTCCGCGAACCGGAACGACAGCCACAGCCACAGCGCAAGGATCTGGCGCCCGGCGGCGCCGGCGGCGGCGGCGGCGGCGGCGGCGGGCGGGCGGGCGTCGCGTGGTCGGACGCGGGACGGTTGGCGCGGGCGGCGGCGCCGCGGCCGGCCGCGCGCTGGCTGGCTTGCACACCGCCCCGGCAGCGGGCCCCCGTGCCCCGCTGCAGCCCGCCTGCCCCGCGCAGCCACCTTGTGCAGACTCTCCGCGTCGGCCATCTGCGCCTCGTTGACCGGCGGCCCCGGCGGCATGAGCGCGGCGTTGAACACGACCGGCCGCCCCGCCGCGTACGCGTGCGTAAAGTCGAGCAGCGCGGCGCGCTGCTTCGCGTCGCCCGCGTCGACGGGCGCGTTGACGAGCGTGAACTGGTCCGCCAGCGACAGGCCCTTCACCTGCCGCGCGGCGCGGGCAGCGCGCGGGTGGCGACAGCGTGGGCGGCGCGCGGGCGGCGGCTTCGCGGCTCCGCCTCCGCCACACGCCGCCACTCTGCCCCCCCCCCCCCACACGCACACACACGCACACATACATCAACCAACACCCACCCGGCCGAGCACGCGCGCCGTCTCGAGCAGCTGCTCCTGGTTGCACAGGAAGTACCGGCCGTCGAGCCGCGCCTCGGCATCGAGCTTGGTCAGGAGCGCCTCGAGCGGCAGGTCGGGGAACTGCGCGGCGAGCAGCTCCAGCGTCTCCGCCTCGGGCGCGAGCCCCGCGCTCGGCGTCAGCAGGCGCTCCGCCGGCAGCGCCAGCGCCTTGGACAGCGCCGGCAGGTCGCGCGGGAGCAGCGTCGTGACGCAGCCCTCCGGGTAGATGCTGCGGCGGCGCGGCGAGGCGCGGCGGCGGCGAGGTGAGGCGGCGAGGTGAGACGGCGGCGAGTTGAGGCGGCGCGCTGCGTGCCGCGCGCGCGCCTGTTGCGCCGCCCCGCGCGGCCCGCGATCTGCTTGACGAGCGACGGCGGGACCGGCGCGAAGCCGCGCCCGCCGCGGCGCGTCTTGGACAGCGTGGTGAAGATGACGCGGCGGATGTTGAAGTTGAGCCCGAGGCCGATCGCGTCGCTCGCGATGAGCACGTTGGCGCCCGAGGCCGGGTCGTTGAACAGGCGGGCCTGCAAGGAAGGGGGAGGGAGGTGGGCAGGGGCGTGTGAGGGAGGTCGGGGCCGTGCGTGGTGTTTTGTTGGTTGGGGGGCTGAGAGTCAAGGGCGGGTGGCGGGCGGGTGACGGGCGGGCGGCGGGCGAGCGGCAGCGGGCGCGGCCGCGCCTGCAGGCGGCGCGTCTCGGCGGGCAGCGCGCCGTAGACGATGCAGGTCCGCTGCCCCGTGGCCGCCTCGATGGCCTGCGCGGCCGCGGCGGCGGCGGCGTGGGCCTGCGGTGAGGGCGCGGGCGCCGGCGGGGGCCGCGCGCGGCGCAGGCAGCCGCCAGGGACGGCAGGCAGGCGGGCAGGCCGTGTTGCAACGGGCGCCGCGCGCCGAGCCAGCGCCCTGCACCTTGCGGGCCTTGTAGATGGCGCGCCGGCTGAACGCGACGACCGCGTCGCCCGCCTGCACGTCCGCCCAGCCGTTGGGCAGGCCGGCCGCGTCGACGTTGAGCGGCGTCATGCTGCGCCGCGGCGGCGGCGGCGGCGGCGGGCGGCGCGTGCGGCGGCGGGCCGCGCGTGCGTGGCCACACTCTTAACTCACCCCGCGCGGCCGCCGCGCTGAGCTCCGCGCCCGCGCCCACGCCCGCGCCACCTCCCGCGCCACCTCCCGCGCCGCCGCCACCACTCCCCCGCGCACCGCTCGTAGGTGTGGAGCTCGAACTCGTCGCCGCAGAGCGCGGCCATGTGGCGCACGAGCCCGACCGCGCTCGTGTCGCCGCAGACGTGGATGACGTTGGCGGGCAGGCCCAGCAGCGCGCGGCTCCACGCAAAGCCGCGCTGGTCGTCGCCGATGAGCTGCAGAGAGGGTTGCGGGGTTGAGGGGTTCCGGAGTTTGAGCTCAGATTGAGTTTTAGGCTTTAGGTTTGAGGTTTGAACGCCGACACGCGCGGGCCGCGCGCGCGTGCGCAGCAGCGGCGTCACCTGGATCTCGTCGATGACCGCCACGTCAGCGTGGGCGTTGATCGCAGCCATCTCCACCGTGCACGCCACGTGCCCCGCGCCCGGGACCTTGAGCACCTCCTGGCCCGTCACCTGGCGGGCCGCGCCGGCCGCGGCGGGTCGCGGCGGCGGGGTCGGCGGGCAGCGGCGGCGGGGTCGGCGGCGCGGGACAGCCCGCCGGGCCGCGACGAGGGGCCGGCTAGAAGCGGGCGGAGCCGCCGGGTCGGGAGGGCCGAGCGCCCAAGGGGGCGCGCACCAGGTCGCAGAGCACGCCGCGGTGGTTTAGGGTTTCGTACACCTCCATCGCCAGCAGGCGCAGCGGCGCGCAGTACACGCCGCGCGGCGCGGCCGCGAGCGACTGCAGTGCGTTGTACGTCTTGCCGCTGTTGGTCGGGCCTGTTGGTTGCGCGGCGCGGCGCGGCGCAGGCGTCGCGGCGCTGCGGCGGCGGTGGCGCGCGGCGCAGCCCCCAGACGGGCGTGGCGCGCAGCTCGTCGCAGGGTCACCGCAGCGAGGGAGCCCGCGTGCGCTGCCTACCGCCGTGGTAGATGATCTTGCGCCGTATGGCGCGGGCGTAGGGGTACCAGGTGTGCGGCGCGCGCAGGTCGAGCGTCGCGACGGCCCCGGCGTACGCGGCCAGCTCCTGCCTGCGCCGCCGGCAACACAGTCAGCCGGCGGCGGTCAGCGCTCGGCGGCCGGGAGCGGCCGGGCGGTGGCGGTGGCGCGGCGGGTCGGCGCGGCGCGCCGGCGCGGCGCGGCGGCGGGCGGGCGGGCGGCGTGCAGGGGGCGCGCAGGTCGAGCGCCGCGCGCGCCGCACTTGTACTGGCGGCGGCAGAACTCGATGAAGTAGGGCATCAGCGCCGCCTCGACCGCGGGCGTGTAGCGCAGCTGCCGCTCGGCGGCGGCCGGGGCCGCGCCGTCGCCGCCGTGCGGCGGCGGCGGCGGCGCGGCGGCGCCCGGCGGCGGCGGCGCCGGCGGCGGCGCGGCGGCGGCGACGAGCAGCGCCGCGGTGAGGCCGGGCGTGGCGGCGCGGGCGACAAACTTGCGGAAAGCCGTGGTGGCCTGAGGCAGCAGCTGCGGCGGCCGGGCGCGCACGCGGGGGGGGGGGGGGGGGGGGGTGAGCCGCATGCGCCCACCGGCCGGCAGCCGGCGGTGCCGCGGCGCCGCCGCGCCGCCGCTCACCGCCTTGGGCACGTGCGCGGCGCGCGCCGCCGCCTGCAGCCCGCGGCTCGCCCCAAACCTGCGCAGCAGCTGCGCGCGCGCTCGGCAAACGCCGCGTCGCTGACGCGCCCGCCGCGCGCCGCGCCGGCGAGCGCGAGGCGCTCCTGCGAGAGCAGCTCGTCAAAGGCCGGCTGCGGCGCGCGCTGCCACGGCAGGAGCCGCTCCGGCGCGCCGACGACGACGTGCGCGAGCAGCTGCGGGAAGGTCTCGCTGCTGCACAGCGCGGCGGGGATGGTGCCCGCCGGCGCCGCGTGGTCGCCCGCCGCGGGCTGCGCCGGCGCGGGCCCGCCGCCGCCGCCGTGCGGGGCGCCGGCGGCGCGCGGCACCGTCGCCGCCGCCGCGCCGGGCGCCGCCGCGCCGGGCGCCGCCGCCGCGGGTCGGTCGTCAAAGTCGCCGGTGCTGCCGCCGTGGTCCGGGCGTCGCCCCTCGCCGGCTGCGCTGCTGGCACCACGCGCCCCAAGCGCCACCCAGCAGCTGCTCCACGGCACCTGCGACGCGGCAGGGCCGCGTGGGGCGCGGGCGGGGCCGCCCGCCGCCGCTGCACGCCGCCGACCGCTGCTGGGTGCGCTCGGCGGAGCCGCCACGACTCAGCAGAGGCGCCGCACCTGCTTGTCGCCAAGAGCAGAGGACCAGAGCACGTCGACGGCGGCCAACGGGGCCCGCTGGCGGCCGGAGGCCCCGGCGGCGAGCAGCGCTGCCGCCGCCTGCCCGAGCAGCCTCCCGCTCGCCCGCATGCCTCCCCAGGTGCTGTGCTCACGCGCGCATGCTGACAATACTCGAGCGCGACACCCAGCGCCGCGGGAGGCGTTCTGCTGCGGCCGAGCAGCGGGTTTGCGCCCGGTGGCGGCTGACGAGCGCCGCGGCGTGGCGGCGGCGGGGGGGGGGGGGGGGGGGGGGGGGCGGCGGCGAGTGTGAAGGGCAGCGGCGGCGGCGGCGGCCGCACCACACGACGGCGGCCGCGCGCGAGCGGCAGGGTCGTGCGCAGAACCGCCGCCGACACTCGAGCACGGGCGCGGCGCAGCCAGGGCGGCGTGGCGGCCCCGTGGACTCCGCCCCGGCGTCGTTTGCCGCTCGCTCGCTCTCCGCGTCCGTGCTGCCGCTGCCGCCCGCTCGGGCAGCCGCGCCAGGCTCAACGCGCACACAGGCCGCACAGCGTATCGCCCCCGCTCTCTCCGATGCTTTGGCAGCGCCTGCTGTCCGCTCAGCCGATCACTTGCGCCCCCCGCCCTGCGCCCAGCTGCTGCTGCAGCTCTGCCAGCTCGGCGGCCTGCGCCTGCTCCCTCGCGCCCGCGGCCGCCAGCTCCTGGTCCTTGGCGGCCAGCGCCACGTCCTTGGCCGCCAGCGCGTCTGCGCGGCGAGGCGGCGGGCAGCGCGTGAGACGCCCAATCCCGCCCGCCAGCGTGGCGCCAGCCGCCCAGCGCCCGCGCCGGCCCCCGCTCACCGCGCGCCGCCGCCAGCTGCTCGCTCCTGCGCTCCAGCAGCTATCCTGCACAGCTCCTCGTCACCGCGGCACCGCTCCTCCAGCTGCTGCGCGACCGTGGGCGCGTCCTCCTGCGGCGATGCGGCGGGGTCGTGTGTCAGCTGTCGTGTGGAGCAGGCGTGTGGAGCAGGCGTGCAGGCTGCTGCCGCAGTGGGCGGCCTGAAAGGGCCACTGCCACTCTCGTGGCAGCACAGCTCGACAACACCACAGTCCTCATCGCCACCATCAAAGCCGGTGTCGCAGACAAACAGACGCACCAGCCGCGTCGTGTCCACCAGGCTGGCCACGCCGGCCGCGCCCAGCCGCGGCGCGCTGACAACGCTGAGGTGCTGCAGCGCGGGCAGCGCGCGCACGAGGGGCACCACGTCGGCGTCGCTCACGCAGTCGCCCCTCAGCCACAGCGCCGTCAGCTCGCTCAGCAGGCTGAGGCGCGCGCAGGACGCGCCCGGCTCGACAGCTGACATAAGCTGCAGCTCGTGCAGGCCGGGGCAGGCGCCGACCAGGGCGTCCAGCTCGGCCTGCGAAAGCAGAACATCTGGAGGCTCGTATGTGCATTCGATGGCCAGCTCGCGCAGCGCCGGCAGCGCGCGCGCAAACAGGCGCGCCGCCGCGCCGGGCGCCAACTCGCCGCCAAACAGCACCAGGCGCGACAGCCGCGTGAGCGACGCGATGCTGCTGGCAGATTCGATGCAGCCGAGAGCGCAGCGCTCGGGAGCGCGTGGCCATGGAACAAAGGTTGGTGAGCGCCGGCATGCGCGGCAGCGCCGACAGCACCTCGCCAACCGATGCCCCATCGCAACAGTGCAGGTGCAGCTCGTGCAGGCCGGGGCACAGCAAGCCGGGGGGGGGGGGGGGGAAGGTGCAGTAGTCCATGTGCAGGCGGGTCAGCGCCGGCAGCATGGCGCCGCCGCCGCCGCCGTCGCCGTGCAGCGCCACGGCCATGTGGTTGCACGTCAGGCTGAGCAGCTGGGCCAGTGGCAGCGGCAGCTCCAGCGGCACGTAACGGTAATCGGGGGCGGTGGCGTCTAAGCTCACCACGCCGCGCCCCCGCCCCGCCAGCCAGCCGCTGAGCGCGGCGGCGCGCTGGGCCGCGCTTCCGACCTCGCCAAACTTCACATGCACCTCCCTGCTGGCCGCGGCCACCGCGTCGGCCCACACGCGGCACACGAGCGCGGCGGCGCCCAGGCGCTCGCGCACGTCCAGCTCCGCCAGCACGCGTGGCAGCACCTCCGCCGGCAGCCGCGCAAAGGCCGACGCGCCCTGCGGCACGCGCGGAGAGGCGGCTCAGGGAGGGTCAGGCGCGCAGGTGGCGGGGGACGCTGGCTCGCGCGGGCCGGCCGCGGGCGCGGGGCGCGCACGCAGCAGCGCGCGCACGCCCCCCGCGCCGCCGCAGGCCGCTGGCGCCCGCCCGTGATCCGTGCTCACCGAATCGCCGGGCTCCATGGGCGCGGCCCTGCAGGCGGGCCCGGGGCCAGGCGCGGCCGCGGCGGGCGGCGCGGCGCGGGCGCGAGCAGCAACGGCGGCGGCGGCGCCTCCTCGCAGGCGGTGCGCAGGCGTCGCGTGCGGCGCGGGCGCGAGCAGCAGCGACGGCGCCGCCTCCTCGCGGCCGGGCGGGCCGGGCGGGGCTGCGAGGCGGCACCGTAAGAGGGCGCGGGCGCCGGAGCACGCGGCGCCGTAGTGGCTCAGGCGGCCGGGGCGGCGGGCGCTGCGCGGTCCCAGCCGCGCGCGGGCGGAGCCGAGCGCCTTGTGCGTCTGCGGGGCGCCTGGCTGCGGCGCAGGGGCTTGGTGTGACCGGGCTGTGCGGGGCGCTGCGGTGGCGGGGAGGCTGCACGCGCCAAGCCCAGGGCGGTGTGCGCAGAACCGCGAAGCCGAAGAGGCACAGCGCACACGCCAGCTTCGCACCGCCGCAACCCGGGCTGCCGGCAGCGCCGTGCGCCCGCAGAGATTGCACAGCTCCCCGCCAACCCCAGGTCACGCCGCGGCGGTTGCGACCTTGGCGCCCGGCAGCTTGAACCCCAGCGCGTCCACAACGGGCGCGCAGCGCCCGCAGAGCTCCGGGTGCTCCGCGCTCGCCGCGCCGACCTGTCGGCGCGCAGCCGCGGCCGCCGCGGTGAGCGCAGGGGTCCCGGGCGCCGCGCGCCTGCGCCGCGCGCGCCGGAGCGCGCGGCGCCGCGGCCCGCCCAGGCGCGGCCCGCCCTGCGCGCGCGCGCACCTGCGTTGAGTACATCCAGCAGCGCGCGCACTTGGCGCCCGCCGCGCGGCGCACGCCCACGGTCACGCCGCCGCCGCCGCCGGCCTCGGTCGCCGCGGCCGCGAGCGCGCCGTCGGCCGCGGCCACCGCGCTGGGCGCGAGCTCCACACTGCTGGCGATCAGCAGATACTTCAGCTCGTCCGCGGCGTTGCCTGCGGCGCGGCGGCGGCGCCGCGGGCGGCGGCCGGCCCCGGCGTGAGATCGTGGCGGCTGGCCGGGACCTTGTTCGGCGGCAGGGGCGCGCGCGCGTGCGCGGGGCGGCAGGGCGCGCACGCAGAGCGCCCGCGCGCGTGCGCCGCGTGCGCGCCGCATACCCGCGGCGTTGAGCTCGGCCAGCCACGCCGCAAGGCCCGGGTCCTCCACGTGCAGCGCCGCCGCGGCCTCGAGGCTGCTCCCGAGCGCCTTGCCCGCGCGCGCCGCCTCCATCGCGCGCGCGAACGCCTCGCGCACCGCCGGCAGCGCGCCCCAGCGCGCCAGCTCCGCGTCGCTCAGCCCGGCCGCCCACTCGGGCGGCGGCGCCGCCCAGCCGGCCAGGAAGACGCTGTCGGCCGGCGCGCCGCCGGCCGCGGCGGGGGGCATGCTCAGCCACGCGTCCTCGGCCATGTGGGGGACAATCGGCGCGAGCGCCGACAGCAGGCCCTGCGCGCACGGCGGGCGCCAGGGCAGGGCGGCGCGGCGCGGCGTCAGCGCGGCGACGTCAGCGCGGCGGCGCCAGCGCGGCGGCGTCAGCGCCGCAGCGCCGCGGCGGAGCGGCGTCTTATCAAGCGCCCCGCGCCGCCGGCGGCGGCGCCCCGCGCGCGCGCGCCTTGAGCACCGCCGCCTGCACTGTCTGGCACGCGCGCCGGCTGGGCGCGCCGGGGGCCTGTATGTAGCAGCGGTCCTTTGCTGCGTCGAGATAGAAGGAGGAGAGGTCGCCGGACACGTAGTTCAGCAGCGCCTGGTAGGCGCGGCGGAACTGCGGGGGTGGTGTGGTGTGGCGCCCGGTGAGTGAGTGAGTCAATGCGTGAGTGAGTGAGTGAGTGAGTGAGTGAGTGAGTGCATGAGTGAGTGAGTGAGTGAGTGAGTGAGTGAGTGAGTGAGTGAGTGAGTGAGTGGGTGAGCAAAGAAGGGAGGGAGGCCGCCCCCGCCCCGTCCACCCGTCCCCCCCTCGCGCCCCCCGCCCCAGACAGCGGCCGACGCGCGCCTGGTAGGTCTCATACGCCTCGGCCACCTCCGCCATGACGCCGGCGTGCCGCGCGAGCAGCCAGCGGTCGACCGCGGGGAGCGCGCCGTACGGCACCGCGTGCGTTGACGCGTCAAAGTCGGCCAGGTTGCCCAGCAGGAAGCGCAGCGTGCCGCGCAGCTTGCGGTACGCCTCGGCCACCTGCTTCAGGATGCCCGCGCCGATCTGGGGGCGGCGCGGGCGACCGCGTGGGCGGCTTGCGCGCCGCCCCCGCCGCAGCCGCTGGGGCGCCGCCGCCCCGCGCAGGGGCCCCGTGCATGCCGCCCCGCGCGTCGGGCGGGCCCCACAGCAGGCGCAGGCCCCGTGGGCGCTGCGGCCGCGGCGCGGCCGCGGGCCGCACCATGACGTCGTTGGCGTAGTCGACGCTCGCGACCCACAGCCGCAGCACGTCGGCGCCGTACGGCGGCTCCTTGGCCGCGTCGGGCCCGCCCATGATGACGCGACGCGGGTCGACCACGTTGCCCAGAGACTTGCTCATCTTGGCGCCACGCTCGTCCAGCACAAAGCCGTGCGTGAGCACCTGCGCCAGCGCGGCGGCGTGCGAGTTGCGGCGGCGTGTCGGCGCGGGCTCGGGGTGCGGGCGCCGGGCGTCGAGAGAAGTGCGGGGCCGCCGCGGAGCACCGCGCAGGCGGCGGCGGCGGCGGCGGCGCGCCTGCTTGTACGGCGCGCCGCCCGTGGCCGCGACGCTCGTGAGCAGCGACGACTGGAACCAGCCTGCGGCCGGGCGGGCGGTGCCGGGCGCGCCGGTCAGGCGCGCGTGGCGCGCCGCGTGCGAGTGCACGCTCTCCGGCGCAGCACGCTCCAGCGCAGCACGCGCAGCACACCACGCGCAGCGCACACAGCGCACACAGCGCGCGCCGCACCGCGGTGCTGGTCGCTGCCCTCGAGGTAGAGGTCGGCGGGGAAGGTCAGGCCCTCGCCCTCGCGCGCGCGCAGCACGCCCGCCCAGCTGCTGCCCGAGTCAAACCACACGTCCATCGTGTCCTCGCCCTTGACCAGACCCTCCGCCCGGCCGCGCAGCGCCTCCGGCAGCAGCTCCGCGACGCTCGCGGTCCACCACACGTCGCTGCCACGCTCCGCGACGAGCGCGGTCACGTGCGCGAGCGTCTCCTCCGTCAGCAGCGGCTCGCCTGCGCGCGCGCACGGGGCCGCGACGGTGAGAATTGAGGCCGCGGCGGTGGCGTCGAGGCCGCCGCGCGCCGCGCCCGGCGCGATGGGTGGGAGGGCTGCACATTCGGCGCGCGCGCGCGTGGGTCGTGCGGTGCGGGCGCGTCCGCCGCCGCACCCGAGTCCTTGTCGTAGAAGACCGGGATGGGCACGCCCCACTTGCGCTGCCGGCTGATGCACCAGTCGGAGCGGCCCTCCGTCATCGCAGTAATGCGGTTGCGCCCGACCGCCGGCACCCAGCTCACGCCGCCGATCGCCTCCAGCGCCTGCGACCTGCGCGCGCACGCACGGCCGCGGCGCCGCGCCCGCGGCGGCGGCGGCGCGTCTCGGCGCCGTGCCGCGACGGTGCCGCCGCAGCGCGCGGCGCCGCCGCCGCCGCGCGCCGCCGCCGCGCGCCGGCACTCGCCTGAAGCCCTCGACGCTCGCAAACCACTGGCTGGTCGCGCGGAAGATGGTCGGCTTCTTGGTCCGCCAGTCGTAGGGACTTGTGGGCGTAGCTCTCCTCCCGCAGCAGCGCGCCCGCGGCCGCGAGCGCGTCCACGACCGCCGCGTTGCCGTCGCCCTGCGCGGCGAAAAGGCAGGCGGCGCGCGGGCGGCGCGGTGAGCCAGCGGCGCGGTGAGCCAGCGGCGCGGGACGGCAAGGCGCAGGGTCGGCGGGTGCAGCGGGGCGGCGGGTGAGGCTAGGTCGGCGCACAGCGGCCCGCACCTGGACGTTGAGGCCGGCAAACGCGGGGCCCGCCTCGTCCGTGAACCGCCCCGCGTCGTCCACCGGCGACAGCAGCGGCAGCCCGTAGCGCAGGCCGACCTGGGGGGCGGCCCAGCAGCGACCCAGCGGCGCAGCGCTTGGCGGCGGCCGGACCCGGGCGGCGGCGACCAGGGCGGCCGGCCGGCCCCGGCGGCGCAGACCCCGCGCCGTCCCTCCCTCCCGGCGCGAACGGAGCGCCTGGCTCCGCTGCTGGGAGGCTGAAAAAAGGACGTCCCGCTGCTGCCGCGCGCCACGCACCTGGTAGTCCTCCTGCCCGTGCCCCGGCGCGGTGTGGACCAGGCCGGTGCCGCTCTCGGTCGTGATGTAGTCACCGCCGAGGACGAGCGGGCTCACGCGCTCAAAGAGCGGGTGCTTGTAGCGGCAGCCCTCCAGCGCGGCGCCCTTGAACATCGCCAGCACCTGGCGCAGCGCGGCGCGGGGCGGGCGGGCGGGGCGGCGACGTGGGCCGGCGTCCGTGGGTGGGTGGGCGGCGGAAGCACGCGCTGCCGCAGCCGTCGGCGGCGCGCGCGCGTAGCGCGGCCACAGCCGCGCGACCGCTCGCGTGCACGCACACACCTGCAGCGGCGCGTCAAACTTCTCCGCCAGGCTGTTCACCAGCCCCTCCGCGACAATCAGGTGGTCGCTGTGCCACCCCGCCGCGCCCTCGCCCTGCGCGCGGCGCGCGCGGTGCGATCGCGTAGGCGTGTCAGCTCAATCGCGGCTCGCCGCGCGTGCGCGGCTCGGGGCCCCGCTGCCCGCCGGGCCGCGCCCCCTCTGACAGTTGCATTCGGCGCGCCGCCGCACGCCGCACCTCGGCTTTGACGAGGCAATAGTCCAGGTCGGCGTTGACCGCGACCGCCAGGTTGGCGGGGATCGTCCACGGCGTCGTCGTCCAGATCGCAAACGCGGCGCGCACGCCCGGCGCCGAGAGCGCGCCCGAAACGTCGGCCGGCAGTGCGTCGCCGAGCGACTGCGCGGCGCGGGCGGCGGGCGCGGCGCGCTGCTTAGCACGCGCCTCCCGTTGCTCGCAAGCCGCCCCCGCCATCCCCTAGGTCCAGCGCGCGCCGTGCGCCGCACCGTGATGGGCATGGCCACGTAGATGCTGCGGCTCGTGTGGCCCTCCGGGTACTCCAGCTCCGCCTCGGCGAGCGCGGTGCGGCTGCTGGGCGACCAGTGCACCGGCTTCTTGCCCCTGCGCACGCGCGGCGGCGGCGGGCGCGGCGCGGGGCGGTCAGCAGCCGCCCGTGCACGGCCGAGCCCGGCGGCACCGTCACACATCTGCTGGTGCTGTTGGCACCCGCATGCTGGTGCCATCATTGCAAAATGCTGAAATCAGCATGCTATGGCGCCGCCGCACCGATAGATGTGGCCGTTGAGGAACATCGCGCCAAACACGCGCAGCTGCGCGGCTTCGTACTCGGGCTGCAGCGTGGTGTAGGGCGAACCCCAGTCCGCCCACACGCCGTACCTGCGCGCCGCCGCCGCGCGGCGTCGCGGTGGTTGCGGCGGGCACAGCGGCTGTCTGGCCTGCCGCCGCCGCCACGGCGCCCTCGCAGCGCGGCGCCCCTGCAGCGCAATGCGGCGCGGTGCGCCACCGCACCGTTTGAACTGCTCCTTCTGGGCCTCAACCGTCTGCAGCGCGTACGCGCGCGCCTTGCCGCGCAGGCCGAGCGTGTCGAGCCCCGCGCGCTCGGCCGGCGGCAGGGCCTGCAGGACCTTGAGCTCGATCGGCAGCCCGTGCGTGTCCCAGCCGGGCACAAACCTGGCGGCGGGGTTTGCGCGCGGGGTTTGGGCGGCGCGGGCCGGCGCGGCGGCGGCGAGGCGGGGTCGTGAGCCGCCCGCGGCCGCGCGCGCAGCGACCGCCCGGCACGCGCCCCGGCGGCAGCGGCGCGGCCGCCGCACCGCGCGCGGCGGCCCTGCAGCAGCTGGTAGCGGTTGATTACGTCCTTGAGCACCTGCAGCGCGGCGCGGCGCATGGCGCAAGGCGCATGGCGGGGGGCACGGCGCGGCACGGCACGGACCGGGGCGCGACGGCGCGCTTCGGCGGGCGCGCGCGGCGGGGCCGCAGCAGGGCCGTGGCGCGGGGCCCGGCCCGCCTCCCAGGCGCGCGCGCCCTGTCCCCGGGGCGCGCGCGCGCCTTGTTAAGGGCGTGGCCGATGTGGAGGTCGCCGTTGGCGTAGGGAGGGCCGTCGTGCAGCGTGAACGGCGCCTGCGCCGCGGCGCCGGCCGCGGCGGGCGCGGGGCGGCGGTGAGGCGGGCCGCGCGGCGCGGCGCCCGCCGCCGACCGCCGACCGCCGCTCGCCGGCGCGGCTGCCGTGCGCCGCCGCCGCCACCGGCGCGAGCGCCGCGCGCTGGCACACACCCCGGGGTTTTGGCTGGCGAGGCGCTCGTACACGTCGCGCGCGGCCCAGTGCTCCTGGATCTGGGGCTCCCGCACGACGCTGTTGGCGCGCAGGCTGAACTCGGTGACGGGCGTGGTGACGGTAGGAGAATAGGGACCGCCGCCGGCTGCTGTGCGGGGCACCGAGGCGCGCGCCGGCGCCGGCGCGTGGGCGCTGGCGGCGGGCGGCGCCAAGTGCCGCAGCGGCTGCGCCGCGGGGGCGCGGGCAGGCCGCACCTCCGCCCTCCGACTTCTTGCCGCCGCCCTTGCCGCCGGCCTTCTTGCCGCCCGCGGCCGCGACGGCGCTGCTGCCCCGCCGCAGCGCCGGCAGCAGCGCGGGCGCGCGCCCCAGCAGCCGGCTGCCGCCCGAGAGCATCCCCAGAGACTGCGGAAGCGAATGCGCGGCGCCGGGCGGGCGCTCGGCGCGGCAATTGGGCGGCGGCGGGCGCAGCAGTCGGCGGCAGCGGCGCCCCACCTGGCGCCCCGCCGCGGTGCGCACTGATGTCGCCTGCCCTCCGGTTGTGCCCAACATCGTGCGAGCGACGCCTACGCGTGCGGCATGCACTCCGCGGCGCCCGGGCGGCGAGGAGCGCTGGCGGCCACGGGTCGCTGCGCGGCGGGGAGGGACAGGCGGCGCCGTGTGAGGCGCGGCGGGCGGCGGGAGTGCGGTGCGACCGGGAGCGACCAGTAGGGACATGCCGCGGCGGCCGGCGGGCGCGTGGCGCCGGCGGTGCAGCGGCGGCGGGCGACGCGCGCCCATTTCCGCAGTGCGGCCGCCGCCGCTCCGCACACTCGCCGCAGCCGCCCCACCGCCACACAGCCACAGCGCCCCTAGCGCGCCACACCGCACGCCCGACCGAACTGCCGCGCCCGCCGCGCCCCCCCCCCCCCCCCCCCCCCAGCCGCCTGAGCCACTGCAGCGCCGCGGGATCCGGCGCCCTCGCCCTCGCCCGGGGCCGCCCAGCAGCCCCTCCCGGCCCGCCCGGCCGTGGGGAGGCGGCGCCGCCGCCGCTGCTCGCTCCCGCGCCGCGCCGCCCGCCGCGGCCGCGCCCGGCCCCGGCCCCGCTGCAGCGCCGCGCCCATGGAGCCCGGCGATGCGGTGAGCACGGATCACGGGCGGGCGCCAGCGGCCGGCGGCCGGCGGCGGCGCGGGGGGCGTGCGCGCGCCGCTGCTGCTGCGTGCACCCCGGCGCCCGCCGCCGCCCTCGCGCGAGCCAGCGCCGCGCCCCCCGCCGGCTGTGCGCCGGAACCTCCCTGCTCCGCTTCTCCGCCCGCGCCGCAGGGCGCGTCGCCCTTTGCGCGGCTGCCGGCGGAGGTGTTGCCGCGCGTGCTGGCGGAGCTGGACCTGCGCGAGCGTCTGAGCGCCGCCGCGCTCGTGTGCCGCGCCTGGGCCGACGCGGCGGCGCGGCCAGCAGGGACGTGCGCATCAAGCTTGAATCGGCGGTGAGCGCGGCCCAGCGCGGCGCTGCAGTCAGCGGCTGGGTGGGGGGGCGGGGGCGCGGCGTGGTGAGCTTGGACACTGAGGGCTCTGGGTCCTACGAGGATGACCTGGAGCTGCCGCTGCCGCTGGCCCAGCTGCGCAGCCTGAAGTGCTTTCTCACGGGCGTGGCGCTGCGCGACGACGGTGGCGGCGGCGGCGCGCTGCCAGCGCTGACCTGCCTGCACATGGATGAGTGCATCTTTCCCGCCGGCCTGCTGTGCCCCGGGTTGAGCGATCTGCGCCTGCAGTATTGCAATGGGGCATCGGTCGGCGAGGTGCTCGCGGCGCTGCCGCGCATGCCGGCGCTCACCGACATGTTTATTGTTGGCGACGCATTTGCCAGCGCCGCGCTCTCTGCAGCGGCAGCGCTGACGGCGCTGCAGCACCTGAAGCTGTATGTGCACGATGCACCAGGGCCAACGCACGTCCCGCCGCTGCCGCCCGCGCTCACACGTCTGGAATTGGACTGCCTGCAAGGCGGCGCGGCGGGCCCCGCTGCCCTCGCGCACCTCACGGGGCTGGAGGGCTTGACCCTGCGTGACGTCACGCTGGTCGACCCGGCCGCGGCGTTCACGCCGCTCACACGCCTCACGGAGCTGATGCTGCAGCTGTGGGAGGGTGGCGACAGCGCCACCACGTCAGCGCTGCTGCGCGTGCTGCCGCGCCTGGCCCGGCTGCAGGACCTGGTCCTGGCCTTTGGGGACCACCACCAGATCCTGGCTGGCTGCGCCGAGTCTGCGAGCAGCATCGCGGCGCTCACGGGGCTGTCGTGCCTGGTCCTGTCTGGCAGCTCTCTGGCGCCTGGCGCGGGAGCGCGCCTGTTTGCACGCGCGCTGCCGTCGCTGCGTGCGCTGGCCATCAACTGCACTGTCAGCGTGCCAGTCCTGCGACTGGGGCAGGCCGAGCTGGACGCCCTGGTCGGCACCTGCCCCGGCCTGCGACAGCTGCAGCTGTTTCACGCAGTGGAGCCCGGCGCAAGCTGCGCGCGCCTTGGCCTGCTGAGCGAGCTGAGGTTGCTGGACCTGGACGGCGACTGCCTGAGCGACGACGACGTGGCGCACCTGGCGCGCGCGCTGACCGTGCTGCGGGACCTCAGCTTTTGGAGTGCGCCGCGGCTGGGCGCCGCCGGCGTGGCCAGCCTGGTGGACGCGACGCGGCTCACGCGCCTGAAGGTGCAGGAGCGCGGCTTGGATTTTGAGCTGACGTGCACGGTGCGACACAACGGGGGTCGCCGGCAGGCCTGCGCGCCGGCCCACGGCACGCCTGCACACGCGCCACGGCCGCGTCGCCGCAGGAGGACCCGCCCACGGTGTCGCGCCAGCTGGAGGAGCTGTGCTGCAGCAGCAAGGCGCTGTCCAGGGCACTGGTGGCGCATCAGCGCCAGCAGCTGGCGACGGCGCGCGGTGAGCGGGGGCCAGCGCTGGCGCTGGGCGCCGTGCCTCGTGCCGGCTTGAGGGACAGACACCGTCTCACGCGCTGCCTGCCGCCACCGCGCCCTGCAGGCGTGCTGGAGGCCAAGGAGCTGGTGGCTGCGGCCGCGGCCGCGAGGGAGCAGCAGCAGGCCACCGAGCTCGCGGCCGCGGGCGCGAGGGAGCGGCAGCTGGCCGCCGAGCTGGCAGCGGCGCGCGCGTTGGCGGCGGAGCTGCAGCAGCAGCCGGGCGTGGCGCGCGGGCACAGCTGAGGGGAGGCGCAGCTGAGCGGGCGCCGCCTGCGGGAGCCTGCAGCGGGGGTGAGATGGGGCGGCCGAGCGCGTGTGTGCGTGCGGCTGAGCCGGCCACTGAGCGGGCGGCGGCGGCGCGGGTGGGAGCCGCGGGGCAACAGGCAGGCAAGCAAGCGAGCGTCAACGCCGCCGTCACGCAGAGGGCCCGCCGCGCCGCCCCTCCAGCTTTGCCGCTTCCGCAGCAACCTCACCGTGAGCGGCCGGCGCCGCCGGGACCAGCGGTTCTGCGCAGCGCACCGCCCTGCCGCGCGCCGCTGTGCGCAATACGGCGGCCGCCGTCGCGCCGCACACTCACCGCAGCCGCCCTGCTGCCCTCCGCTGTGCCCTCCGGTGTGCGCCTTGCGTGCGCGGCAGCAGCGCACGTTCGCCGCCGCGATGGCCCGCCGAGCCTGCCGCGTCCTGGCCGCGGTGCTGGGGCTCGCCCTGGGCGCGCAGGCGCTGCAGCAGGCGCCCGACGGCGCGCAGCTGCGGGACGGCGCGCCCAGGCCCCCGCTCTTCCCGGCCTCGTTCGAGGTGCGAGCAGCGGCGGGCGGAGGCGGCGCCTCTCTCTCTTTCGCTCTCCGCCCGCGCCCGGGCCGCCTAAGCGCAGCGCGCTGCGCTGTGCCAGCGTGCCCGGGCCGCTGCCGCGTCGCCGCGGCGGATCGGGTCTGCGGCAACCGCCGCGTTCCGCTGCTGCTCCGCCGCGCGCGCGCCTCTCGCCAGGCGTCCTACACCTTCAGCATCCCCTACATCTCCACCGTCCAGACGGGTGGCTTCAGCTTCCCCGTGCGCATGTGGCACGACGGCGCGGGCGCGCGGCTGCGCGTCGACGTCTTCGACGGCCTCGACTCCACGCTCGCCATCAAGGCGCGGCGCGGCGGCGGCGCCCGCCTCCTGCTCCCGCCCCCTCCCGCCCTCCCTCCCGCCCTCCCTCGCTCCCCCGCCGCGGCAGGCGCCCGCGCCCCGCCGCGCCGCGCGGCGGCCGCGTGCACGTGCGCACGCGCGCCGCCCGCTCACACGCCCGCGCGCCGCCGGCTCACACGCCCGCTGCCCCCCGCGCGCCACTGCGTTCGCAGGACACGTCGTACCTACTGTACCCGCGCATCAACGCCACCGTGTGCGACACCATCCGCAGCGACGTCGGCCCGACCGCGCGCGCGCTCGGCGCGGCGCTGCTCGGCGCCGCGGTGCGCCCGCGCGCCGCGCGCGCGCCCGCGCCGCTCGCCCGCAGCCTCACCGCACATCCCCACAAACTCGACGCTCGCCCGCGCGACCGCGCGCAGCCGCTGCCCGACATCAGCGGCTGGTCCTACGGCGGCACCACGACCATCGGCAACGCGGGCGTGCACATCTGGACCATGTTTGACCGCCGCGGCGGCAAGACCAGCACCTACACCTTCTACACCTCACCCGACGGCGCGCCCGTGCGGTGCGCGCGCGGCGCGGGCGCGGCGCGGGCGCTCCGCGCTCACACACGCACACGCCCCACGCCGCCCGCGTCTGCGCCGCCGCGCCGCCCGCCCGCGCTGCCCGCCTCACCCTCCCTCCCTGGTGCCGCGCGCCACAACCCTAAACCCTAAACCATGCACCCCCTACACCCCCTAAACCCCAGGTTGTATATGATGGGCATCAACATCCTGGCCTACAGCCACTTTGACGAGGTGCGGCACGGCGGCGGCGCGCGGGAGCGTGTGCGTGTGGGCGCAGGGGTGTGTGGGAGTGTGTGTGTGTGTGGGGGGGGGGGGGGGCACGCCGGGGCGGGCGGCTGCGCGGGCGGGCGGCTGCGCGGGCGGGCGGGCGGCTGCGCGGGCGGGCGGGCGGGCGGGCTCGCGGGCGGGCCGACCCACCCACACGGTCACGCACCTCCCCCCTGCCGCCGCCTGCTCGGCAGTACCTGGTCGACTTCACCTCCTTCAGCCCCGGCCCCGTGGACGACGCCATCTTTGACGTCCCGCGCGCGTGCGACGAGGCGGCGCGGCGCGGGCGCGAGCACGGCGGCGCCGCCGCCGTGGCGCTCGGCGGCCCGGCCGCGGGGCTCGCGGCCGCGGCCGCGGCGATGCCGTGGGCCCACGTCGCCGGCGGTGAGGCGGTTCGCGCGTGCGCGCGCGGGCGCGCGGGGCCGGCGGCACGCCGCGTGCGGCGTGGCGCCGTGCTCACGCCACGCTGCACCGCGCCGCGCCGCGCCGCGCGCAGGCGCGGCGGCCGCACTGTCGGCCGCGCAGCGCGCGGCCGGCGCGCAGCGCCTGCTCCGCGCCGCGGCGCGCGCCGAGAGCGCGCGCCTGGTGGGCGCGTGGAACGCGGCCGAGGCGGCCGGCGGGGGCCGGGGGTTCAAGCTGGCGGTCAACCGCTTTGCCGACTGGCTGCCGGGCGAGTACGCGGCGCTGGCCACCGCCAGGCGCGGCAACGCGCGCACTGAGGCGGTCAAGGTGGGCGGCGCGGCGGCGGCGGTGTCATGGTGTGGCGCCGCGGCCGGCCGCGCAGTGGCCCTAGGCAGGGCACTCCAGTGCCGCGTGCAGTGCTGCCCCCCTTCAGTGCTGCTGCTCGGCCGGCCGGCCACGGCGGCGCGCCACGTGACGCGGGGGCCGCGGCCGTGACGCCGGGGCCGCGGCCGAGCGCGCGCCGCCGCCGCCGCCGCCGCGCAGGCGCGCGCCCTGGGCGAGGTCGCGGCGCCGCCGGGGCTCACCAGGCGCCACCTGCCGCGCCACGTCGACTGGCGCGGCACCGGCGCGGACGCGACGGTGAAGGACCAGGCGACCTGCGGCTCCTGCTGGGTGCGCCGCGCCGCGCCGCGCCGTGCTCGCGGGCGCAGCGGCGGCGCGGCCAGCGCGCCGGCCCCCGCCCGGCTCTCGCACACGCATTGCACGCGCGCCCCGCCGCGCGGCGCAGGCCTTCTCGGCGGTCGGCGCGATGCAGGGCGCGTGGCACCTCGCGACGGGGGAGGTGCTGAGCCTGTCGGAGCAGCAGCTCGTCGACTGCTCCTGGGACTACGGCAACAACGGCTGCCAGGCGCGGCGCTGACCTGCGCTGAGCCGCGACACGCTCGGTTGTCCGGCCGCCGCTTGGTCGTCGCCGCGCCGCAGCGCGCGCCCTGCCCCGGCCTGCCCACCCACGGACCTGCCTGCCCGCGGACCCGCCCGCGCGCCCGCCGGTGGCGCGCACAGGGCGGCGAGATGGAGCCGGCGATCCAGTACATCGCCGACGCCGGCGGCGCCGCGGCGGAGGAGGACTACCAGGTGGGTCCTAGGGTTTTGGGGGGTTTCAAAGAGCCGCGGGCGCGGCCGGGCGCGCGAGGCCGCCCCAAACCGCGCGGCCGGCCGCCCACGCGCCGCCGCACCGTCGCCGCGCAGTACCGCGGACAGAACATGTTCTGCGGGTGAGGCGGCAGCACGCCACGCGCCGCCGCTGCTGCCAGGTTTTGGCCCAACCCTGGCGGCCGCCCTGCGTCGCCGCCGCGCCCGCCGCGCTCGACGCCGCCGCGCCCGCGCCCGCAGCGCCAACGCGACGCGGCGCGACTGGGCGCCGGTCGCCGGCTTCAAGGGCTTTGCGCACGTGCGCAAGCGCGACGAGGTGTCGCTCATGTGGGCGGTGTGGCGGCACGGACCCGTCGCGATCTCACTCGACGCGAGCCAGCCCTCCTTCCGCTTCTACTCGGAGGGGGTTTACGCCGAGCCCAAGTGCACCACCAAGCGGGTGCGCGGCGCGCCGCCGCCGGCGCGCGCGCCGCCCCGGCCCCGCGGACCCGCCGCGCGCCCCGCGAGCGCCGGCCCGCCCCCGCGCGCGCACCCCGCCCCGCCCGCCGCACCCACCCCGCCGCCGCCCGCGCGCGCGCACCCGGCCGCCGCCTGCCTCCGCCCCGCCGCTGCCGCCGCGCCAGGACGAGCTCGACCACGCGGTGCTGCTGGTGGGCTACGGCACCGACGCGGTGAGCGGGGAGCCGTTCTGGCTCGTCAAGAACTCCTGGTCCAAGTTTTGGGGGGAGGACGGGTGAGCGCCGCGCGGCGCGGCGCGCCGCGCCGCGACCGCCCGAGCAGCCCCGCGCGCCGCCGCCGCCGCCCTGCGCGCTGCGCTGCGTGCTGCTCACGCCGCGCGCGCGCACGCCCGCGCGGCCTCCGACGCCGTGCCCGCAGCTACATCCGCATGCGCCGCACGCCCGGGGACGGCAACGACTGCGGCATCACCTCCGACCCGGTGCTCGCGGTCGTGGCGCCCGAGCGCGCGCGCGCCGGCGCGGCCGACGCGGCGCGCGCCGCCGCGGTCGCCGCGGGCGAGCTCGCCGCGGCGCGCGCCGCCGCGATGGCGGCGGCGGCCGCCGGCGCGCGCGCGCCCGCGGCGGCGTGAGCCCCCCCGTGCGTGGTGCGGCGCTGCGTCCGCCCCGTTTGTACAACCACCAGCTGGGGCTGTGTGTATCATAAAGACAGGCACCCCCCATCAGCGGGGGGACAGGGGGACAGGGGGCGAGGCGCCGGGGCAGCCCGCGCCGCTGCTGTACTCATGTTTGCGCGCGCGCGCGCTGCTGCTGCGGAAGCGGGCGCAGCGCACGGCGCGGGCCTCCGCCGCGGTCGCCGCCGGCGTTGTAAGCACTTGCCCGTTACACGGCTCGCGGCAACAAGATAAGGAGGGGCCGCGGGCCGCCGCAGCGCGGCGGTGGCCGCGCGGGCAGACAGATGGGGAGCGCTCGTGGGGCTGGTCAAGCTCAAAACTGCGTGGGCCCGCCGCTGCCGCCGCCGCCGCCCGTGCACGCAGCTGCAGGGGCCTCACTTGGCGGCGCCGCTGGTGATGCCCAGCTGCTGCTCTAGCAGGTACCGCACCGTCTCCCTCTGCGGCGGCAGCGGCGGCGGCGGTGATCACCGGTGTTTCATGAAACGCCGGCTGGCTGCCCTGGCCACGGGTGCCCAGGTCCACCCGGGCCCCCCGGCCCCCACGCGCCGCTGCACGCACCTCGCCGTTGAGCTTGGCCACGTCCAGCGGCTTCTGCTGCTTGGCGTTGACAGCCTCGATGTCGGCGCCGCGCTCCAGCAGCAGCTTGGTCAGCGCCAGCCGCCCGTAGCCTGCGCGGCGGCGGCGGTGAGCTCGAGCCGGGCGCGGCCGCGGGCGCGCGGGGAGGAGCGGCGGGCGGCCGCGGGCCGCGGCGGCGCAGCGACGCACCGGCCGCGTAATGCAGGACCGTGTTGCCCGCGCCGTCGCGCGCGCCTAGGTCGGCGCCGGCGTCCAGAAGCAGGCCGACGAGCTCGGCGCGGTCAAAGCCCACCGCCACGCCCAGCGCGCTCACGCCGCGCTCGTTCTGGCGCACGGAAGCGGAAGCGGCGGCGGCGGCGGCGGCGCATGAGCGGGGCGCCGCCGGGCTCCCGCGCGGTGGCGCGCAGGGCGCGGGCGCGGGGGCGCGCGCCGCACCAGCGCGTTGACGTCCGCGCCGCAGTCCAGCACGCGCCGCGCCGCGTCGGCGTCGCCCCACTTGGCGGCGTCGTGCAGGCTCACGATCGCCTCGCTCGGCGGCTGCAGGCGCGCAGCAGGCGCGCGCGCGGACGGGTTGGTGCAGACGGTGGGCGCGAACGGCGCCCCGGGGCGCCGGGCCGCGCCGCGCCGCGCGCTGCGCCGCCGCACCCTGGCCGACTTGCCCTTGGCCGGCGCGCCGCCGCCGTCGGCGCCGCCGCCGTCGACGCGCATTCCGCGCAGCTTGGCGCTGATCTTGGACATGAGCTCCGTGTCGTCCCAGTACCTGCCGGGCGGAGAGCGGGTGTAGCGTGGGCGCGGGCGCGGCGCTCGCCGCGCCAGGCCGCGGCCCGGCGGCGCCCCGCGCGCGGCGCGGAACACGCGCGGCGGGCGCGCGCGTCCCCGCCGGCGCGCCCGCGCCCACTTTTGCAGCGCGCCGGGGCCGTTGGCCTTCACGTCTTCAAACACCGGCGCCAGCTCGGCGTCGTCCTTCAGCGCCTCGTACACCGCGGCGCTCTTGGCCGGGTCGGCCTGCGACTGCGCGGGCGGCGCGCGCGGCGCGGGCGTCGGCCCCCCCGCCGCGCGCGCGGGCGCCCGCGCATTGCCGCCCGGCCGCGGCGGCCGCCGCCGGCCGGCCGGCCGGCGCCACGCGCCTGCATGCCGACGAACGCGCTTGCCAGGCCCGGCTGGGTCTGCATGATGCTCTGCGCCTGCGCGGCGGCGGCGTGCGTGGGCGGGCGGTCGAGTGTGGGCGGGCGGGCGCGCTGCGCTGCGCGGGCGCGCTGCGCTGGGCGGGCGCGCGCTTGCGCTGCGCGGCCTCCGCGCGCCTGCGCCCACGCGGCCTTTGCGGCCTCCGGGTTGGACCGGAGGTACTCGATGATGCCCGCCGCCTGCTCCGCGGGCATGCCGGGCGGGATGCGCACCGGCACCTGCGCGCGCAGGGCGGCCGGGCGGCGGCGGCGGCGGCGTTCGCGCGCGGCGAGATCCGGCGCGCCGCGCCAGCAGATGCGCGTGCGCGGGCGCTCGTGGCGGCCACGCAGCGCGCGCGGGAGCGTGCGCTGGCGCGTGAGGGACGCCAGGCTGAACGAGCGCGGCGCGCTCTCGCCGCCGCCGCTGCCGCGTGTGCGCGCGCTCGCCTGCGTGCCGTCGGGCAGGTCGACCGACTGCGACATGCCGATGGGCAGCTCCTTCGCGCCCGGCGCAGCCTTCTTGGCCTTGCTCGGCAGCGCGGGTCCGGCCTTGCCCGGCGCCATCGCGTCTCGCGCTGTAGGGCAGATGCGGAGTGCGGGCGGGCGGCGGGAGCTGCTCGGTGACGCGAATGTGGGCGAATGGAGCGCGGCGTGGCGCCCGGCGCAGCGCAATTGCAATCATCTCTGTTGGCGGCGCCCGTTCAGCTTCGGCGAATCGCGCGCGCCGCCGCCCGCTCGGTGGCCGGCTGAGCTGCGCGGAAACCGCACGCACGCTCAGCCGCCCCATCTCGCCCCCGCTGCAGGCTCTCCCGCGCGGCAGCGCCTGCCCGGTCGCGCCCCCGCTCAGCCGCGCGCCCGCGCCACGCCCAGCTGCAGCTGCTGCTGCAGCTCCGCCGCCAGCGCGCGCGCGGCCGCAAGCTCGGCGGCGAGCTGCTGATCCCTCGCGCCCGCGGCCGCGAGCTCGGCAGCCTGCTGCTGCTCCCTCGCGCCCGCGGCTGCCAGCTCGGCAGCCTGCTGCTGCTCCCTCGCGGCCGCGGCCTCGGCCGCCAGCTCCTTGGCCGCCAGCGCGCCTGCGGGCGTGGCGAGGCGGCGGGCAGCGCGTCGCACGCCCAATCCCGCACGCCAGCGCGAGGCCAGCCGCTCAGCACCTGCGCCGGCCCCGCTCACCGCGTGCCGCCGCCAGCTGCGCGTTCTTGTGCGCCAGCAGCGCCCTGCACAGCGCCTCGTCATCGGGGCACAGCTCCTCCAGCTGCTGGGCGACCGTGGGCGCGTCCTCCTGCGGCGGCGCGGCGGGGTCGTGTGTCAGCTGTCGTGTGCAGCAGGAGTGCAGGCTGCTGCTGCAGTGGGCGGTCTGAAAGGGCGACTGCCGCTTACGTTTGACCACAAGTTGATGGCGTCCTCATCGTCCTCACTATCGACGTCGCCACCAGCAAAGCCCGTGCCAAAGAGACGCAGACGCACCAGCCGCGTCGCGCCCACCAGGCTGGCCACGCCGGCCGCGCCCAGCCGCGGCGCTTCAGCGAGCTTCAGGTCCTGCAGCGCGGTCAGCGCGCGCGCCAGGTGCGCCACGTCGGCGTTGCTCACGCAGTCGCCCGTCAGGTGCAGCAATGTCAGCTTGCTCAGCGAGCCGAGGCGCGCGCAGCTTGTGCGGGGCCCGGCTGCGTGCACGAGCCGCAGCTGCCACAGCCCGGGGCAGGCGCCGACCAGGGCGTCCAGCTCGGCCTGCGCCATTCGCGCGCCTGGCCCGCTGACAGTGCAAAAGATGGTCAGGTCACGCAGCGCCGGCAGCGCGCGCGCAAACAGGCGCGCCCCCGTGCCGGGCGCCACAGCGCTGCCAGACAGCACCAGGCACGACAGCTGTGTGAGCGCCGCGATGCTGCTGGCAGACTCGGCGCAGCCGGCCAGGATCTGGTGCTGGTACCCAAAGTCCAGGACCAGCTCCTGCAGCCGGGCCAGGCGCGGCAGCACGCGCAGCAGCGCCGAAGTGGTGGCGCTGTCGCCGGCCTCCCACAGGTGCAGCGTTAGCGCCGAGAGGCGCGTGAGCGGCGCGAACGCTGCGGCCGGGTCGACCAGCGTGATGTCACGGAGGCGCAAAAACTCCAGGCCCGTGAGGTGCGCGAGGGCGGCGGGGGCCGCCGCGCCGCCTTGCAGGCCGTCCAGCTCCAGGCGCGTGAGCGCGGGCGGCAGCAGCGGGACGTGCGTTGGCCCTGGTGCGCCGTACATACACACCTCCAGGTGCCGCAGCCCCGTCAGCGCGGCCGCAGCCGAGAGCGCGGCACTGGCGAGGGGGTGGCCGGAGATGACGAGCTCTGTCAGCGCCGGCATGCGCGGCAGCGCCGCCAGCACCTCGTCAGACAATGCGCCCTCCCAACCTCGCATTTGCAGCTCGCACAGGCCGGGGCACAGCAGGGCGGCGGGGAAGGTGCACTCTTTCATGTGCAGGCGGGTCAGCGCCGGCAGCGGGGCGCCGCCGCCGCCGCCGCCGCCGCCGCCGCCGCCGCCGCCGCCGCCGCCGCCGCCGTCGCCGCGCAGCGCCACGCCCATGCCAGTGCACTTCAGGCTGCGCAGCTGGGGCAGCAACAGCGGCAGCTCCAGCGGCACGTAACAGTATTCGAGGGCGGTGGCGTCCAGGCTCGCCACGCCGCGCCCGCGCCCCGCCAGCCAGCCGCTGAGCGCGGCGCCGCGCTCCTCTGCTTTAAAAACGTCGCCAAACTCTATGCACACGTCCCTGCTGGCCGCGGCCGCCGCGTCGGCCCAGGCGCGGCACACAAGCGCGGCCGCGCCCAGGCGCTCGTGCAGTTCCAGCTCCGCCAGCACGCGCGGCAGCACCTCCGCCGGCAGCCGCGCAAAGGGCGACGCGCCCTGCGGCTCGTGACCGGGGCGGCGCAGGGAGGGTCAGGCGCGCAGTCGGCGGGGGTGCGGCGCTGGCTCGCGGGGCGGCCGCGGCGCGGGGCGCACGCAGCAGCGGCGCGCGCACGGCCCCCGCGCCGCCGCCGGCCGCCGGCCGCCGGCCGCTGGCGCCCGCCCTTGATCCGTGCTCACCGTATCGCCGGTATCCATGGGCGCGGCGCTGCAGGCGGGGCCGGGGCCAGGCGCGGCCGCGGCGGGCGGCGCGGCGCAAGGGCGAGCAGCGGCGGCGGCGCCGCCTCCTCGCGGCCGGGCGGGCTGGGCGGGGCTGCGGGGCGGCACCGGGAGAGGGCGAGGGCGCAGGAGCACGCTGCAGCGACCAGGCGCCCGGGGGGGGGGCGCGGACGGGCGCGGCGCGGTTCGAACTGGCGTGCGTGTGGCGCGGGCGCAGGCGCGCGCAGCGTGTGGGCGCCAGGCGGCTGCGGCGAGTGTTGCTGAGTCATGGCGGCGCCCGCACCACACGGCGACTGCGGCGCGCGGCAGGGCAGTGCGCGCAGAACCGCCGCCGGCTCCGGCGGCGCCGGCCGCTCACGGCGCGGTTGCTGAGGAAGCGGCAGAGCTGGAGGAGCGGCGCGGCGGGCCCTCTGCGCGACGGCGCCATTGCCAGCTGGACGACAGCGCGGTTACCACCGGCCGCGCGCGCCGCCGCCGCCCAGGCACGCCCCCGCCCCGCCGACGGATCATCACGCCGCTCGGCACCGCCGTCGCCCAGCTCAGAGGATGTAGTAAAAGGGGTTTGGCAGCTTGAACGCCGCCGGCGCCGCGTGGTCGCCGTTGAGGTCGCTGAACTGGTCCCCCACGAGCCCCGACAGCGCGTACGCGCCGCCCGCGAGCAGCTGCGCGCGCGCCGCCGGCTTGAAGACCGACGCGAGGCGCGTGTCGTTGGCGCCGCGCATCAGCAGCGCGTCGAAGCAGCAGCCGCCGGGCGCGGCGGCGGCGCGCCCGCGCGCGCCGCCGGCCGCGCAGGGGCCGCCGTAGCCCGCGGCCGCGAGGTTGGCGAGCGTCGCCGCGCGGCTCACCTCGCGGCGCCCCGTGACGAGCGCGAGCGCAAAGCCCGCGCGGCAGAGCGCGCCGTACAGTTGCGCCACGGGCGCGAGCGGCGGCGCGGCCGCGGCCGCGACCCACTTGTCCCAGGGCCACGCCTCGGGCGAGAGGATCTGCGCCATGTTTGACAGCAGCGTCTCGTCGATGTCAAAGACCACGAGCGGCGCCGGCGATGCCGCCGCCGCCCCGGCGCCGGCGCCGGCGCGCAGCAGGCTGCGCGCGCGGCGCGCCGCGCCGCGGACGGCGTCGCCGCTCTCGTTGAAGCCGAACGCGTCCATCGCGCTCCGCGCCGCGAGCTCCACCTGCGCAGGGCGTGGGCGCCGGCGGCGCGCGGCGCTCGGCGGTGGGCGAGCTCGCGCGCGGCGCGCGGAGGGCCGGCCCCCGCCCCGCACCTCCTTCCAGTAGGCGCCGCCGCTGCTCCCGTACGACGCGAGCTGGGCGCGGCAGTAGGGCGGCGACGGCCCCGCCGGGTGCAGGCTGCCGCCGGGCGCGACGGCGCCGCCGCCGAGCAAGTGAAGACATTCCGCCGCGACGCCGGCGCCGCCACCGCTCGCCCTCAGCCGCGCCGACAGCGCCGCCACCCAGCACGCCAACGCCAGCAGCGCGCAGCCGCCGAGCGCCTCCGCCGCGATGCGCAGGCTGAAGCAGCGCCGGCGCCGCTGCGTGGCGAGCCCCGAGTGGCCCCAGGCGCCGCCGCCCAGCGCCTCCAGGTCCTCTCCCGCAATGGTCTGCATGCTGAGACTGGCTACAGCCGCTCAGGAGTGAGTTCAGGTGCGCAGGTGCGGCGCGGGTGAGGTGCTGTCGAGGCCGAGATGGCCGGCTTCCTGCGCCCGCTGTGGGCCGCCAACCCACGCGCCGACACGCACCGAGGTTGATCGGCCGGCAGGTGTGCCGGGCGAGCCGCAGGAGGAGCACGGCGCGCAGAACGAGGACTCAACTCCCAAAGTGACGCCGGCGCGTGGCTCCAGGGAGCGCGCCCCGCCTCCCACAGCCCCGCCGCCGCGCACTCTCTCTCACAACGGCTCCGCGCAGCCCTGCGGCCGGCGAATGGCCGCGGCAGCGCCCGCGCTGCGCGTGCGCCGCTCGTGCCCCGCCGCCGCCGCGCGCCGCGGGCGCTGCGCGTGCGCCGAGTGCGCGTCATGGCGGCCGCGCTGCCGCCGGAGCGGCGCTTGCCGCCTGGCGTTGAAGATATGGGTGTGCGCTTGCTCGCCGGCGCGTCGGCCGCTCCGAGCCTGGTGCTCAGCGCCGCCGAGCGCGCGCGGCTGGACGAGGGCGACGACGCTGCGTTCTACGCTCGGCCGCGCATGATGCAACACATGGGCCCCGCGGAGCTGGCCCTGCTGAGCGGCGTGTACGCGCAGCTGCTGCCGCCGGGCGCGACGGCGCTCGAGCTGTGCGCGAGCCACAGCTCCCACCTGCCGCCGGGCCTGGCGCTCGCGGCGCTGGTGGGGCAGGGAATGTGCGCGGCGGAGCTCGGCGCCAACGCGGCGCTCACGTCGTGGTTTGTCCAGGCGCGGCCGGCGCGCGGCGCGCGGCGCGCACGCGCGCCGCGCGCGCGCGCGCTCTCGCTCCCGCTGTGAGCTCGTGCTCGTGCCGCCCCATGCCGCCGCGCAGGACCTGAACCGGCAGCCGGCGCTGCCCGACTTGGCGGACGAGAGCTTTGACGCCGTGCTGGTCGTGCAGGGTATTCAGTACCTCACGCAGCCAGAGGCAGTGCTCACAGAGGTGAGGCGCAGCGCCGTCACCCCGGCCGCCCCTGTCCCGTCCCGTGCGGCCGCCGAGACCGCGCGTGCCTCGCCCCCGCGCACAGGCGCGCCGGCTGCTGCGCCCGGGCGGCGCGGTGCTGCTGGCGTTTGGGCCGCACTGCTTCCGCGAGAAGGCGCTCGCGGCCTGGCTCTCGCGGGACACGGCGCAGCGCTGCGACCTGCTGCAGCGGTGCGGCGGCCGCGCGGCGCGCCCGGCGCCCGCGTGCACAGCGCGCAGCGCCCAGCGCCCCACGCGCAGCGCCCCACGCCGACGCCGCGCCGCAGAATGCTGCGGGCCAACGGCTTTGACCAGGTGGCCGCCCTGGACCGCCTGCCCGCCGCGCAGCCGGCGCCAGCGGCAGACGGTGGCGGCGGCGGCGGCGGCGCGCAAGAGGAGCCGGCGCTCTGCATCGTCGTCGGCGTCCGGGCAGCTGCCGGGCAGGTCGACCCCGCGCTCAGCGGCGGCGGCAGCAGCAGCAGCAGCAGCAGCAGCAGCATGCCGGCGGACCGCGTGGCTGAGTGGTTCACCAAGCCGGGGCTTGCGGGGCTGGCCGCGGCGGCGCGCGCCGACGGCCATAGGAGCGCCGACGCGCGTGACGGCGCCGCGCTGGGCGACGCGCCCGCGCTGCTGTCCGCGGCGGCCGCGAACGAGCGCCTCCTGGAGCAGTGGGCCGGTGCGTACGAGGTGCTCGCGTCCGACGCGCACGCGCTCGGCATCCCGCGGTCCGCCATCCCCGCGCTGCCGCGCGGCGCGGCGCCGGCGGAGATCCAGGCCGCGCTGGAGCACCTGCGCGGCATGGTCGCGAGCTTCTTGAGCGCCGGGCTGTGACGACGACTTGCGGGGCTGGGGCTCGCGCGTGGTGTGAGGCAGCGGCAGCTGGCCGCCGAGCTGGCGGCCGCCGCGCACGTGCTAGCGGCGGAGCTGCAGCAGCAGCTCGGCGCGGGGGCGCAGCTGAGGGCGTGTGACCGAGCAGGCGCTGCCGCGCGGGAGAGCCTGCAGCGGGGTTGACATGGGGCGGCCGAGCGTGCGTGCGGTGTGCGGGCGGCTGAGCCGGCCACCGAGCGGGCGGCGGCGGCGGCGCGGATGGGAGCTGCGGGGCGGGCGGCAGGCAAGCAAGCGAGCGGCAACGGCACCATCGCGCAGAGGGCCCGCCGCGCCGGTCCTGCAGCTCCGCCGCTTCTTCAGCAACCACACCTCGAGCGGCCGGCGCCGCCGGGCCGCGGCGGCGGTTCTGCGCGCACCGCCCTGCCGCGCGCGCCGCAGTCGCCGTGTGGTGCGTCCGCCACGACTCTGCAACACTCGCGGCAGCCGCCCCGTGCCCACACACCGCGCTCGCCTGCGCCCGCACCGCACACGGCCGTTTGAACTGCGCAGCGCCCGCGCGCGCCCCCCGGCCGCCTGGTCGCTGCAGCGCCGCGTGCTCCTGCGCCCTCGCCCTCTCCCGGTGCCGCCCCGCAGCCCCGCCCGGCCCGCCCGGCCGCGAGGAGGCGGCGCCGCCGCCGCTGCTCGCCCCGCGCCGCGCCGCCCGCCGCGGCCGCGCCTGGCCCCGGCCCCGCCTGCAGCGCCGCGTCCATGGCGCCCGGCGATGCGGTGAGCACGTATCAAGGGCGGGCGCCAGCGGCCGGCAGCCGGCGGCAGCGCGGGGGCCGTGCGCGCGCCGCCGCTGCGTGCGCGCGCGCGCCCGCGGCCGCCCCTGTGCGAGCCAGCGCCCGCGCCCCCCGCCGGCTGCGCACCTGAGCCTGCGCCGCCCCGGTCACGAGCCGCAGGGCGCGTCGCCCTTTGCGCGGCTGCCGGCGGAGGTGCTGCCGCGCGTGCTGTCGGAGCTGGACCTGCGCGACCGCCTGGGCGCCGCCGCGCTTGTGTGCCGCGCCTGGGCCGACGCGGCGGCCGCGGCCAGCAGGGACGTGTGCACAAATTTTAGTGACATTTATAAAGCAGAGGAGCGCGCTGCCGCGCTCAGCGGCTGGCTGGCGGGGCGCGGGCGCAGCGTGACGAGCCTGGACACTGCGGGCTGTGGGTGCTACGAGGACCTGGAGCTGCCGCTGCCGCTGCCCCAGCTGCGCAGCCTGAAGTGCTTTCTCACGGGCGTGGCGCTGCGCGGCGGCGGCGGCGGCGGCGGGTCCCCGCTCCCTGCGCTGACCCGCCTGCACATGGACAGCAGCTATTTGCACACTGGCCTGCTGTGCCCCGGGCTGCGCGAGCTGCACGTGAACTACTGCAAAGGGGCATCGTTCGTCAGGGTGCTGGCAGCGCTGCCGCACATGCCAGCGCTGACAGAGCTCGTCATCATGGGCCCCGCCGGCGCGTCGCTCTCGGGCGTGGCCGCGATCTCGGCCGCGGGCGCGCTCTGTGCGGCGGCCGCGCTGACGGGGCTGCGGCACCTGGTGCTGGAAGTGGACGACGCACCAGGGCCAACGCACGTCCCGCCGCTGCCGCCTGCGCTCACGCGCCTGGAGCTGGACGGCCTGGTCGGTGGCGCGGCGGGCCCCACTGCCCTCGCGCACCTCACGGGCCTGGAGGGCTTAACCCTGGGTGGTGTCACGCTGTTGGACCCGGCCGCAGCGTTCGCGCCGCTCACGCGCCTGACAACGCTTTATCTGCGCCTGTGGAAGGGCGGAGACAGGGCTGCCGCCACGTGGGCGCTGCTGCGCGTGCTGCCGCGCCTGGCCCGGCTGCATAACCTGGCCCTTGACTTTGGGCGGGACCACCAAATCCTGGCCGGCTGCGCCGAGTCTGCCAGCAGCATCGCATCGCTCACGCGGCTGTCGCGCCTGGTGCTGCGCGGCGACAAGTTGGCGCCCGGCGCGGCGGCGCGCCTGTTCGCGCGCAGGCTGCCGTCATTGCGTGGGCTGGCCATCTCTTGCACGGTCAGCGGGCCAGGCCCGCGAATGGCGCAGGCCGAGCTGGACGCCCTGGTTGGCGCCTGCCCTGGCCTGCAGGGGCTGGACCTTTTCAAGACTGCCGAGCCCGGTACAAGCTGCGCGCGCCTCGGCCTGCTGAGCGAGCTGACGTCGCTGCACCTGGCCGGCGACTGCGTGGGCGACCACGACGCGGCGCACCTGGCGCGCGCGCTGCCTGTGCTGCAGGACCTCAGCGTAGTCAGCGCGCCGCGGCTGGGCGCGCTCGGCGTGGCCAGCCTGGTGGACGCGACGCGGCTCACGCGCTTGAAGGTGCAGGATTGTGGCTTGGATTTTGACCTGATATCCCACGTGAGCGGCCGCGGGCGCAGGGCGCCGCAAACGGCCACACGACTGCCCGCTGCACGCCTGCACACGCGCGCCGCCCCCGCCCCCGCCCACGTCGCCGCAGGAGCACGCGTGGTGGACGGTGTCGCGCCAGCTGGATCGGCTGTGCTGGGCCGACGACTTGCTGTGCAGGGCGCTGCTGGCGCACAGGAGCGAGCAGCTGGCGGCGGCGCGCGGTGAGCGGTGGCTGGCGTGGGTGCTGGGCGCACCCTGCCTCGTGCCTGCGCGGGGGACAGAGCGTCTCACGCGCTGCCTGCCGCCGCCGTGCCCTGCAGACGCGCTGGCGGCCAAGAACCAGGAGCTGGCGGCTGCGGCGGTCACAGGCGCGAGGCAGCGGCAGCTGGCCGCCGAGCTGGCGGCCGCGGGCGTGAGGGAGCAGCAGCTCGCCGCCGAGCTTGCGGCCGCGCGCGCGCTGGCGGCGGAGCTGCAGCAGCTGGGCGCGGCGCGCGGGCGCGGCTGAGCGGGCGCGACAGAGCAGGCGCCGCCGCATGCGGGCGCCTGCAGCGGGGGTGAGATGGGGCGGCCGAGCGTGCGTGCGGTGTGCGTGCGGCTGAGCCGGCCACCGAGCGGGCGGCGGCGGCGCAGATGGGAGCCGCGGGGCGGGCGGCAGGCAAGCGAGCGAGCGGCAACGGCGCCGTCGCGCAGCGGGCCCGCCGCGCCGCTCCTCCAGCTCTGCTGCTTCCTCAGCAACCTCACCGTGAGCTGCTGGTGCCGCCGGGGCCGGCGGCGGTTCTGCGCGCACCGCCCTGCCGCGCGCCGCGGTCGCCGTGTGGTGCGGCCGCCGCCACGACTCTGCAACATTCGCCGCAGCCGCCTCGCCGCCACACAGAGCGCTCGCCTGCGCCCGCGCCGCACACGCACCGTTCGAACTGAGGCCCCGCCCGTCCGCGCCTCCCGGCCCGCCTGTTCGCTGCAGCGCCGCGTGATCGGGCGCCCTCGCCCTCTCCCGGTGCCGCCCCGCCGCCCCGCCCGGCCCGCCCGGCTGCGAGGAGGCGGCGCCGCCGCCGCTGCTCGCCCCGCGCCGCGCCGCCCGCCGCGGCTGCGCCTAGCCCCGGCCCCGCCTGCAGCGCCGCGTCCATGGCGCCCGGCGATGCGGTGAGCGCGGATCAAGGGCGGGTGCCAGCGGCTGGCGGCCGGCGGCGGCGCGGGGGCCGTGCGCGCGCCGCCGCTGCGTGCGCCCGCGCGCCCGCCGCCGCCGTCGCGTGAGCCAGCGCCGCGCCGCCCGCCGGCTGCGCGCCTGACCCTCCCTGCGCCGCCTCTCCGCGCGTGCCGCAGGGCGCGTCGCCCTTTGCGCGGCTGCCGGCGGAGGTGCTGCCGCTCGTGCTGTCGGAGCTGGACCTGCGCGACCGCCTGGGCGCCGCCGCGCTTGTGTGCCGCGCCTGGGCCGACGCGGCGTCCGCGGCCAGCAGGGACGTGTGCATTGAGCTCGGCGAGCATGAACATGCAGCCCAGCAGCGCGCCGCCGCGCTCAGCGGCTGGCTGGCGGGGCGCGGGCGCGGCGTGGTCAGCCTGGACGTGACCGGCGACGACGAGGATGTGTCGCACTGGCAACACTGTTGTGTTGAGTTGAAGCTGCTGCTGCCGCTGCCCCAACTGCGCAGCCTGAGGTGTCATCGCATGGACGTGGCCCTGCGCGGCGACGACGGCGGCGGCGGCGGCGCCCCGCTGCCGGCGCTGACCCGCCTGCACATGGACGAGTGCACCTTCCCCGCCGCCCTGCTGTGCCGCGGCCTGCGCGAGCTGAGCCTGTACAGTTGCGATGGGGCATCTTCTGACGAGGTGCTGGCGGCGCTGCCGCGCATGCCGGCGCTGACAGAGCTCTTCATCGCTGGCCCCGATGGCTCCTCGCTCTCGGGGGCGGCGGCGCTCTCAGGCGCGGCCGTACTCTCGGCCGCGGCCGCGGTGACCGGGCTGCGGCACCTGGTGATGTCGTGTTGGGTGTTGCATGACAACACGCACGCAACGACCCCTGCCGCCATCCCGCCGCTGCCGCCCGAGCTCACGCACCTGGAGCTGGACGGCCTGGACGGCAGCGCTGCGGGTCCCGCTGCCCTCGCGCACCTCACGGGCCTGGAGTTTTTGCACCTACGTGACATCACGCTCGTCGACCCGGCCGCAGCGTTTGCGCCGCTCACGCGCCTCTCGGCGCTGACGCTGGACCTGTGGAAGGGCGGCGACAGCTCCACCACGTCGGCGCTGCTGCGCGTGCTGCCATGCCTGGCCCGGCTGCGGGACCTGCAACTTGACTTTGGGGCAGACCACCAGATCCTGGCCGGCTGCGCCGAGTCTGCCAGCAGCATCGCGTCGCTCACGCAGCTGTCACACCTGCGGCTGCGTGGCAGCGATCTGGCGCCCGGCACGGCGGCGTGCCTGTTTGCGCGCGCGCTGCCGTCACTGCGTAAGCTGCAGATTGCTTGCGTTGAGAGCACGCCAGGCCTGCGACTGGCGCAGGCCGAGCTGGACGCCCTGGTCGGCGCCTGCCCCGGCCTGCGGCAGCTGCACCTCTTTAAGATTGCCGGCCCAGGCACAAGCTGCGTCCGCCTCGGCCCGCTGAGCGAGTTGAGGTGGCTGCACCTGGCCGGCGACTGCGTGGGCGACGCCGACGTGGCGCACCTGGCGCGCGCGCTGCCTGTGCTGCAGGACCTCAGCGTGCGCAGTGCGCTGCGGCTGGGCTCCGCCGGCGCGGCCAGCCTGGTGGACGCAACGCGGCTGAGCCGTCTACAGCTTGCCTTCTGTGGTGTGCAACACTGCATCGACGACGATGCCGACATCGACCTGACGTGCGAGGTGCGCGGCGGCGGGCGCGGGGCGTCGCCAACAGCCACGCGGCTGCCCGTCGCACGCCTGCACACGCGCGCGCCCGCCGCCACACCCCTCGCCCGCGTCGCCGCAGGAGGACCCGCCCACGGTGTCGCACCAGCTGGAGGAGCTGTGCTGCACCAACGAGGCGCTGAGCAGGGCGCTGGTGGCGCATCAGCGCCAGCAGCTGGCGGCGGCGCGCGGTGAGCGGGGGCCGGCGCTTGCGCCGGGCGCTGTGCCTCGTGCCGGCGCGGTGGGCTGATCGTCGCACGCGCTGCCTGCCGCCGCCGCCGCTGCCGCCGCGCCCCGCAGACGCGCTGGCGATTGCGGGTGCGAGGGAGCGGGAGCAGGCCGCCGAGCTGGCGGCCGCGCGCGCGCTGGCGGCGGAGCTGCGGCAGCAGCTAGGCGCGGCGCGCGGGCACAGTTGAGCGGGGGCGCGACCGAGCAGACGCTGCCGCGCGGGAGAGCCTGCATCGGGGACGAGATGGGGCGCCTGAGCGTGCGTGCTGCGTGCGGCTGAGCCGGCCACCGAGCGGGCGGCGGCGCGGGTGGGAGCCGCGGGGCGGGCGGCAGGCAAGCAAGCGAGCGGCAACGGCACCATCGCGCAGAGGGCCCGCCGCGCCGGTCCTGCAGCTCCGCCGCTTCTTCAGCAACCACACCTCGAGCAGCCGGCGCCGCCGGGGCCGGCGGCGGTTCTGCGCGCACCGCCCTGCCGCGCGCCGCGGTCGGCGTGTGGTGCGGCCGCCGCCCCCGCTCTGCAACACTCGCCGCAGCCGCCCCGTGCCCACACACACCGCGCTCGCCTGCGCCCGCACTGCACACGCGCCGGCGCGGCGGCCTGCTGTTCAAACTTGAAACATCTGCTCGCGCCGGGAGAGCGACCCCGCGCGGCGCCCACGGTCGCAGAGCGCGTTGATCGGACCCCGGAGCATCAGGGGGCAGGCGTGCGCGACCGCAGCGCAGGCCGCGACCGCGCCCACACCGGGGGCGGCCTCGCTCGCTCCCTGCCGGGGCAGCGCAGCGCCCTGCATGCCGGCGTGACGGGCACGGCCGGTGCGTCGCCATGAGCGGCCGCAGCAGGCGCGTGGTGCAGAACCGGAGCCGCGCCGTGGTGGCGTCGGCCCTGGAGCAGCTCCAGGCGGCCAAGAGCGGCGCCAAGCGCGTCGACACGTTCGCGCTCAAGGAGGAGGAGGCCGTGTACGATGTGGTGGACGAGGAGGACTACGCCCAGCTCGTCACCAAGCGCCGCATCGAGCACGGTGCGCGGCCGCGCAGCAGCCCACGCCCACGCGCTGCCGGGCCGGGCACCGTCGCCTGTGGCTCCCGCGTCGCTCCGCCGGCGCCCGCCGGCGGGCGCGCCGGCGGCGCGGCGCGGCGCGGCGCGGCCGCCGGGCGCTGCTGCCGCGGCGCGCCGGCGTTTGAAACCGGGGCCGCCCCGTCGCAGGCGACTTCATCGAGAACGACGACGGCGACGACTACATGGAGACGGGTGAGGAGGACGAGCTCTTCAAGCAGCAGGCAGAGGGCGGCGGCGGCGGCAAGAAGCGCAAGGGCGCCTCCGACAAGGGTGCGGCGCGCCCGCGCGCCGCGCGGCGCCGCGACGCGCCGCGGCTGCGAGCGCTCACGCCGCGCTGCGCGCCGCAGACGAGAGCGCCGCCAAGCGCAAGGAGCTGGACGCGAGCCGCAACAAGGCGCGCATGAACGCGATGTTTGCCAAGCGCATGGGTGCGCACGCCGCAGCGCTGAGCGGGAACGGCAGCAACGCCCCCGGCGGCGGCCGATGGCGGCCCCGCCCGTCGCGCTCACGCGACGGCCCGTGCCCACGCCGCCCCCGCGCCGCGCGCCCGCAGCCCAGAAGCCCGCCGCGGCGCCGCGCGGGCAGGCGCCGGCGGCGGACGCGGGGCAGGAGGACGCGCTGCTGGGTGACATCCTCAGCGGCATCGGCGGCGACGCCCCGGCGGCGCCGGAGCCGGCCAAGCCGCGCGCCGCGCCGCCGCTGCGCGCGGCGCCCGCGCCCGCGCCCGCGCCCGCGCCCGCGGCGGCGGGCGCCGGCGGCAACCCGTTTGCGCGCAAGCGCGGCGCCGACGCGGCCACGCCCGCGGCGGCGCCGGCGGCCAAGACCTTTGCGCGCGGCGCGAGGCCCGCGGCGGCGCCGCCGTCCACGGGCGGCGCGCCTGCCGCGGCTGGCGCCGTGAAGCAGGAGCCGGCGCAGTCGTTCAGCTTTGCCGCCGCCGCGGCGAGCGCCGCCGCGCGGCGCGACGACGACGACGGCGCCGCGGCCGGCGGCGCCGGCGCCGAGGAGCAGGAGTTCTCCTTTGCCCTGCCCGGCGGCGCCGAGCCGGAGGCGCTGCCGGAGGACCCGTTCGAGCCCGGGGCGGCCGGGCCGGGCGGGGACGCCGCGGACACGCCCGCCGACGTGCCGCCCGCCGACGACGCGCCGGCGGCGGCGGCGCCGCCGCGGCGGTTTGCCGACGACGTGCCGGCGTGCCCCGACGCCGCGGCGTGCCCAGCGACCGGCTGGCTGGAGGTCTACGGCTCCGACCTGCCGCCCGGCGGGGCGCCGCCCGGCGGCGACGCCGGCGGCGCGGCGGCCAGCCCCGCGGCCGACGGCGCCGCCGGCGGCGAGGCCCGCGACGCGGGCGACGCGCACGCGGCGGCGCCGGCCGAGGGCGAGGGCGGGGGCGAGGAGGTTCCCTTCTTCTTCCTGGACGCCTATGACAGCCCCGACAGGCCGGGTGCGCGCGCGCGAGCGCGGGGTTGGGATGGGGGCAGGGTTGGGGGCAGCGCCCGCGCTCGTGCGGCGCGGCGCGGCGCCGGCCCCGCGGCCCCGCCTCGCCCCACGCGCCCCGTCCCCGCCCGCGCCCGGTCCCCGCCCCGCCCACGCAGACACGCTCTTCCTGTTCGGCAAGGTCGCCGCCGACCCCGGCGCGCCCGGCACGCCCGGCGCGGCGGCCGCCGCGCCGCGCAGCCCCGGCGGCGCCGGCGGCGGTACGGCCGGCTGGGCGTCGTGCTGCGTCGTGGTGCCCAACCTGCACCGCAGCGTGCTCGCCGTGCCGCGGCCGGAGGTCTTTGATGACGCCGACGGCGCGATCGCGGCCGCCGAGGCGGCCGCCGCGGCCGACCCGGCGGCGCGCATGGCGCTGCTGCAGCTGCTGCACGGCCGCTGCGGCGGGCTCAAGGCCGAGCTGCGCGAGCTGTGCGTGCGGCACGGCATCAAGACGATGCGTGTCGTCCCCGTCAAGCGCAGCTACGCGTTTGAGGACCCCGCCATCCCCACGCGCGAGCAGTGGGTGCTCAAGGTGTGACATGACATTCCCCGCGGCGGCGGCGCACCGCGGCGCGCGGCGCGGCGGGCGCTCTCGCGGAGGGGGCTCTCTGCGCGCGGCCCTCACCCCGCCGCCGCCGCCGCCGTGGCCGCCGCGGGGCGCGCGCGCAGATCCGCTACCCCGCGTCGCTGCCGGCGCTGCCGCTGGGCGTGAGCGGGGAGCACTTTGTCGCGCTCGCGGGCGCGCAGACGAGCGCGCTGGAGGCGCTGCTGATTAAGCGCGGCCTGCGCGGCCCCGGCTGGGCGACGCTGCGCGCGCCCGTGCGGCGCGAGGGCGCGCAGATGGTGCGGCCGCGCCCGCGGCGGCCGCGGCGGCGCTGCCGCACACATGTTGGCGCGTCGGCGGCTGGCTGCCGGCCGTCGGCGCTGCGCGCGCCCGCGGCCGCGCATCGCCCCAACCACCCTCACCCGCCCACCGCCGCCGCCGCCGCGGCGGCGCGCGCAGGTGAGCTGGTGCCGCACGGAGTACGTGCTCGCCAACGCCAAGGCGCTGTCGCCGGCGGCGCCGGGCAGCGCGCTCGCGGCGCGGCCGCCGCCGCCGCTGACCGTGGCGGCGCTCAACCTGCGGCTGCACACGGACCCCAAGTCGCGGCAGCAGGAGATCCTCGCGGCGAGCGTGGTGCACCTCTCGGGTGCGCGGCGCTGCGCGCCGGAGCGGCCGCGCGGCCGCGCGGCCGTGGCGCTCGCTCCAGCCAATGCCGACGCTGCGCCCACGCCCGGCGCCGCCGCCCGCGCCCGCAGGCGTCGGCATGGACGCCCCGACGCCGCGCGCCGTGTGGGGCAGCCCGACGGCGCTGCGCAACTTCACCATCGTTCGCAAGCTCGACAACCGGCCCTGGCCGCCGGGTGCGGACCCCCCTGGCACGGCGGGCGCGCGCGGCCGCCGCCGCTCGGAATAGAGGGCGGGGGCCCTGGACGGCGGGCGCGCCCCTCCCGCGCGCTCGAGTCCGCGCCCGCTCGCCCCCGCCCTCACCCGCGCCGCGCCCGCTCGCCCGTCGCTCGCCGGCCGCAGGCTTTGAGGCGCTCGTCGCGTCCGACAACGCGACGCCGCGCGGCGCGCTCAACGGCGGCGCGATGCTGGCGACCGCGCCCAACGAGCGCGCGCTGCTCGGCTGCCTGCTCGCGCGCCTCGCCGCGCTCGACGCCGACGTGCTGGTGGGGCACAACATCGGGGCCTACGAGCTGCCCATCCTCCTCGGCCGCCTCCAGGCGCACAAGGTCGGCGCGGCGCCGCGCCGCGCAGCACCGCGCCGCGCTGGTCCTTCCATCCCGCGCGCGCGTCGGCGGGGCCCCGCGGCGGCCGCCCGACCCGCCGCGCGCCGCGCGCCGCGCGCCGCGCGCCGCCGCCGCGCTCGCTCTCGCGCAGGTGCAGCTGTGGAGCCGCGTCGGCCGGCTCAAGCGCAGCGCCTTCCCCAAGCTCACGGGCGGCGGGCACACGTTTGGCGGCGGCGCGGGCCCCGGCGTGATGTCGGCGCTCGCCGGCCGCCTGCTGTGTGACACCTACCTCTCGGGTGCGCGCCCGCACGAGACCTCTGCGGGCGCCCCCGCACGAGGGCTCCCGCGCCCCCGCGCCCCCGCGAGCTCCCGCCCGCCGCCCGCCGCGCCCGCTCACCCTCCCGCCCTCTCCCACCCTCTCTCGCCCGCCGCGCAGCGCGCGAGCTCGTGCGTGAGGTGGACTACACGCTGAAGACGCTCGCGCGCTCGCTGCTCGGCCAGGACCGCGCCGAGGTGCCCGCGGCCGACGTGCCCGCGCGCTACGACGGCGCGGCGGGGCTGCGCCAGCTGCTGCTGCTTGGCGAGAGCGACGCGTGGCTCGCGCTCGGGCTCGCGTTCCAGCTCTCGGGTGCGCCGCAGCAGCGCGCCGCACCGTCTGCACGCCTGCCGTCTGCGCGCCGCCGTCTGCGCGCCGCCGCCGCCGCCGCCGCCGCCGCCGCTGCGCGTCACCCCCGCCGCGCGCGCGCCGCGCAGTCCTGCCGCTGACGAAGCAGCTGAGCGTCGTGTCGGGCAGCCTGTGGAGCCGCACGCTGCAGGGCGCGCGCGCGGCGCGCATCGAGATGCTGCTGCTGCATGAGTTCCACGCCCGCAAGTTCATCCTGCCCGACCGCCTCACCGCGCGCGACCGCGCCGCGCTCGCGGCGGCCAAGGCCGGCGGGCGGCGGCGGCGGCGGCGGCGGCAGGCAGGCCCGCGCCAGCGGCGCCGGCGAGGAGGAGGAGGTGGGTGTGGGTGCGCGGGCGCGTCGCGCGCGGCGCGGCCGGGCGCCCCGGCCGCGCGCCGCTCACCGCCGCCGCCGCCGCCGCGCCACGCGCGCGCAGCACGACGGCCCGCCGCCGCCCGACGACGACGCCGACGGCGACGACGCCGGCGCCGGCGACGGCGCCGCGCCCGGCGCGTCCGCGCCCGCGCCCGGCGCGGGGCTGAGCAAGCGCGCGGGCGGCAAGGGCCCGCAGTACGCCGGCGGGCTCGTGCTGGAGCCCAAGCGCGGCCTGTACGACAGCTACGTGATCATGCTGGACTTCAACAGCCTCTACCCCTCCATCATACAGGCGCGTTACTTTTTGCGTTACGTCACGTCATGTTTGGCGTCACATGCCGCCGCCGCCGCCGCGCGCACGTGCTCGCACCTATCCGCACGCTCACCCGCCCGCCCCGCCCCGCCCCGCCCCTCGCACAGGAGTTTAACATCTGCTTCACGACCGTCAAGCGCCCCGCCGGCGGCGGCGTGCCCGAGCTGCCGGGCGGCGCTGACGCGGGCGGCGGCCCCGGCGGGCTCGCGCCGCTGCCGACCGTGATCCAGGGCCTCGTCCGCAAGCGGCGGGAGGTCAAGGCACAGATGAAGCTCTGCAGGCGCGGCGCCGGCGGGCAGGCAGCGCGCGGGCCCGCGCGCGGGCGGGCCGGCTTGCTGCGCGGCGCTCCGCGCCGCGCCGCCGTGCCTGGCCTCACGGGCGCGCCGCCGCCGCGCGGCGCCGCAGGGACCCGGTGCTGCTGCAGCAGCTCACGATCCGGCAGCAGGCGCTGAAGCTCACCGCCAACTCCATGTACGGCTGCCTCGGCTTCTCCAACAGCAGGTGCGGCCGCTGTCGGCGCTGCACTCGGCTCGCCCGGCAGCGCCGCGGCGCCCCGCCCCGCCCGACGCCGCCCGCCGCCGCCGCCGCCGCCGCCGCCGCGCAGGTTCTTTGCGCGCCCGCTGGCGGAGCTCATCACGAGCCAGGGCCGCGACATCCTGCAGTCGACCGTCAACCTGGTGCAGGACCTGGGCGTGCCGGGGCTCGAGGTGCGCGCCAGCGCAGCCGCCCGCCGCTGCCCCGCCCTGCTGCCCCGCGCGCGGCCACTGCGTTTGCCCCCGGCGCAGCGCGGCGGCAGCATCGGCGCCCACGCCACGTCGCCCCGTCGCTGCCGCCGCTGCCGCCGCCGCCGCCGCCGCCGCCGCCGCTGCCGCCGCCGCCGCCGCCGCTGCCGCCGCCGCCGCCGCTGCCGCTGCCGCCGCTGCCGCTGCCTCTGCCGCCGCTGCCGCTGCCGCTGCCGCCGCCGCCAGGTGATCTACGGCGACACCGACTCCATCATGATCCACACCGCCACGACCGACTACGACGCCGCCGAGGCGCTCGGGGCGCGCATCAAGGCGGCGGTCAACAAGCGCTACAGGCGCGGCGGCGGCGCCAGCGCCGGCGCCGGCGGCGGCTGCGCGCCCGCTGCGCGCCCGTGCGGCCGCCCGCCCGTCGCGCCCGTCGCGCCGCTTTGGCTGACCGCGCCCGGCGTCTGACACGCGCGACTGCCCTGCAGGCTGCTTGAGATTGAGCTCGACGCCGTGTACCGCAGCATGCTGCTGCTGAAGAAGAAAAAGTACGCCGCGGTCAAGGTGCGCCGCGCGCGGCCCTGCTAGGGCTGCGCTCCCGCGCGCGCCCGGCCGCGCCGCGCGCGGGGCCAGCACCCACCGGCGCGCCGACGCCGGCGCGTGCGGCGCGCGCGCAGATCGAGCGCGGCCCCGGCGGCGTGCTGTCGGAGGCGCTGGAGGCGAAGGGCCTCGACATGGTGCGCCGCGACTGGTGCCCGCTCTCCAAGGACACCGGCAACTACGCGCTGCAGCAGATCCTCTCGGGTGCGCCGCCGCCGGCCGGCCACGGCGCCCGCTGCCGCCGCGCCCGCCCGCGCCGCGCCCGCCCGCGCGCCCCGCCCGCGGCTCACGCGCGCCGCCGGGCCCCCGGCCGGCCGGCAGGCAAGCCCAAGGCCGAGGTGGTGGAGGCGGTGCACGAGAAGCTGCGCTCCGTCGGCGCGGCGCTGCGGCGCGGGGAGCTGCCGCTCGGTGCGTTTGTGATCACCAAGCAGCTCACCAAGCGCCCCGAGGACTACCCCGACGCGCGCGCGCAGCCGCACGTGCAGGTGCGGCGGGCGCCGCAGGGTGCCGCGCGCGGCGCGGCGCGGCGCGGCGTCAGGGGCCGGGCGCGGTGTTGTGGGCAGGGCGAGGCCGCGGCGCAGCGTGGCGCCGCGCGCGAGCGACCCCGCCCGCCCGCCCGCCCGGCTGTGCCGCAGGTCGCGCTGCGCCGGCGCGCGGCGGGCAAGCGCGACGGCGTCATGCCGGGGGAGACGGTGCCGTACGTCATCTGCCTGCGCCTCTCGCCGGAGCAGCAGGCGGCGGCCGCGGCGTCGCCGGCACCGGCGGCGGCCGAGGCGGGCGGCGGGGCGGAGCCGATGCAGGCGGACGGCGAGCAGCCCGCGGCGGCGGCCGCGGCGCAGCCGGCGGCGTCGCCCCCGGCCGTCGGCGACGGCCAGGCCAGCCCGGCGGCGGCGGGCGGCGGCGAGCAGCCGCCGGCGAGCCCCGGCGCGCCCGCGAGCCCCGGCGCGCCCGCGAGCCCCGCCGCCACGCCGAGCGGCGGCGCCGGCGGCGGCGGCAGCGGCGGCGTGCGCACGGCGGGCGGCGGCGGCGGCGGCGGCGGCATCGCGGAGCGCGCGTTCCACCCGGACGAGCTGCGCGCCGACCCCAGCCTCGTGGTGGACGCCGACTACTACCTGGCGCAGCAGGTGCTGCCCGTGGTGGTGCGCCTGTGCGCGCCGATCGAGGTGCGGCGCGCGCGAGGGCGCGCAGGCGCTGCACGCGGGCGCGACGCGCGACGCGGCGGCTGACCGGCGCCGCTGGCCGCGCGCCGCCGCCACCGTCGCCGCCTTGCGCACAGGGCACCAACGGGGGCCACCTGGCGCAGTGCCTCGGCCTCGACGCGTCGCGCTACGGCGGCGGCGGCGGCGGCGGCAGCAGCATGGCGGCGGCGCTGCGGGAGGAGGCGATGCAGGTGACCGGCAGCCTGCTGGACGACGACACGCACTACGCCAAGTGCGAGCCGCTGCGGCTCACCAGCGCCAACGCGACGAGCTGGGAGTTTTGTGGCGTGCGCGCGGCGCTCAAGTGCGTGGCAGGGGGCGGAGGCGCGGCCGGCCTGGCGCTGCACGGCCGCCGGGCCGGTCACTGACGCCCGGCCCCCGCGCCGCGCCGCCCCGCCGCGCAGGAACAGCGTGCCCGGCAGCGCGCTGCTCACGCCGCCGGACGCGGTCGCCGACCCTGCTGCGGAGCTCACCGCCGCGCAGCTCGCCAACCAGGCAGTGCTCGCGGCGCGGCGCGCGATCGTCAAGTGCGCGCGCGACGCGCTCTGCCGCGCCGCGCGCTCGCGCGCTCGCGCGCACCGCGTGCTCACGCGCCCCGCCCCTCCCGCCGCCCTTGCCGCGCCGCGCCGCGCCAGGTATTACGACGGCCAGCTGGTGTCGGACGACGAGATGGCGCCCGCGGGCGCCGACTGCCGCGACGTCGTGCTCGCGCCGCCGCCGCCCGAGGCGCCGCCCGGCGCGCTGCCCAAGCCCGGCGGCGGCGGCGTGCTGCTGTCGCGCGCTTACACCGAGGGCCAGCTGTACACCCAGGTGCGGCGCCGGCGCCACGCCAGCTGACGCTGCGTCCTGCAAGGGCCCGCGCCGCGCGCGTCCTGCGAGCGCGCGCGCCCTGCGAGCGCGCCCGCCGCCCCGCGCCCGTGCCCGTGCCCACGCGCGCGCGCCCCCGCCCGCGCGCGCAGCTGAGCTACCTGGTGCGCCTGCTGGACGTCAAGGCCGCGGTCGCGGTGCTGCCTGACAAAGCGCGGCGCGACGCCGCGGCCGCGGCGCTCGCGAGCGGCGCGGGCGCGGTCCCCGCGGCCGCGTCGCTCGCGGCCGCGGCGGCAGCGGTGTCGCGGCTGCGCGACGCGTGCGCGTATCGCTGGGTCGACCTGGGGCAGCTGTTCGGCCGCCTGCGCGCGGGCGGCCCGGCCGGCGGCGGCGCGCCGCCCGCCGCGCCCGCGCTGCGCGTGGCGTGACGCGCGGTTGCGGCGGCAGGGGACGGGCGGCGCGGGCGGGCGGTAACTCCGGCCGGCGTTGTGTGCGCGCGGCTCGCGCGCAGCCCGGGCGGCGAGGGGCGGCCCGCGCACCGAACGCGGGCCGGCGGCGCCCTGCCGCCGCCGCCGCCGGCGGCGCCCTGCCGCCGCCGCCGCCGGCGGCGTGGCCCTGGCCGCGAGCAGTGGAGCTCTCCCGCGCTCGCCTGCGCGGGAGTCGGTGGGCGGCTGCTGGAGCGCGGCGCGTGGGTGGGGGTCTCCCGACCAGCAGAGACCCGCGGTGCCCCGCCCCCACGCGCCGCCCCGCGCCCCACGCCCCCGCCCGGGCGTGCGCTGCGCATTCTTCGTTCCCTCGCTGGCCCCTCCGCGAGCTGCCGACCGCCGTTCGCGCCAGGCGGCCGACAGCAGTAGGCGCGTAGCGGCCGGACCCCCCCCCCCCGCGCGCCGCGGCCCGGCGGCCCTGCGGCGGCTGCGGAGGTGGTGCGGCGCGATGTTTGACACCGCCATCGTGGGGCTGTGGGTGCCCGCGGTGGTGTTTGCCCACGTCTTCAGCGCCTACTGGTTCATCAGGACCGCCCTGGTCTACAATCCCGCCGCCTTCTCGCTCCGGCGACGCCCCCGGCCCTCCACGACCGGGCTGCCCGTCAAGGGCGGCGCGGCGGAGCCCGAGGACGAGCGCGCCGTGGAGGCGGTGCTGGCCGGCGCCAAGGGCAGCCTGAGCGGCGCGCCGCCCCTCATTCGTGAGTGCTGGGAGCTTGCAAGCCTCCCGGGCCGCGTGCCAGGGCGCCGGGGGCCGTGGGGCCGAGGCGGCCCGCGGCGTTGGCGCGCATCGCGCGGCCGGCCGCCCGACGCGCCCCCGGCGCGCGCCGCAGGCGCAAAGGTCGTCACCGAGAGCGAGGGCGACGGCTCGGCCGATGGCGGGCCCGGCAAGCGCCCCGGCGGGCGGGCGGCGGCGAGCGTGCAGCGCGTGCACCTGGAGTGGCAGCAGCTCTGCTGCAGCTACAGCGTCGGCGGCGCCAAGCTGGTGGTGCTGCAGGACGTCTGGGGCTCTGCGGCGCCGGGCGAGATGCAGGTGCGGCGGCGGCGCGAGCGGCGCGGGCGGCGCGAGCGGCGGCGGCGCGGGCGGCGCGAGCGGCGGCGGCGCGGGCGGCGCGCGCGGCGGCGCGCGGCGGCGCGGGCAGCCGCCAGCGGCCAGCGCGGCCGGCGCAGCGCAGGCTGGCGGCCGCACAAGGCAGCGGGTGCCGGCCGCACGCTCCTGCAGCCGTGCTGGCGCTGCGCGGCCCGGCGCGCGCCGCCCACTGGCCCGCGCGCCTGCCTGGCGCCGCGCGCAGGCGCTGCTGGGTCCGAGCGGCGCGGGCAAGTCGACGCTGATGGACATCCTGGCGCAGCGCAAGAGCATGGGCAGTCTCAGCGGCTTCCTGCTGGTCAACGGCCGCCCCGCGGGCAGCAGCTTCATCCGCAAGACGGCCTACGTGCCCCAGGTGCGCGCCGGGCGCCGCGCGCAGCGCCCGCTGGCAGCGGCGGCGGCGGCGCCGACGGCGGCAGCAGCAGCAGCTCGGACGGCGGCAGTGCTGGACACAGCTGTGGCGGCAGCGGCGGCAGCTTGGTCAGCAGCACCGGCAGCGGCGGCGGCGGCGGCGGCGCTCACTTGCCCGCGCCGCCGCGGTCGCCTCCCCGCTGCCGCCGCTGGTGCCGCCGCCGCGCGCAGGACGACAACTTTGTCGCGACGATGACGACCGCCGAGACGATGGCCTTTTACGCGGACATCATCCTGCCCTCCACCTGGACCAAGGCCGACCGCAAGGCGCGCGTGGCCGAGGTGCTGGCGGCCATGGGCCTGCGCCACAAGCACCGCACCATGGTCGGCGGCACGCTGCCGGGCGGCCTCATGCTGCGCGGCCTCAGCGGCGGCGAGCGCAAGCGGCTCAGCATCGCCGCGGGCATCCTGGCGGCGCCGAGCATTGTGTACCTGGACGAGCCGACCAGCGGGCTGGACAGCTTCTCGGCGCTGACCGTGATGGGCTACCTGAAGCGCATGGCGCGCGACAACGGGCACGTGGTGATTGCCTCCATCCACCAGCCCCGCTCCGCCATCTGGTCCATGTTTGACAAGGTGCGGCGCGCAGCTCTGCCGTGCGGCGGCGGCGGCAGCAGCGGCGGCGGCAGCAGGCGACGGCAGCAGGCGGCGGCAGCAGCAGACGCCCGTGCGGCAGGCTGGCAGCCGGCCGGGCGCTGACGCGCGCGCGCACCCGCGCCCGCGCCCGCCTCCGCCGCTGCCGCCGCCCCGTGCAGGTGACGCTGCTGGCGAGCGGGCGGCTGATGTTCCACGGCGCGCGCGACGACCTGGTGCCCTGGTTTGGGCACCTGGGCTACGCGTACGACCCCGCGCTGCACGGCGTGGCCTCGGACTGGGCGCTGGACCTGGTGGCCATCGGCTTCCACAAGCCCAAGCGCTTCTACGGCCACACCATCACCACCACCGAGGAGCTGGCGCGCGCGAGCAGCGAGTTTGTGGCCAGCTACGCCGCCGGGGTCGCGCCCTTTGCCGGCGGCAGCGGCAGCATGATCGGCTCCAAGTCGCTCGGCCAGAAGATGCAGGCGCGCGTCAACAAGCTCGTTGGCGCGCGTGCCAGCACCGGCGGCGTCGGCTCTGCCGTCATGCCGATGGCCAGCGACACCAGCAGCGACGGCGACGCTCTGGACTTCCCGAAGGACCTGGTGCCCGCGCTCGCGGCGCCGCGCGGCGGCGCGGACGCGCAGGTGCACGGCGCGCCGCCGCAGTCCAAGTGGGCGACCGGCTGGTGGCGCCAGTTTGCGTCGTGCTACTGCCGCGAGCTGCTCTCGATCACGCGCAACCCCGCCGACGTCGCTGGGCGCACGATGACCTTTGCCTGGGTGGGCATCCTCATGGGCCTGCTCTACTACGGCATGCCCAGCGACGCGAGCAGCATCCGGGGGCGCCTCAACATGACCTTCAACAACCTGGTCTTCTTCTGCCTCATGCCCTACGTCTCGATGAGCCTCTACTGCGCCGACAAGAAGTTTTACCTCGCCGACGCGAGCGCCAAGCTCTACCGCCCGCACGCGTACTACGCGGCCAAGGTGCTCGCCATCACGCCGTTCCACATCATCTCGGCGCTCGTCTTCACGTTCACCATCTACGGCATGACCGGCCTGCGCCCCGGCGGCCGCTTCATCCTGCAAAACGGCACCATCTCCACGCTGCTGCTGCTCATCTCGTCGCAGGTGCGGCGGCCAGCGGTCGTGCGGGCTGCGTTCTGCGCGATGCGCTACGCTGCACTGCGCTGCGCCGCGCGCCGCCGCGGCCTGAGCCCCGCGCCGCCGCGCCGCCGCGCCGCCGCGCCGCCGCGCCGCCGCCGCCAGGTGCTGCACGCGTGCGCGATCATCGCGCCCAACCAGGACGTCGCGTTCATGCTGAGCATCGTGTGGACGGCGGTGCAGCTGTTCTTCAGCAACTACTTCATCCTCTTCACGCAGGTCAAGCTCTCGGGCATCACCTTTTTCCGCTGGGGCTCGGCGCTCTGCTACGCGTTTGAGGGCATGCTCGTGACCGAGTTTGGCGGCATGCGCTACCGCTGCGACGGCGGGCTCGACGCCGCGTCGCTGAGCATGCTGCGCACGCTGCTGCCCGGCAACCGCTGGCTCAGCATGCCCGCCGTCGTGGCGGGGCTCGAGCGCCCCGGCGCCGACTGCGTCGCCGACACCGACGCGGTGCTGGACTACTACGGCTTCCGCCAGCCCTTCACCCACACCTTTGGCATCCTGCTCGGCTACCTCGCCGTCTGCCACGCCGCGACGTACGCGGCGATGATCGCCGTCGCGCGCCACGAGCGCCGCTGAGCGGGAGCGCCGCCGGGCGGCCGCGCGCTCGGGGGAACGGCGCGGCGGCGGCGCGCGGGGCACGCGCGGCGTGCGCAGCGTGCGCGGCGTGCGCGCGTGATCTGTCAATCCTCGGCCGCTGATCAGCAAACCCAATCTTGCGTGTGCGCGTGCTCCCCGGCGTGCCCGGCGGCGCCTGTGCATGCGGCGCGGGCGGCGCACCGGGGAGGGGAGCGGGCCTTCTTTCACGACGGGACTGCCTTGGAGGGGTGTGCGACCAACGGCAGCCACGCTCCGCTCGCGGCAGCGGCCGGCGGCGGTTCTGCGCGCCCCCAGCCCGCACACTCGCCGCAGCCGCCTGGTGCCACACTCTGCGCTCGCCTGCGCCACGCCGCACACACACGCCAGTTCGGACTGTGCAGCGCCCGTCCGCGCCCCCCGGCCGCCTGGTCGCTGCAGCGCCGCGTGCTCCGGCGCCCTCGCCCTCATCCGCTGCCGCCCCGCAGCCTCGCCCAGCCCGCCCGGCCGCGAGGAGGCGGCGCCGCCGCCGCTGCTCGCGCCCGCGCCGCGCCGCCCGCCGCGGCCGCGCCTGGCCCCGGGCCCGCCTGCAGCGCCGCGCCCATGGAGCCCGGCGATGCGGTGAGCACGTATCATGGGCGGACGCCAGCGGCCGGCGGCCGGCGGCGGCGCGGGGGCCGTGCGCGCGCCGCTGCGTGCGCCCCCGCGCCCGTGGCCGCCCCCGCGCGAGCCAGCGCCGCACCCCCGCCGACTGCGCGCCTGACCCTCCCTGTGCCGCCCCGGTCACGAGCCGCAGGGCGCGTCGCCCTTTGCGCGGCTGCCGGCGGAGGTGCTGTCGCGCGTGCTGGCGGCGCTGGACCTGCCCGAGCGCCTGGGCGTCGCCGCGCTCGTGTGCCGCGCCTGGGCCGACGCGGCGGCCGCGGCCAGCAGGGACGTGTGCATAGAGCTTGGCGAGGCCGACAGTACGGCCGAGCGCGCCGTCGCGCTCAGCAGCTGGCTGGCGGGGCGCGGGCGCGGCGTGACCAGCCTGGACGTGACCGGCGGCTACGTGGTGCAGTTGAAGCTGCCGCTGCCGCTGGCCCAGCTGCGCAGCCTGTTGTGCTATTGCATGGACGTGGCGCTGCGCGGCGACGACGGCGGCGGCGGCGACGCCCCGCTGCCTGCGCTGACCCGTCTGGACATGGACGAGTGCACCTTCCCCGCTGCCCTGCTGTGCCGCGGCCTGCGCCAGCTGCGTCTGAACTACTGCATAGGGGCATCGTCTGAAGAGGTGCTGGCGGCGCTGCCGCGCATGCCGGCGCTGACAGAGCTCATCATCGCTGGCCACGCGCTCGACAGCGCCGCGCTCTCGGCCGCGGCCGCGGTGACGGGGCTGCGGCGGCTGGTGCTGTGTATGTACGGCGCACCAGGGCCAATGCACGTCCCGCCGCTGCCGCCCGCGCTCACGTGTCTGGCTTTGGACGGCCTGAAAGGCGGCGCGGCGGGCCCCGCTGCCCTCGCGCACCTCACAGGCCTGGAGTGCTTGTCCCTGCTTGAGGTCGTGCTGGTGGACCCGGCTGCAGCGTTCGCGCCGTTCACGCGCCTCATGACGCTTCATCTGCACCTGTGGTCCAGCGACAGGGCTGCCACATCGGCGCTGCTGCGCGTGCTGCCGCGCCTGGCCCGGCTGCATGGTCTGGCCCTTGACTTTGCGGCAGACCACCAGATCCTGGCCGGCTGCATCGAATCTGTCAGCAGCATCGCGGCGCTCACGCGGCTGTTGCGCCTGGTGCTGCGCGGCGACGAGTTGGCGCCCGGCGCGGCGGCGCGCCTGTTTGCGCGCATGCTGCCGTCACTGCGTGGGCTGACCATCTCTTGCGCTGTCAGCGGGCCACGCGTGCGGCTGGCGCAGGCCAAGCTGGACGCCCTGGTCGGCGCCTGCCCCCGCCTGCGGGGGCTGAAGCTCTCGCATGCAGTCGAGCTCGGCACAAGCTGCGCGCGCCTCAGCCTGCTGAGCGAGCTGAGAGCGCTGAACCTGGCCGGCGACTGCGTGAGCGACGACGACGTGGCGCACCTGGCACGCGCGCTGCCTGTGCTGCAGGACCTCAGCGTTGTCAGCGCGCCGCGGCTGGGCGCGCTCGGCGTGGCCAGCCTGGTGGACGTCACGCGGCTGAGCCGTCTCCAACTCGCCGACTGCGGCGTGCAAGAATACTTCGACGATGATGGCGACATCGAGTTGACGTGGAAGGTGAGCGCGGCGTGCGCAGGGCGCCGCAAACGGCCACGCAACTGCCCGCTGCACGCCTGCACACGCGCGCGACCGCCCCTCGCCCGTGCCGCCGCAGGAGGAGCACGCGTGGTGGACGGTGTCGCGCCAGCTGGAGGAGCTGTGCTGCACCAACGAGGCGCTATGCAGGGCGCTGGTGGCGCGAAAAAACGCGCAGCTGGCGGCGGCGCGCGGTGAGCGGCGGCCGGCGCGGGCGCTGGGCGCCGCGCCTCGTGCCGGCGCAGGGGACAGAGCGTCTCACGCGCTGCCCGCCGCCGCCGCCGCCGCGCCCCGCAGACGCGCTGGCGGCTAGGTGGCAGCAGCAGGCCGCCGAGCTCGCGGCTGCACGTCAGTGGCTCCAACAGCAGGCCGCCGAGCTCGCGGCTGCACGTCAGTGGGGGCAACAGCTCGCCGCCGAGCTCGCGGCTGCGGGCACGAGGGAGTGGCAGCTGGCCGCGGAGCTCGCGGCTGCACGTCAGTGGGGGCAACAGCTCGCCGCCGAGCTCGCGGCCGCAGGCACGAGGGAGTGGCAGCTGGCCGCCGAGCTCGCGGCTGCACATCAGTGGGGGCAACAGCTCGCCGCCGAGCTCGCGGCCGCAGGCACGAGGGAGTGGCAGCTGGCCGCCGAGCTCGCGGCTGCACATCAGTGGGGGCAACAGCTCGCCGCCGAGCTCGCGGCCGCAGGCACGAGGGAGTGGCAGCTGGCCGCCGAGCTGGCAGCCGCGCGCGCGCTGGCAGCGGAGCTGCAGCGGCTGGGCATGGGCGCGGCCGAGTGAGCGGGGGCGAACGCAGAGGCTGGTGTGTGGCCACGGAGCGTTGCACGCCGCACGGCACGGGCAGAATCCAGGCAGCTATGCACAGACGAGGGGCCGCCCGCAGCTGGCGCGACACCCGCTCAGGCCGGCGCAATGCGTGCGAATGTGGGCGTCAGCAGCAGTTGAGCGGGCCGGCCGAGCCGGCGGGCAGGGCGCCCGCCGCCCTGGTGCGCGGCATGCCGCGGGTGCGCAGCACGCCGCGGCGCCGGCCACAGGCAATACAGAGGGGGTTCGTCGACATTCGTGCCCGCCCACCGCCCCCATCCCATCCCAGCCCCAGCCGGCCAAGGCGCGCTGCGCGTGCGGCCGCCCGCGCGTGGGCGCCGCCCGCCGCTACCAGCACATCCCCAGTGCCGCGCTGCGTGGTGCAGCCTTCAAGTTTGATCGCTCGGCGCCGCAGCACGCACTCGCAGCCCCCACCTAGCGCAGCGCGCGGCGGCGCGCTGGCACCGCCGCGCGCGCTCGGCCGCCCGCCTGCCTGCCGGCAGGGCACCCTGCACCAGCCGCCTTCACCCTGCATCCAGCCCGGCCGCCGCCCGGCCCGGCCTCCCTCGCCGCGCTGCAGCAGGCGCGTGCCGGCGGCGCACCACGCCCCCACGCTGGCCGTGCAGCATGCCGCCGGCCCGGCAGCGCTCAGCGGGTCTCAGCGGGTCTCAGCGGCGCTCGTGGCGCGCGACGGCGATCATCGCCGCGTACGTCGCGGCGTGGCAGACGGCGAGGTAGCCGAGCAGGATGCCAAAGGTGTGGGTGAAGGGCCGGTCGAAGCGGTAGTACCCGAGCACCGCGTTGGTGTCGGCGACGCAGTCGGCGCCCGGGTGCTGCAGGCCGTTGACCACGAGCGGCGATTGCAGGAAGCGGCTGTTGGGCAGCATCGTGCGCAGCATCGTGAGCGACGCGGCGTCGAGCCCCGCGTCGCACTCGTACGTCATGCCCCCAAACTCGGTCACGCTGAGCCCCTCAAACGCGTAGTACAGCGCCGACACCCAGCGCAGCGCGGTGAGCCAGCGGAAGACCACCTCGGTGAAGGTGATGAAGAAGTTGGACATGAGCAGCTGGATCGCCGTCCACACGATGCTCAGCATGAACGCGACGTCCTGGTTGGGCGCCAGGATGGCGCAGCAGTGCAGCACCTGGCGGCGGCGCGGCGGAGGTGCGGCGTTGGCGGCGGAGGCGCGTGTGGGCGGCGGGCGCGGCGGGCGGCGGCCCCGCCAGCCGCGCGCGGGGCCGGCGGCGCTGCGCTGACGGGGCGCGCCCCGCGGGGCGGCGGCGCGCGCCGCACCTGCACGGCGATGAGCGAGAGGAGCGTGGAGATGACGCCGTTCTCGATGATCGCGCGGCCGCCGGGGCGCAGGCCGGCCATGCCGTACACGGTGAAGCAAAAGACGAGCGCGGAGATGATCTGGAACGGCGTCGTCGCGGCGACCTTGGCCGCGTAGTACGCGTGCGGGCGGTAGAGCTTGGCGCTCGCGTCGGCGATGTAAAACTTCTTGTCGGCGCTGTAGAGGCTCATTGAGATGTACGGCATGAGGCAGAAGAAGGAGAGGATGTTGAAGGTCATGTTGAGGCGCCCCCGGATGCTGCTCGCGTCGCTGGGCATGCCGTAGTAGAGCAGGCCCATGAGGATGCCCACCCAGGCAAAGGTCATCGTGCGCCCCGCGACGTCGGCGGGGTTGCGCGTGATCGAGAGCAGCTCGCGGCAGTAGCACGACGCAAACTGGCGCCACCAGCCGGTCGCCCACTTGGACTGCGGCGGCGCGCCGTGCACCTGCGCGTCCGCACTGCCCACCCGGTTGCCGAGCTGCGGCAGCTGCGAGCCGCCGGAGCTCGGAGCGATGTCGGCGCCGCGCGCGCCAACGAGCTTGTTGACGCGCGCCTGCATCTTCTGGCCGAGCGACTTGGAGCCGATCATGCTGCCGCTGCCGCCGGCAAAGGGCGCGACGCCGGCGGCGTAGCTGGCCACAAACTCGCTGCTCGCGCGCGCCAGCTCCTCGGTGGTGGTGATGGTGTGGCCGTAGAAGCGCTTGGGCTTGTGGAAGCCGATGGCCACCAGGTCCAGCGCCCAGTCCGAGGCCACGCCGTGCAGCGCGGGGTCGTACGCGTAGCCCAGGTGCCCAAACCAGGGCACCAGGTCGTCGCGCGCGCCGTGGAACATCAGCCGCCCGCTCGCCAGCAGCGTCACCTGCACACGACGGCGGCAGCGGCGGAGGCGGACGCGGGCGCGGGTGCGCGTGCGCATCAGCGCCCGGCCGGCTGCCAGCCTGTCGCACGGGCGTCTGCTGCTGCCGCCGCTTGCTGCCGCCTGCTGCCATTGACTGCTGCAGCCGCCTGCTGCCGCCGCCGCCGCTGCCGCCGCCGTCGCGCGGCAGAGCTGCGCGCCGCACCTTGTCAAACATGGACCAGATGGCGGAGCGGGGCTGGTGGATGGAGGCAATCACCACGTGCCCGTTGTCGCGCGCCATGCGCTTCAGGTAGCCCATCACGGTCAGCGCCGAGAAGCTGTCCAGCCCGCTGGTCGGCTCGTCCAGGTACACAATGCTCGGCGCCGCCAGGATGCCCGCGGCGATGCTGAGCCGCTTGCGCTCGCCGCCGCTGAGGCCGCGCAGCATGAGGCCGCCCGGCAGCGTGCCGCCGACCATGGTGCGGTGCTTGTGGCGCAGGCCCATGGCCGCCAGCACCTCGGCCACGCGCGCCTTGCGGTCGGCCTTGGTCCAGGTGGAGGGCAGGATGATGTCCGCGTAAAAGGCCATCGTCTCGGCGGTCGTCATCGTCGCGACAAAGTTGTCGTCCTGCGCGCGGCGGCGGCACACGCGGCGGCAGCGGGGAGGCGACCGCGGCGGCGCGGGCAAGTGAGCGCCGCCGCCGCCGCTGCCGGTGCTGCTGACCCAGCTGCCGCCGCTGCCACCGCTGCCGCCGCCGCCGCCACCGCCGTCGCCAGCACTGCCGCCGTCCGAGCTGCTGCTGCTGCTGCCGCTGTCGGCGCTGCCGCCGCTGCCAGCGGGCGCTGCACGCGGCGCCCGGCGCGCACCTGGGGCACGTAGGCCGTCTTGCGGATGAAGCTGCTGCCCGCGGGGCGGCCGTTGACCAGCAGGAAGCCGCTGAGGCTGCCCATGCTCTTGCGCTGCGCCAGGATGTCCATCAGCGTCGACTTGCCCGCGCCGCTCGGCCCCAGCAGCGCCTGCGCGCGGCGCCAGGCAGGCGCGCGGGCCAGTGGGCGGCGCGCGCCGGGCCGCGCAGCGCCAGCACGGCTGCAGGAGCTGTCGGCCGGCAGCCGCTGCCTCGTGCGACCGCCAGCCTGCGCTGCGCCGGCCGCGCTAGCCGCTGGCAGCCGCCCGTGCTGCGTGCGCGCGCGCTCGCGCCGCCGCCGCGCGCGCTCTCGCGCCGCTCGCGCAGCCGCTGCACCTGCATCTCGCCCGGCGCCGCAGAGCCCCAGACGTCCTGCAGCACCACCAGCTTGGCGCCGCCGACGCTGTAGCTGCAGCAGAGCTGCTGCCACTCCAGGTGCACGCGCTCGACCTTGCTCGCCGCCTTGCTGTCGTGCGCGGCGTCGTCGTACACCTCGCTGGGCACGCGCGACAGGCCGCCCGGGGGCTCCGGCTCCGCCACGCAGCGGGCGTGGCCATCTGCGCGGCGGGGGCGGCCGGGGTGAGCGGGTGGGCCTCCTGGCCATTGCCCGGGCTGGCCCGCCGCCTGCCGTCGCCGCGAGCTGCCAGACCGCTCCGCGAAAGCTGCCCCAAACCTCACCCGACTTGAGGCCGCTGCTCCCGCTCGCAGAGGAGGTGCTGCGGCGCTTGGCGAGCGTGAGCACTACATCGTCGCTGCAGACCACGCCCGTCCGGCCCTCATCGCCCTCGCTGATGCGCGCCTTGGGCGCTCTGTGGCCGAAGCTCGTCCGTCGGCGCCGCCGGAAGGCCGCCAGGGGCCTGGGATCGTAGATAAGGTAGGTCTTCAGGAACCAGAAGGCAGCAAAGACGTGGGCAAACACCACCGCGGGCACCCAGAGCCCCACGATGGCCGTCTCGTGGAGCAGCGCCATGGCCCGCCTCTCCGGCGCGGCTCAGCGCCCCGGCGCGGGCGGCGCGGCGGCCAGGGCGGGGCGCGAGGGGGCCGCCCAGTTGGCCCCGTGCCGGCTGCGCGGGGGGTGGCCTGGCGGCTGGCAGCGGCGCCCGGGAGCGGGAGAGGGAGTGTCTGAAGCTCTGAGTGGGCGCCGCCAGGGCGTCCGGGCACGGGCGGCGCCGGGAGACAACCCCCCGCGCGCGCGGTACGCGAGGTTTACCTGCCAGGCACGGGCGGGCGCCGCTCTCGCGCGCAGAGACCGCAAAATGAGCCCCCACACCTCCCGGCGGAGCGCGGTGGCGCGCCGGGCTGCTGCGGCGAAGCTGGCGCGCGGGTGCCGCGAGCGGCCACCGCGCCCGCGGGAGCGGCGCTGGCGGGCGGCCAGGGGCGCCGAACGTGCAGGCGCACGGGCCCGGCCACGCGCTGGCGGCGCCGCGGCGAGCGCGGTGTCGGCGGCGGCGGCGCGGGCGTCGGCGGCGGCGGCGCTGCTGCTGTCCGCGCGCGGTGCGGCGGTGCTCGCTCGGTCGTTGCAGACATCATCATCATCATCATCATCAGCACTCTACGGACGCAAACAATACGGCCATAATGATGTGGTGTGGGGTTCGTGCACGCGCGCCCGCCGGCGCCTTTATCTCACGCTGCGCTGCGCGCAGTAGCAGCAGCGCGCTCCCGTTTATCTCGCGCACACCACGCGGGAGCAAGGACGGCCGCCACGGAAGGTGGCGCGCCGCAACAACACCGGCCAAGGGGCGCCGCCGAAGGGCGCCGCCGCGCCGGCCGCCCGGCGGCGGGCCAACATGAACACTCGCTCGCGCGCCGCACACACTCGGCACGCGCGGCGTGCGCGCCGCGCTCGCCAGCAGCGGTCACACCCGCTGCTAGAGTACACACCACCACGCGGGCCCCTCTCGGCTGCCGACCCGCGCCGCCCGCGCCAGTGGGCGCGCCGACGACTCAACCCCCCCCCCCCCTGCACGCACGCGGTACGAACAGGCCGCCTCAGAACACACCGCTGCGCATGAGCAGCGTGCCCGCGGCCGCCATGACCGCGCTCAGCGCCGCCGCGGTGAGCTGCTGGCCCTCGACCGTCGCCGCGCCCTTGCGCCCCACCTCGGCCGCGAGCTGCGCGGTCAGGCCGTCGGGCTCGACGCCGTCGCGCCGCATCGCGCGCAGCAGCTCGAGCGCGCGGTCGTACAGGCCCGCGCGGTCCGCCGCCGCGACGAGCGCGTTGTAGAGGTGCACGCTCGGGGCGCGCCCCGCCGCCGCGGCGCGCGCGCGCACGCGCAGCGCCGCGCCCGCGTCGCCGGCGAGCGAGTGCGCGGCGACGAGCCCGCAGAATGCGTAGTCGCCGGGCGCCAGCCCCGCGCCCTCCATCGCGCGCACGAGCGCCTCGGCGCGCGCGGGGTCGCCGGACAGGCCCGCCACGCCGACCATCGCCTCATACGTCGCGCCGTCGGCGGCGCCCGCGCCGCGCGCGCGCGCGAACAGCGCCTCCGCGACGCCCAGCTGCCCCGCCTTGCCCGCGGCGGCGATGGCCGTGGTGTACATGCCCGCCGTGGGGCGCACACCCAGCGACGCGCCGCGCGCGAGCGCGCCGACCGCCTCGCGCCACTTGCCGGCGCGCTCGTACGCCGACATCAGCGCCGCCACGACGCCCTCGTTCACCAGGCCGCCGCCGCCGCCGCCCTGCCGCGGCGCCGGCGCGGCGCCGCCCTCGGGCGCCGCCGCCGCTGCCTGCTGCTGCTGCCGCGGCCGCTGCTGCGGCCGCTGCTGCTGCTGCGCCTGCTGCGGCTGCTGCACCGCCGCCGCAGGGTTTTGGTGGAACTGCTGCTGCTGCAGCATGAGCAGCTGCAGATCGACGCTGGCCGCGAGCTGCTGCTGCAGCGCCATCTGCGACAGCTGCTGCGCGAGCATGTTGCTGCTCACGCTCGCGGCCGCCGCGGCGGCCTCGCCGCCGGGCGCCGGCGAGTCGCTGCGCACGCTGCCCGCGCCGCTGGCGGCGGAGCTGCCGATGCTGGCCGCGCCCGCCGGCAGCTGCAGGTCCAGCCCGTGCAGCTGGCTCGCGCTGGTCCACAGCGCCGAGCTGCTGCCGCTGCTGCCGCTGCTGCCGCTGCTGCCACTGCTGCTGCTGCTGTCGCTGCCGCCGTCGGCCGCCGCGCTGGCGGCCGAGCTGGCGGCCGACGCAGCGCTGCCGCTGCTGCTGCTGCGGCCGCGCGGCGCGGGCTCGCCGCCCTCGGGGCGCTGGATGAGCCCCTGGCGCCCCGGGCCCGTCGCCGCCTGCCAGCCCCACACCCCCGGCACGACCTCCGCGTCCAGCCCGCTGGCGGGGCCGGCAAAGCCGAGCCCGCCAGCCGCCGCGGCGGCCGCTGCCGCCTGCCAGGGCAGCGCGCCCTGGCCGGGCGCCGCGCCCGCGAGCGCCTGCTGCTCCAGCGCCGAGAAGAGCGCCTCCGCGCGCGCCCACTCGCCGCACTCGCCGAGGCACTTGAGCAGCGCGGCGTAGGTGTAGGCGTTCGGCGACACGCCGCCCCACGCCGCGCTCTGCATGAGCCCCAGCATCTCGAGCGCGCGGTCCCACTGCGCCGCGTTGCCGAGCGCCGTGAGCAGCGCGGTGTAGGTGCGCACGTTGGGGCGCACGCCGGTGGAGAGCATCCACTGCACGACCGCCTCGGCGCGCTGCCACTGCGCCGCCGCGGCGAGCGCGGTGATGAGCGCGGTGCAGCTCACGACGTCGGGCTTGATCCCCGCGCCGCACATGTCCTCAAACAGCCCGACCGCCTGCGTCCAGTCGCCGCCCGCGGCGCACGCCGACATCGCCGCCGCAAACGCGTGCCCCGTCGGCGACACGCCCGCGGCCGCCATGTCGGCCCAGATGTCGAGCGCCGCCGCCCAACGCCCGCCCTCCGCCGCCGCGCGCATCGCCGCCGTGTAGGCGTGCACCGTCGGCGCGAGCTTGCTGCCGCGCGGCGCCGCGCGCATCGCAGTATACATGCCCAGCGCGCGCTCGGTGAGGCCCTTGCGCGAGCACACCTGGCGGGCGCGCGCGCGGGCGGCGAGCGGGCGGGCGGTGAGCGGGCCGGCGCGCGGGCGCGCGGGCGGGCGGGCGGGCGCGCCGCAAGCCGGGGGCGAGCCAGCGGCGGCGCGGCGGCGGCGGCGCGGCGGCTGCGGCGCGGCGGCGGCGCGGCCGCGGGTGCGGCCGGCCACGCACCTCAATGTAGGTGATGCAGAGCCGGCAGTCGAGCGGGCACGCGGCCGCCTGTGCGTCCTCCCACACGCCGAGCGCGGTGTCGAGCAGGCCCGCGCCGAGCGCGGCGCGCATCGCCGCGGTGTAGGTGTAGACCGTCGGCGACAGCGCCGCGCCGCCGAGGCTCGCGGGCGCCTTCATCCACTGATACACCTGCAGCGCCGTCAGCGCCTGCCCGTGCTCCGAGCACACGCGGATGAGCTGCGCGACGCGGGCGCGGGCGGCGGCGCGCGGCGTGTGAGGCGGCGGCGCGGCGCCGGCGGCGGCGCGGGCTGCGCCGGGCTGCGCGGGCCACCCCGTGGCGGCGCGCGGGCGCCCTCGCTCACCGTGGTGCAGAGCCGGTCGTCGAGCTGGTGCCCGCTGTCCTGCAGCCACTGCGACAGCACGAGCGCGCGGCGCCAGGTCGCCTTGCTGCGGCCGAGCGTGCCGACGAGCTTGTCCAGCTCCCGGTTGTCCAGGCTGCCGGGCGGGACGCTGCCCGCCGGCGGCAGCACCACCGGCGCGCCGGCGTCCGCCAGGCGCAGCAGCTCGTCTGGCAGCGCATGGCCGCCGGCCGCCGGCGAGGCGCCGCTGCCGGCGCCGCTGGCGGCGCCGCGCGTGCTCGCCGCATGCGTGGCGGCGCCCGGGTGGCTGACTACGGGCAGCCCGCTGGGCGCCGGGAGGCGGCCCTGCGGGGGCGGGGCGGGGGTGGGTGCGTCTGTGGCCACGGCTGGTCGGCGCGCCTGTGGCGTGGCGCGCGCGCGCCGCAAACACGCTGGACGCGACCGCCGTGACTGACTGCACCACACGCGCGCGCGAGCAGGCGGCTGCGCACAGCGCTCGCGGCGCGATGGCGCGCCGGGACGTGCCACGCATGCAGGCGCGCCCCCGCCCGCTCGCACCTCGGCACCGCCCGCAAACTCCCACAGCGCGGAGCCAGACTCAAGGCCCAGCACTCCAGCCGGCGCGGCGGCCGCCAGGCGCGCGCCAGCCGCGCCCCCGCGGCCCGGCGCGAGCGGCGCCGGCAGCGGCCGCGCCGCGACCGCGCCGCCCTGGCCGCGGTGCCGGCTGGCGACGCTGCGCGCGCCCATGCCGCCGCTGCCGCCGCCGGCCACGCCCTCAGTGGGCAGGCGCATGAAGACCATGGCGCGGGTGGCTGGCCGTGCTCACTGAAGCATCGTCGGCGCTGTCCCGCGGTGCGACACTGGCAGCTGCTGACGTCTGGGCGCGCCCTCGGCAGCGCCCGCGCAGTGTGCGGCGAGGATCAGCCCGGCAGCTGTCATAACAGTGCGCGGGTGGTGGGCGCGGCGTGTGTGGCTGTGCGGCCCGCGTGCGCCCGCCCGTGCCCGGGCCAGCCGCCGCGCGCACGGCGCGCCGGCGGCAGGCGCAGCGCCAGCGCGCGGCGCGGCCGGCGGCGCGGCGCGGCCACCGCCAGGCGAGCGCCGGCGCCCGCGGGCCACACGCGCGCGCGCGGCGCCGAGCTGGCCGGGCGCGCGCGCCACTGTGCAGCAAGGTCCAGGCGATGTTGTGAGAGCTGCCCCCGAGCTGGAGCAGCTCAAGCGCACGCGCCGCGCACGAGCGCCAGGCCCCGGCCGCCGAGCCCTGGCGCCGCTGGCCACGCGCCGCCGCAGCTGCCCGCCGGAGCTGGTCGCGCCGCCCGCCACTCGCTGGGCAGCTCTGCCTCCTCCTACAAGGGTATTACCGCGCGCGCGCGTGCGCGCGCCTGGGGCGCGCAGCCCGCAGCCGCGCAGCCGCGCAGGTCAAACAATCGCCCGGCTGACCGTGAGCTAGCTATGCCTAGACATACACAGCGAGCAATCAATCATTGCCCCGGCGACGGTTGCGTTCACTCGGCGCTCGCGCACAAACCCGCCCGGCGGTTTGCCTGGTCGCCGCGGCGTGAGCCGCGCGCCGCACGCCGCCGCGCCAGGCGAGCTGCCGTGCGCGCCCACCCGTCAGTCAGTCACCAAGTGCCTCACGCGCGCCACACATAAACACACACAACAACACTGTGTGCGCCGAGGCCTGCACGTGCGCTAGCGCGCCGCGGCGGCGCCCTGCGGCGCGCGCGCGCCCTGACACCCGGGGCGGCGGGCGCCAGCGCAGCAGCCGCAGGCTGCTGCCGCTGCTGCGCTGCCAGCCCAAGGGGCCGCCCCGCACTGGCACCGTGCGGCCGGGGCAATCAAACACGCCCCCGCGAAGTGGGGGCGCGCCGCGCCGAGCACGCCGCCCAAGGCCCGGCGCGGCCGCAGGCCTTGATTCGCCAGCGGTCGCCCCTGCCCGCCCGCTCGCCCGCCGGCATTCTTTGTTCGCCCACGCGCGCCCAGAGAGAGAGAGGGCGCGCGCCCTGCATCGTCGCAGCAGGGCCGCCCGCGTCGATGGCCGCCCGCCCACCCACCCGCTGCCTACCCTGCCCGAGAGCACCGCCGCCGCCGCCGCCCCACCCGGCCGGCGCTGCTGTGCGCGCGGCCGCTGCTGCCCGCCTGCCTGGCCCGGCGCTGCTCGGCGGCGCGCGGGCGGGCGCCGCGGCGCGCCGCGGCTGCGGCGCGCCCGCGCCCGCGGCGCGCGCGGGCTGCGCGTGGGCGCGCGCGGCCTCAGTGGCCCTCCACGGGGACCTGGTTCGCGGAGATGGCGGCGCCAAACGCGGCCTTGATGTCGCCCGGCGCCGCGCCGCTGCCGGCGATGCGGCAGGACGGGTCCGTGATCGGGCGCGGCAGGTCGGCCTCCGTCACGGGGACGCCCTCGAGGTGGCGCCACGCGGTGTGCGTGGTCCTGATGTCGCGCAGCGCGCGCCACACATTGACGCCCGCCTTCATTCCGCCGCCCATGCCGATCTGCATGACCGTCTGGTTGCGCCGCAGGCCCTCCACAGACTCCATGTACGCCATCACGTACCTGGCCGGGCAGGCGGCCGGGCGGCCGTGCGTGAGCTGGCGTTCGCGTGCGCCGCTGGCTGCCGCCGCGCTGCGCCGCCGCGCCGCCCGCCGCGCCGCGCGGCCGGCCGGCCGCACCAGGTGGTGGAGCAGGAGGTGTTGCCGTAGTCGCGCAGCGTCGCAAAGCTGGGCATCATCTTGTCGACAGGCAGGTTCATCGCCTGCTGCAGGCCCTTCAGCACCGCGTACCCGCCTGCCACGGCGCGGGCACGGGCGCGGGCGCGGCGGCGGCGTCGGCGTCGGCGGCCGCGCGCGGGGCGCCGCCCGCCCGGCGGCCGCCGGCGAGCCCGCCGCGTGCGTGCTCCCCCGCGCCGCCGCGCGCCCGGTCTCCGCTCTCACCCGCGTGCAGCGCAAAGTGGTCGACGCACTTGGTGAAGTCCGGCACGTAGTCGCCGACGTCCCGGCCGAGCACGTTCTTCTCAAACAGGTTGACCGCCGCCTCGGCGTACTGCCCCCACGTGAGGATGCGCGGCGCGATCGTGCGCAGGCAGCCCTCGAGCGCCTTGGCTGCCTGGAGGCGCGCGCGCGCGCGCGCGGCGAGAGGCGGCGGCGGCGCGCGCGGGCGTGAGCGCCGCCGCCTCCGCCGCTGCGCCGCGCCGCGCTGGGGCCTGCCCCGCCTGCCTCAAGACCCCTCCCTCCGCCGCCGCCGCGCCCGCACCTGCAGCGGCACGTCCTTGCGCAGGTACACGCCGTTCACGCCGTCCTTGTCGGGGCCCCAGCCCATGCAGCCGTACGCGCCGTCGTCGGCGCCCGTGTGCACGCGCACGTTGTGCATGAGCTGGTACTTGGCGGTGCGCCAGAACTGGGGCTTGTTGGTGCACATGATCGCCGCGCCGCCCATGCGGAAGATCGCGTTGGCGACCTGCGGCGCGGCGCGGCGCGGCGCGGCGAGCGGTGCGGTGCGCAACAGGCGGCGGCGGCGGCCGTTGAGCGGTGCGGTGCGCGCGCGCGGGCAGGGGCGCGGACGGGCGGCGCTGGTGCTGCCAGCTGGCGCACCATGTAGTCCTTCTGCAGGCCGGGGTAGAAGCAGTAGGTCGTGATCTCGCTCGGCACAAATACGGCGATGCTGTTGGGCCGGGCCTGCGCGCGGCGGGCGCGGCAGCGGCGCGCCGCGTCGGGCGGCTGCCGGAGCGCGCGGCTGGCGCGGGCGTGGCTGGCCTCGCTGCTGCTGCTGCTGCTGCTGCGGGTGCTGCGTGCGCGGCCGCCGGGCACACACGATGAGCAGGTCGCGGATGAGGGAGAGGGCCATGACGCCGTTGCCGCAGCCCATGCCGCCGAGGTGGTAGCTCTGGATGTCGCTGCGCAGCTTGAAGTGGTTCACCAGCATGCTCGCCAGGCTCGGCGTGGGGCAGTAGATGGAGCAGTTGGTCACCAGGATGTCGATCTCGGACGGCCGGATGCCTGCGCGCGCCACGCGGCGGCGGCGGCAGGGGCGGGGCGGGCGGCGCGGTCAGCGGCGCGCGCGGGAGCATGGGCGCACGGCACGCGCACGGCACGGCACGCCGGGTGACGCCCCGCTGGCGAGCGGCGGCGAGGCTGACCCCGCTGGCCCAGCCCGCCGGCGCGCCCGGCGCGGCCGCCGTCGCCGCCCGCCGCGCGGCGTCACCGCGGCGCTGCTGCGCGTGCTGTTCAAACAGCGCACCCGTCTTCTCCAGCAGCTCCGCGACGGCGCCGCACATGGTCATCTCGGCCTCCTTCTTGGCGGTGTCCATGTCATACTTGGGCTCCTTGGTGTGCAGCGGGTTGATCCAGGCGGGCAGGTAGGTGCCGTTCGGGCTGATGCCAGACCGGGTGAACACCTTGCTGATGAACTCGTAGTTCTCCTCCTTGCACTCCTGAGAAGCGAGAGGGGTCCCATGAGCACGCACGCCAGCGCGGTGGGCGCGGCACGCCCCCGCGGCGCGCCTGGCGGGCGCCGGAGGCGCGGCGCGACCATCTGCCGCCCGCCCCGCCCGCTGCGCGGGCCTGGCGCACGGCTGGACCGCCAGGGCGCGCCCATTTCCGACGCTGGCCGTCTCGATCGGCGCCCCCGCGGCCCAGGGCGGCCGCAGTTGGCGCGGCGTTTCCTGCTCCCGGCACAACCACCACCCCCGCTCACCGCCCACTTCCTGGACGCCTTCTGCGTGGCAAAGTACTCAATCTTTAGCTCCTCCGGCGGCTTGTAGACCGCAAAGTCCACCATCAGCACGGGCGCGGACGGGGCCATCGCGCCTGGCCTGGCGAGCGGTGGTTGGGCGGGATGGCGCGACCGGGAGGGGCGATGCGGGGTGCGTGACGCCTCTGGGGAGCCCGGACCTGCGCTCGAGGCCTGCGGCCGGCGGCGGGGGCGACCCTGGAGCGTGCGGGAGGCGCCGGGTTCAGATGGTTGGAAGCCGCGCCGGAGAAACGCTGAGCCAGGAGCCTGGCGGCGGCCGTCTTGGCCTCTGAAATGATGAGTGAACTCGTACCAGCGCCGCAGGCAGGGCCACGGGGCAGCAGGCGCGGCGTGCGCTCGGCGGAACCAGTCAGATTGACCGCCGACCCTCGCACGCGACCGCGCCGGCCGCTGCGCCACTGAGCGCGCTGCCCGACTGCGCGGTCGAAGAGAGCTTGTGGCTGCCCCGCTGTGGCGGGCCGCCGAGCGCCGCTGCAACGGCGGCGGCAGCAGCGCGGCAGCAGCGCGGTCGGGCGGTGGTGTTCTGACCCGCGGCGGCTGCTGCCGACAAGCGGCACGCACGTCCTACACGTGGCCAGGCCGTTTCCTCGCTGCACACACTCCAGGCACACAGCGCGCGCCGTCCCCGGCGGCCGCGGGGCTGCGCCGCCGCCGGCGGCGCGCCCTCCCCCAGGACGTAGGGAGGGGCGGGCGCGCCGCGCGCGCGGGGGCAGGCTCGGGTCGGGGCCGCGGCGGGGGTGGGTTTGGCCGCGGCCCGTCAGGGCCCGCGGCCGCCGGGGCGCGCGCGCTGGTGCGGGAGGGCAGCCCGGGGGTCATGCCTGGGTCAGATGGCCGCGAGCAGGCGCTCCACCGAGCAGCCCTTGCGCCCCGGGTGCATGAGGCACTCGGGCGCGAGCGGCGGCTTGCCGGCGAGCGTGAGGCGCACCTGCGCGCGCGCGCGCGGCGGCGGCGGCGGCGGCGGCTCGGCGGCGGCGCGGTCGGCCCGCGCCGCAGCCGGCAGCCCGCAGGCGGGTGGCGGCCGCCGCCGCGCGGCGGCGGGCGTGGGCGCTGCTCACGTCGCCCTCAAACTCGAGCGGGTCGAAGCCCGGCTTGTACCGTGCCACGGCCTGGCCCTGCCGGTTGACCAAGAACTTCACGTAGTTCCTGCAAAAACACACACACAAACACACACAAAGTGGGGCGCGGGTGTGGGGCGGGCAGCAGCGTCACGGGCGGCGCACGGGCGGCCCGGGCGCGGCAGGGTGCTGCAGGCGGGCGGGGCGGCGGCGGCGCGGCGCACCACTCGATCGCGGCGGGCCCGCCGCCGCCCGGCACGGGCCGCGCCGCGCCGGGCGCCGACGCGGGCTGCGCCGCGCGGAGGTACTGGTAGAGCGGGTGCGCGCCGGGGCCGTTGACCTCGAGCTTGTCCTGCCAGCAGCACGCGGCGGCGCACGCGGCGGCGGCCGCGTGAGCGGCGCGGGCGCGAGGCGCGGCTGCAGCCGGGCTGCAGCCGCGCGGCGGCGCGCGTCCGAGGGCGCAGCGCGCGCGCGCGCGCGCGCGGCGAGCACCCCCCCCCCTGTGGCGCGCCCCGCGTGCCCAACCCCCCCCCCCCCCCCAGCGGCGCCTGCTGCTCACAAAGACGTCAAACTCGAAGCCGAACTTGCGGAACGCCCACGCACGCTCCTCCTCCGACGTGCCCGGCGCCTGCCCGCCAAACTGGTTGCAGGGGAAGGCGATGACGTTGAAGCCGTCGCCCTTGTACTTATCATACAGCGTCCTGCGGCGCGCACGCGCGCGGTGGCGCGGGGCTCGCCGGCAGCGCAGGCTTTTCGACGGCGGCGCGCGGGCTCGCCAGCGGCGCGCGCGAGAGGAGCGCCGCCCCGGCCCCCGCCGCACGCGGCCCACGCGGCCCACCTGAGCCCTGGATAGTTCACGTTCTGAGGGCGCAAGCGGCGGGCAGCCGGGCGGTGAGGCGCCGCCGCGTGCACGTGCGAGCGCGGGCGGCCCGGCAGCGGCGGCGCTGCGGCCGTGCCTGGAGGGGTCACTCGCTCGCGATGTTCACGATGACCAGCGCCTGGCCCCGGTACTTAGACAGGGCGACCTCCTCGCCGTACTGGAGGCAGGTGAAGTCGTAAATCGAGGCAGGGGGCGCGCCCGCGCCTGCGTGTGGCCGAGCAGCGGCGCGGCGGCGCAGCGGCAGCGGCGGTGGGCGCGCGTGCCCGCCGCGTCACGCAGGGGGCGCAATTGCGCGAAACCTCGCGCTCCTGAGCGTGGGGCCGCCCGCCGGCCAGCGCCGCGCTCGTGCCAGCGCCGCCGCTGCTGCCGCACCGCTGGCGCCGCCGCCAGCGAGCAGCAGCGCCGCGCCCGCGGCGCCCGACAGCACGTCGCGCCGGCCCGCACGCGCGGTCACGGCACGGCGCGCGGCGCCCGCGGGCGGCGAGGACGCGGGCCGAGCGACCGCCGCCGCGCGAGCCCCCCGGGCGTGCATTGTGTGTGCTCGCAGAGGGCGGGCGAGATGGGCACGAGCTGCCCAGCGAGTGGCGGGCGGCGCGACCAGCTCCGGCGGGCAGCTGCGGCGCCAGCGGCGCCAGGGCTCGGCGGCCGGGGCCTGGCGCTCGTGCGCGGCACGTGCGCCTGAGCTGCTCCAGCTCGGAGGCAGCTCTCACAACATCGCCTGGACCTTGCTGCGCAGTGGCGCGCGCGCCCGGCCAGCTTGGCGCCGCGCGCGCGCGTGTGGCCCGCGGGCGCCGGCGCTCGCCTGGGGGTGGCCGCGCCGCGCCGCCGGCCGCGCCGCGCGCTGGCGCTGCGCCTGCCGCCGGCGCGCCGTGCGCGCGGCGGCTGGCCCGGGCACGGGCGGGCGCACGCGGGCCGCACAGCCACACACGCCGCGCCCACCACCCGCGCACTGTTATGACAGCTGCCGGGCTGATCCTCGCCGCACACTGCGCGGGCGCTGCCGAGGGCGCGCCCAGACGTCAGCAGCTGCCAGTGTCGCACCGCGGGACAGCGCCGACGATGCTGCAGTGAGCACTGCCAGCCACCCGCGCCATGGTCTTCATGCGCCTGCCCACTGAGGGCGTGGCCGGCGGCGGCAGCGGCGGCATCGGCGCGCGCAGCGTCGCCAGCCGGCACCGCGGCCAGGGCGGCGCGGTCGCGGCGCGGCCGCTGCCGGCGCCGCTCGCGCCGGGCCGCGGGGGCGCGGGTGGCGTGCGGCGGGACTGCTGGACCAGCTGTCAGGCAGCCGGCTGCGCGCGGCGTGGCGCGCGGCAGCCGCGACCGCCGCCCGCCCGCTGCCGCCGGCAGCGCCCGGTGGCCCGGCCTGGGCGGGCCGGCGCGGCGCTCGCGGCGTCGTTTTCGCGCATCCCTACGACGGGCGCGGTCCGACGCGACCGCGGGGCGCGCCGTCCGGCCGCGCAGCAAGACGGTTGGCGCCCGGGCGCCAGCGCCGGGTGCTGCGCGCCCTGCGGCCGGCGCGGCGCGGTGCGGCGCGGTGTGTCGCGTCCGTGGCGGCACGCTGCGCTGACCGGGCGGCCCGCGGGCGTCCGGCGGCGGCGGGGCTTTGCGGGAAGCGGCTGCTGCGATGCCCTTGGCCCTCCGCCTCGTGTCCCGGCCCGACGCCGGCCCACGCCCACCCCCGGGAGCACGTCCCAATCACTTTGCGCGCCACCGAGTGCTGCCGCGAGCCTTCCGCAGCCGTCCGCGCCCGGCCGGCAGCCCCCGCGCAGCCAGGAGCCATGGCGAAGCCCGTCTACATGCTCGATTTCAGTGTCTTTAAGCCGCCGGAGGAGTACAAGCTCAACCACGACGCGGGCATCGTCAACGCCTCCAAGTGGAGCGTGAGTGTCACCGCGCCCCCGCCGCGCCCGCACGGGCGCCCGTCGCGCCCTGGCGCGCCGGAGTTGGGCGGGCTGCATTGCCCCCGCGCCCTGGGCGCCGGCGCGGGGCGCCGCGCGCAGCGCAGGCGGGGCCGGCTGGAGCCGAATGCAGCAGGCGCGGCGCGCCCGCGGGCCCAGCGCGCGCCCCGGCGCGCCGCCGCGCAGATGTTCGTGGAGGAGAACGCGCAGTTCCAGCTCAAGGTGGTGGAGAAGAGCGGCCTCAACCGCGACGGCACCTACCTGCCCCCGGCCATCCACCCCACGTTTGCTAAGGAGCCCAAGTATGACATGAAGACCGCCATGGTCGAGGCCGAGATGGTCATGGGCGGCGTCGTGGCGGACCTGCTGGAGAAGACGGGTGCGCGCGGCGCCCCGGTGACGCCGGCGCGCCGCTGCTGCTCGCGCGCCGCCCCGCCGAGCGCCGCCGCCGCCGCCCCCCGCGCAGGCATCCGGCCGGAGCAGGTCGACATCCTCATCACCAACTGCTCCATCTTCTGCCCCACGCCGAGCCTGGCGAGCATGCTGATCAACAAGTTCAAGTTCAGGCGCGACATCCAGAGCTACAACCTCGGCGGCATGGGCTGCTCCATCGGCGTCGTCGCCATCGGCCTCGTGCGCGACATGCTGCAGGTGCGCGCGCCCCCCGGCACGGGCGCACGGGCACGGCGGGGACGGGGCGGCGCGGGCGCGCGCGCGCCGCGCGCGCCGTGCGCGCGCGTGCGCGCGGCGCGGCGGCCGCAGGGCGCCGGAGCGCGCGGCGCCGCCCCGGCGCGCCGGCGGGAGCCGCGCCGGCGCGGCGCAGCAGCTGCAGCAGCAGCAGCAGCAGCAGCAGCCGCCGGGCAGCCGGCCGGCGGAGCGCCGGCCCCGGCCGGCGCGCAGCGGCCGCCCGACGCGCCGCCGCCGCCGCCGCCGCGTCGCGCCGCGCCGTGCCGTGCGCAGGCGCACCCCAACAGCATCGCGCTCTTTGTGCCGGCCGAGATCACGACCTACTGCTTCTACCCCGGCCGCATCAAGGACTACCTGGTGCGCCCCTGGCCCCTGGGCAGCGCGGCGCGGCGCGGCGCTCGCAGAGGGGGCGAGCGGGGGCGCGCCGGCCGCGCCGGCGCGCGCCGCAGCTCCCGCCGCGCGCCGCCCGCCCGTCCGCGCGCCGCTCAGCCGCCGCCGCCCCGCGCCGCGGCGCGCCGCAGGTCGCGAACGCGATCTTCCGCATGGGCGGCGCGGCGGTGATGATGACCAACAAGCCGGCGCTGGTCAAGCGGTGCAAGTACCAGCTCACGCACGCGGTGCGCGTGCACACGGGCCAGGACGACGCGGCTTACCGCTGCATCAGCTGGGGCCCCGACCCCGAGGGCGTCAACGGCGTCTTCCTCGGCAAGGACGTGCCGCTGCAGGTGACGCGCGGCGGCGGCGCGGGCGACCGCGGGGGCACAGCGGCGGACGCTGCGGGGGCGGCCGCGGGCGGCGGCCCCGGGGGCCTGTGGGGGCGGCGGGAGGCAGGGCCCTTTCACAACGCGCGCCGCCCGCCCACGCGCCGCTCACTCACGCGCGCGCGCCTCTCAACCCACGCCGTCCACTCACAGGCGGGCATCATGCTCGAGGCGGTGATCAAGGCGATCACGCCGCGCATCATGACGTGGGGCCAGTACGCGCAGGCGGCGTGGTTCATGTACAACAAGAACGTGCTCAAGAACCCGGCGTACAAGCGCTACATCCCAGACTACACCAAGTGCGTCAACCACTTCGCGCTGCACGCGGGTGAGCGGCGGCGCGCGGCGGCGCGGACGGGGCGCGCGCGGCGCGGGCGCGGCGGGCAGGCTGCTCTGGCAGCGGCGGCCGCCGACCCGGCGCCGCGCCGTGTCGCCTGTGTCTTGCGGCGCCGCGGCAGGCGGGTACGCGGTGCTGAAGGGCATCCAGAAGGGCATGAACCTGCCGGTCGAGGCGGTGCTGCCGAGCTTTGCGAGCCTGCGCGACATGGGCAACACGAGCAGCAGCACGACCTGGTGCGACCCCAGCGCCGCGCCGCCCGCGCACGCGGCCACAGCCCGCCCGCCCGCGCCCGGCGCGGCGGCGCTCGGACGCTTTCTAGCCCTTGTGTCGACCCTAGGTGTTGACCCCGCCTCCCGCGCCGCGCGCGCACGCGTGACCCCTGGACCCCAGGTACTCCATGGCGTACCTGGAGACGCAGGAGATGGTCAAGAAGGGCCACGTCATCATGCAGGCGCGTGGCGCTTGCGCGCCGCGTGGCGCTTGCGCGCCGCGCCCGCACCCGCAGCGGGCGGGGCTGCGGGGGGCGACTGCGACTGCCAACGGCGGCCGGCGCGCGGGCTGCGGCGCCGAGGCCGCGCGCGCCGCTCACGCCGCGCGCGCGGTCGCTGCCCCCGCGCCGCGCAGGTCGGCGCCGGCGGCGGCATGAAGGGCGGCGTCAACATGTGGAAGGCGCTGCGCGACACCGACACGCAGCACCCGTCGTGGGCGCACTGCGCGGGGCGGCCGTACCGCGACGAGGACCTGCCGCGCCGCGTGAACGAGAAGGAGGACGCCCAGATGAAGGCGCACCTGCGGCAGGCCGAGGCCGACGCCGTCACCGACGGCAGCAAGTCGGCGATCCAGCGCGCGATCGAGATCCAGGCCAACGCGGAGAGCCAAGAGCTCGGCGTCGCCGCGCTGTGAGGGCGCTGCGCGCGGGCGGACGGCGGACGGCGGACGCGGCCGCGGACGGCGCGCAGCCGCGGCGCGCGCCGGCGGGCGCCGGCAGGCGCCGCGGCCGCGCCTGGCGCGGCACGGCGCGGCGCGCGCGATTCCAGTTGCCGGCTGCGGCCCCGGGCGGGCGGCAACTGCACCCTGCTGCCGGCGCCGCCGGCGCGCGCCGGCGCACCGCGCCGGCGCGTGCGGGCGGCGGGCGGCGTTGCCCGCGCCCCCGCCGGCGGCAGGCAGCAGGCAGGCGCGCGCGCGGCGCACTGGGGTCTCTCTCTCTCTCTCTCTCTCCCTCTCTCTGAGTAGCAGGCGGGCGGGCGCAGCGAACCAGGCCAGGCGAGTGTGTAGCTGCTGCGCAAGCAGCCCAGCTGGCTTTCGTGGGGGCGCGGCCGGGCGGCGCCCCTGCACAGGTAGCCGGGCGGCGGCTGCGGCGGCGGCGGCAAGTGTATAGCATTGCACGTCCTCGCGCTGCTGCGCGCGTCTGCGCACGCGGGGGGTGCGCGTCTGCGCCTGCATGTGCGTGTGTGTGTGTGTGCAGCGGCACGCCCCCGACAACAAGCGCCGGCGGCGCGCGCCCCCGCCACCGCCGAGCTGCGCGCGCGGCCGGCGGGCCCCGCGCCAGCGGCCGCGCGCGGGCGCGTGTGCATCTGCGTCCGCCCGACATGGCAGCCGGGGGTGCCGATGCCGGCGGCGGCGGCGCCAGCACTGACCGTGACGGGCCGGCGGCACCGCGCCCCGGCCGCCCTGACCGTTGAGCGCGCAGGGTCGCGGCGCCCCGCTCGCGGCGCCTGCGCGTGCTGACACACCCGGGGCTGACGCACGCGGGCGCCATCGTTAGGCTTTGCTTCGACCACAACTCGGTGCAGCGGCCGGGCCGCGGCCGCGCAAACCACAGGGCCGCGTGGGCGCCGCCGCGCGCGGCGCTCGCGCGCGCCATGCGCGCCGCGCGCCCGCAGCAGCGTGCAGCCCAGCCGACTGCGCTGGGCGGGGCGGCACGGCGCTCGCCCGCGTGGCGGGCGCGCGGGGGCGCCGCCACCAAAACGAGGGGCCCGGGGCCGCGGCGCGGCAAACCCAAGCAGCTGGGTTCTCGGTGTGTGCGGCGCAATGCACGGGGAGCTCAGGACTCTAGGACGGCGTGTGTAAGGCTGTTTACCGCGCGCGAGGGAGCTCCAGCTCCCTCCCTCCCTGCCACCGCCACGGCCGCAGCCCAGCTCTGCGCGCGCGCATCACGCGCCGCCCGGCTTGGGGACGGGCGCCACGGAGGACAGCTTGGCGGTCGCGGGCACGGCCGGGTCGGCGGTCACGCGGCCTGCAGCGGCGCGGCGCGGCAGCGAGACGAGCGGCCGGCGCGGCAGCGGTCAGCGGTCAGCCGGCGCGCGCACGCCGGCGCGCGCACGCCGGCGCGTGCTTGCCGCGCGTGCCGTCGCACGGCGGCGGCGCAGCAGTGATGCCACGCGCGCACCGAGCTTGGCGTAGGTGCTCCCGGCCATCGCCGCCGCCGCGTCGACCGCAAAGCTGGGCCGCGGCCGCAGCGCAGCAGCGGCGGGCGCGCCCGGTGCCGACGGCTCGGCCGCCGCCAGGCCGCGCGCCGACGCGTCGGCGGCCAGGAGCGCACTGCTGAGCAGCACCAGCACGCCCAGCGCGAGCGCGCCGCGCGGCAGGCCCATCCTGGCTGCTCGCGTCTCTCTGTGCAGGGCGCGGCTGCGTGCCGGGGTGGGGGCCGGGAGGGGCTGGGGGCCGTGACGGCGTGGCTGATCAACCGTGTGCGAGAGTCGGGGGGCAGCGGCGGCGGCGGCGCTGCGGGAGAGCGGGCGCCGGTCAACGACGGCCGCGCCGCAAGCGTGTGGCTTTGGGGGACCCCCACGCAGCGACGACCGGAGAGCCAGTGATCGCCGGAGCTGGCACGTGCCACGCCGGAGCAATGCGGACGCGCGCAGCAGGAGCGGCAGCGGCACCGGCCGCGGCGGCGGCGGCGGCGGCGGCGGCGGTGGGGCTTTGCAGCACAGCGGCGTACGGCGCCCCGGCCGAGCCACCACATTAGCGAGGCGCATTCATCCGCGGCAGGGCTGGCCCGCAGTGCGCTCCCGCGCGATGCAGCAGGCCGCCCGGGCGCCCCCGGGGCCCCCGCTGCAGCAGCCCTGGCGATGCCGCGCCCTGGTGCGCTGCGCTGCGGCGTGCTTCTGCCCCGCCAGGCCTCCGGGCGCGCGGCTGCGGCGCGGGCCGCGCGGCCGCCGCCGCTGCTGCTCTCCGCCTGCTGCGCCGCCGCAGGCGCAGCTGCGCAGCAACCCGCGCCAGCAGCAGCCCCGCCGGGCCTCCTCCGCACGCCGCGTGGCGGCGGCGGCGCTCAGCGCCGAGGCGCCGCCGGACGAGCAGCCGCCGGACGCGCGTCAACAGCAGCAGCAGCGCCGCCGGGCGGGGCAGGCGCCGGGGGGCTACGCGGGCCGCCTGCTCATCAAGCACCAGGCGCCCGGGGGCGGCGGCTACGCGAGCCTGCCGAGCGCGCTCACGCAGGTGGGCAGTGCGGCGGCGTGCGCGCCCGCCGCCCGCCGCCCGCCGCCGACGGCAGCCGCCCGCTTGCCGCCGCCCCCGCGCCGCAGCTGCGCGGCGGCCTTCCCCGCGGCGTGACCGGCGGCGGGGAGCCGGGGCCGGAGCCAGGGCCAGAGGCGCTGCGACATGAGGCGGGGCCGCAGCAGCAGGAGCAGGAGCAGCCGCAGCCGCAGGAGCTGCAGCAGCAGCAGCAGCACGCGCCCCAGCCCTGGCGGCCGCGGCCGGCGCAGAGCCTGCGTGACAAGAACATGAGCTTCAGCGGCAGCCTGCGCCGCCTGGCCGGCCTGGACGGCTGGCTGGACCTGCTGGCCAGCCCGCAGTGGGGCCCCGCGCTCTCCGACCTCGACGGCGTGAGCGTCGCCGGCGCGCTGCTGTGGCTCGCCAAGAGCCGGGAGTGGGAGGCGGCGTGCCGCGGCGGCGGCGGTGGCGGGGGCGACCCCGACGGCGGCTGGCGCGAGCGCGAGCGGGGGCAGCGCGCGCTCGAGGTGCGCGCGCGGCTCGCCGGCGCGCGGCAGCGGCAGTGGGGCGCGCCCGCCGCCCGCCGGCGCCGCCCGCCGACTCCCGACGCCCTTCCTGCCCCGCCCGCCCGCAGCTGGTGCTGGACCGCGCTGAGCAGCTGGTGCTGCAGCAGCAGCCGCCGCCGCCCAGCGGCGCCGACGGCGGCGGGGCGCGGGCGGGGAGCCGCGGCCGCCGCAGCCGGGGCCGCTCATGCGCCCCGCCGAGCTGGCCGCCGTCATCTACGCGGCCTCCAAGCTCGGGCAGCGCCGCCCGCAGCTGCTCGGCGCGGCGGCCGCGGCGCTGGAGCACGACCTTTACGCCTGCAGCACGTTTGAGCTCCACAGGCGCGCAACGCAGGGGGCAACGCGTGCAGCCGGGCGGCCGGCGCGCGGCGCGCGCGCACGCCCACGCCGCGCCCGCCGCCGCGCCGCGCCTGCGCCCGCCGCGCAGGCTGATCTGGGGCCTCGCGTCGGCGCGCGTGCGCCCGAGCGACGCCTGGCTGCTCGCGTTTTGCAAGGCGGCGCAGGCCAAGCTGTTCCAGGCGGAGCCGGCGCAGCTGGCAATGCTGGCGTACGGCCTCGCGCGGCTGGGCTTCCGGCCGCCCGACGCCTGGGTCGCGGCGTGGCTCGAGGCGGCCGAGCCCGCCCTGCCCGGGTTCAGCGGGCAGAACCTCGCCAACGCGGCGTGGGGGCTCTCCTGCTGGCGGTGCGCGGCGCGCCGCCGCCGCGGCCGCGGCAGGCGCGCGCCGCCGCGCTCGCCGCCCGCCGCCGCGCTCACCGCGCCCACCACGCCGCAGGTTCCGCGCGCCGGAGCACTGGCTGTCGTCCCTCTACGCCGCGACGGCGGCGGCGATGCCCGGGCTCGCGCCCGTGGGCGTGAGCCAGCTCTGCCTCGCGCTCGTCACGCTCGGCGGCGGCGCGCCGCCGCCGCGGCCCTGGGTCGACGCGCTGCTCGCCGCCGCGGCGCCGCGGCTGCACGAGTACGAGCTGCTGCAGCTGTGCAACCTCGCGTCGGCGCTCGCAGCGTGGCGCGCGCCGCCGCCCGAGGCGACCATGGTGGCGCTGCTCGACGCGAGCGAGCCGCTGCTGCCCGGCGCGACGCCGACCGACCTCGCCACGCTGCTGTGGGCGTGCGACAAGTGCGGCCGCGCCAGGGCAGCCCCCTCGCCCCTCCCCCCATTCCCGGCGCGCAGGCGGCGCGTGCGCGGGCACGTGCCGCCGGCCGCGCTGCGCGGCGCGCGCCGACCCGCCCCACCCGCGCCGCGCAGGCTGTCGTTCGTGCCGCAGCAGGCGTGGCTCGAGGGCTGGTTTGCGGCCGCGGGCGCGAGCCTGCCGCGCTGCGCGCCGCAGCACCTCACCACCATCGCGCTCGTGCTCGGCCGCTGGGGCCTCGTGCCAGCGGCCGGCTTCAGTGTCGCGTACTGGCGCGTCTGCAAGGCCAGGTGCGCGGCGCGGCCGGCGGCGGCACCGGCCGCCGCGCGCCGAGCCCCGCCGCGCCGGTGCGGCTCGCGGCTCGCTGGCGTACGCGCGCTCAACCCTCCGCCACGTGCGCCCCCCTCCCGCCTGGGCCCGCAGGTTTGGCGAGTTTTCGGCGTACCAGCTCTCGCTGCTGCTCTGGGGCCTCGGCCGCGCGCGGCGCGGCGTGCCGCCGACCTGGGCGGCCGCGCTGCTGGCCCACTTCTGCGGCGAGCTGCTGCCCGGCGCGGAGCCCGACGACGCCGTGCGCGTGCTCGGCGGGCTGTCGCGCGTCGTGGTCAAGCCCGCCGGCAGCCGCGCGTGGCTGGCGGCCGAGCCCGGCGCGCGCGAGCAGCTCGTGGCGCTGGGCGCGTGGCTCGCGCCGCGCCTGCGCGGCCTCGCGCCGCGCTGGCTGCTCGTCACGGCGCTCGCGCTCCACGCCCTGCGCGCGCCGCTCGCGCCCGGCCTTCTCGACGAGCTCCAGGCCGCCGCGGCGGAGCTGGGCGAGCGGCTCACGCCGCAGCAGCGGCGCCAGCTGGTGCAGGTGTTCTCGCAGCTGCAGCGGCAGCAGCAAGACGGCGACGCGGCGGCCGCGGCGGCGGAGGCGCCATAGCGCGCGGCGCGGCGTGTCGGTGTAACAGCGCACCGCCCCCTCGCGCCCGCCCCCTCACGCTCGCGCCGCGCACAAAATCGGCGCGCAGCGGGTGCCTGCCGCTGCTTCTCGCCTCGCCGCGCTGGCAACAATTGTTGCGGCTGGTGCCCGCCCGCCGGCGTCATTGCTGCTGCTTGCCCGCCGGCCCCTGCTGCCCCTGCTGCTGCTGCTGCTGCTGCTCCTGCTGCTGCTGCGCCGCCAGCCGCTCCGCCTCCTCCAGCGTCAGCCGCGTGCGCCGCTGCCCGCCCGCCTGCATGTCCTGGTACGCCGCCTCGTCGATCTGCGCGGCGGCGACGGCGGCGGCGGCGGTGAGGCGCGCTGCACGGCGCTCCGCCGCTGGCGCTCGCGCCGCCGCGGCCGCGGGCTGCGCCAGCGTCTTACGTTGTCCATCGCCTTGGACACGAGGGCCGCGCCGATCGCCGTCGCCGCCATCGTCGCGCCCACTGCGGCGCCGGGGCGGGCGCGCGCGCGGGCCGGCAGTGAGCGGGGGAGGCGCGCCGCGGCGCGGCGCGGCCGCAGGCGGCGGCAGCGGCGCCGCCGCTGCTCGCGCGCCGCGCCGCGGCCGCCGCAGCGCATGCGGCGCCGCCGCCGCGCACCCAGGCTCGCCGCCTGGCCGAATGACACCCAAAACGTGGCGGCCTCGGCCGCCTCCTGCACGTCCGGCATGCTGCTGCTGGGGAAGTGCTGCTGCTGCTGCTGCTGGTCCCGCTGCTGCTCGGCGAGCGCGAGGCTTGGTGGTGCGGCGTGGTGTGCGAGCCGGTGGAGAGCGCAGGCCGTGGCACTCTAACTGTCACTGCGCTAGGCGGCCTGGCGCCCTGCTCGCGGCTCGGTCGCCCGCCACGCGCAGTCCCCTGCGCAGCCACGGCAGGCTTGGTCTCGTGAGCGCCGCACGCGCTGCCGTGCGCCCGGCGCGCGGCGCGGGCTGCCAACAGCAGGGGCGAGCGTGCCCCTCACCTCCAGCACCAATGGCGCTGCGGCCGCTCAAGCCGGCGGCCCAGCCGAGCCTGCTGGCGCGGGCGCTGGCGCTGGGCCTGGCGCCCGTGGTGTGGGGCCTCGCGCTCGCCGCCTGGGGCGCCGGCGTCGCGCGCGCGGCGCTCGGCCTGCCGCTGCGCGCGGTCGTGGGCTGCCTGAGCCTGGCCGACAGCCTGCTCTGCGAGGTGCTGGCCTTCCTCACCCGCGGCGAGCACACGGGGCGGCGCGCGCAGGTGCGCACTGCGCGCCGGCGCGCGCAACCGCCGCCGCGCCGCCGCCGCGCCGCGGCTCACCGCCGCCACGGCCGCTGCCGGCAGATCGGCTCCTATGAGCACGAGATTGCCTCGCTGCAGCAGGCCAACAAGGCGGCGCAGCGCCAGATCCTGGTGCGCCGCCGCGGCCGGCGGCAGGGGGCGCGCGCGACGCGGCGGCGGCGCTCCGCGCGAGGGCGGCCAGCGGCGCCCCTCGCCGACGCCCCGCCCGCGGCGCCGCGCCGCGCTGCCCGCAGCTGCTGCAGAACGAGCTGGACGGCGCAAAGCTGGACAAGAGCCAGGCGCAGATCAGAGCGATGCAGGTGGGCGCTGGCTGGGAAGCTGGGAAACCGACCCGGCCCAGCTAGCCGGCCGCCGGCGCCGGGCCCGTTGGCAGGCGGTCGCACCAGGCGCCCTGCCCCGCCCGCCGCCCGCCGCCCGTGGCCCCTCCACCGCATCGCCGCATCGCCGCCGCGCCCGCCCGCCGCGCAGCTGTCCGACAGGCTGGGCTTGATGCAGCAGCGCGTGGCCAAGGCCGAGGCGGCGGCGCGCGCGGCGGCGGCCGCGGCCGCGGCGGCCGCCGACGGCGACGCGCCGGAGCAGCAGCCGTACGCCTGCGGCGCCGACGGCGACGGCGACGCGCCGGCCGGCGAGGAGTTTTACCAACCTCCAGCGCACCGCGGCCGCGGCGGCGTGGCGTATGACGGGCGCGGCTGGTACCTGCACGCGTGCGTCGGCCTCGCCGCCGTGGGCGTGCGCTGGTGGCTGCTGCACCAGACCGACCCGCTGCAGCGCAAGGTCATGCTGGTCATCATCTGGCCGGTGAGCCCGCACCCCGCACCCGCACCCGCCCGCCGCTGCCCGCCGCGCCGCCTCCGCCCGCCGCGCCGCGCTCGCCCCGCGGCGGCGCCAGCCCCTGGCGCGCGCGCTGTGGGCGCCGACGCGTGCCCGCGCCCGCCGCCGCCGCCGCCGCCGGCGCCGCCGCTGCGCAGGTGGCGTGGGTGTACGGCGCGATGGTGTTCAACTGCCTGCCCCGCAGCTCCACGCTGCGCGCGAGCCTCGCGTGCTGCTGCTGGGCGCTGCTCGGGTACATCGCCCACGAGATGGTCACCCACTCGGTCAAGCAGCGCGCCGGCGCCGGCGGCTGACGGGCGGGGCCGGCGCGCGGGCGGCGGCGGCTGGCGTTCCAGCAGCAGCCGGGACGCGGCGCCGCGCGCCCGCGGGCGGGGTATTGCAGCTGGGCGGTCCGCGCGTGTGTACAACAGACGGGCCTGTGCAGTGCGGAGCGTGCGGTGAGGGCACAGCGTGAAACCGAGTGGCGCTCTCTCTCGGCGCTCGCCCCGGGCCCGCCCGGCGCGCGGCCCGCCGCTGCCGCCGCCGCTGCCGCTGCCGCCGCTGCCGCCGCCGCTGCTGCAGCTGCCGCGCCGGCACGTGGCCGGCCCGCCGCCGGCTGGCGCTGCCCAGGAGCGCGGGCGGGGGGCGCGTGCGGCGCCGGGCGGCCCGCAGCGGCGCGGTCAAACGCGGCGCCGCGGCGGCGCGCGCGGCGCAGGCGGGTGCGCCGCGGCGTTTCAGCGCGCCGTGCGCGCGGCTGGGCTTCGCACGGCCCGGGCACCTCGCCCGCGCCCGCGATCGCGGGTGGCGGCGCGGGAAACTCCAACAACGCTCGTGCTGCGCAGGGTCGGCGTGAGGGCACCGCGCCGCCTGTGGACGGCGCGCGCGCTACGTGGCGCGTTTTGATCGGCTGCGTGGGGCGGCGCGGGGCCTGTAGGCGGCGGGCGGGTTTTTTGGCTGGAACCCTGCAAGGCCTCAGACGCCCCCGCGGGCGCTGGGGCGCGCACCAGCCCCCGCGCCGGCCTGCCCCCGCCCCAGCGCGCCGCCCCCCATTCCCCCGCCGGACGCCGGCTCACCCCGCCCCGTCCTGAACACCATGGCAGCGCTCCTGCACGCCAGGCCCCTGGGCCTGGCCGGCCACCGCGTGGCCGGCCGCCAGGCGGCTCCCCGCCTGGCGCCGCTGCGCGCCTACTCGGGGGCGGCGCCCAACCGCCTGCCCGGCCAGGTAATTGGCGACGCGCGGCCGCGCGCATGGCGTGGGCGCTCCGCACCACACCGCGCCGCGCTGCGGCGTCGGGCGCGCCTGCGGCCTCGCTGAGCGCCAATTGACGTCGCAGGTGCAGCCCAGCACCGGCCTGATCCCCCTGCAGAAGCCGGCGCTGCAGCCGGCGGGCGACAAGCCCGCGCAGCGGCCGGAGGTGGCCGCGCAGGCGGCGTCGAGCGACAGCCCCGAGGGCGGCAAGAAGTTCCTCGGCTACGACCTCATCACCTGGCAGAAGATCATCCCCCTGGGCGCGATGTGCGGGCCGCGCGGGCGCCGCGATCGCGGGGCCATCGCGCTGCCCCGCCCGCGCGCGCGCCGGGGCGCCCCCGCGCCGCGCCGCCGCCCACGCCGGGCTGCGCCGACGTCGCCGCGCAGGTTCTTCTGCATCCTCTTCAACTACACCATCCTGCGCGACACCAAGGTGCGGCGCGGCCGGCGCGTGGTAGACTAGCGCCGCCCGGCGCCGCCCGGCGCGCATGCATGCCCCGCACCGACGCGGCCGGGGGCTCGGGCGACGCCAGGTCGTCCGCGCCGGGCGGCGCGCCAATTGGGCGCGCCTGGGGGGCGGGAGCACAGATCGCCGAGCTCGCCCCGCCCGCCCGCGCGCAGGACGTGCTGGTCGTGACGGCGCCCGGCTCCGGCGCGGAGATCATTCCGTTCCTGAAGACCTGGGTGAACCTGCCCATGGCCATCGGCTTCACCGTCCTCTACGCCAAGGTGCGGGCGCCGCGCTGTGCGCCAGCTGTCGCGCGCGCCCCCGCCCCGCCCTCGGCGCCCCGCGGGCGGGCGCCCCCGGCGGCGCACGCTCGCCCGGCGGCGCCGGCTGGGCGCGCCCCGCGCCCCGCGCCGCCGCCGCGCCGCCGCCCGACGCGCGCGCTGCGCCCGCGCCCGCGCCCGCGCCCGCGCCGCCGCGCGCCGCAGCTCGCCAACGTGCTGTCCACCGAGGCGCTCTTCTACACCTGCATCATCCCGTTCATCATGTTCTTCGGCGCGTTTGCGTTTGTGTTCTACCCGCTCAAGGACGTGCTCCACCCCACCGGTGCGGCGCGGCGCGCGCGGCAGCAGGGCGTGGGCGGGCGCGGCGCGCGGCGGCAGCGGCAGCCGCGGGCGCAGGAGCAGCGCCGGCAGCGAGCGGGCGCTGGAGCGCGGCGCCGGCAGCGAGCGGGCGCTGGAGCGCGGCGCCGGCAGCGGCGGGAACGCTGGAGCGCAGCGACGGCAGCGGCGGACGCGCGGGCGCTGGAGCACACAGTGGGGCAGTGTGCTGGCGCGTTGGCGGCAGGCAGCCGGCGTCGCGGCGGCGAGCGCGACTGCGGGGAGCTGCAGCCGGCGACGCGGCGAGCCCGGCGGCAACGCTGGCGGGAGCGGGCGGCGCAGCAGCGCAGCGGCCCAGCGGCCCGGCGGCGGCGGCGAGCGCCAGGCAGCAGCGAGCGAGGCGGGCAGCGGCAGCGGGCGCAGCAGCGGGCGCAGCAGCGGGCGCAGCAGCGGTCGCGGCACACGCAGCCGCCCGGGGCCCGCTGCTGCGACGCGCAGCATGGAGCCCTCCCCCCGCTCTCTCTCGCTCGCTCGCGCGCGCGCGGGCGACCCCGCCCACGCCGCCCGCGCCCGCGCCCGCTCGTCCCGCAGAGTTCTGCGAGAACCTGCTGGAGAAGGCGGGCCCCCGCTTCGCCGGCCCCATCGCCATCCTGCGCAACTGGACCTACTGCCTCTTCTACGTGATGGCTGAGCTCTGGGGCTCCGTCGTCGTGTCGGTGCTCTTCTGGGGCTTCGCCAACCAGGTGCGGCGCGCGGCAGCGCGCGGCGCGGCGCGGGCGGCGCGGCGCGCGCCCCTGCGGCGGCGGCGCGCGGCGCCGCGCGCCCGCCTCCCCCCCGCGCCCAGCGCCCTGCGCGCTGCGCGCCGCGCGCCCCCGAGCACCGCGCCTCGCGCTGACCCTGCCCCGCGCCCGCTCTCCCCCCCCCCCCCCCCCCCCCCACCCCGCCAGATCACGACCGTCGACGAGGCGAGCCAGTTCTACCCGCTCTTCGGCCTCGGCGCCAACGTCGCGCTCATCTTCAGCGGCCGCGCGGTCAAGATCTTCTCCCAGATCCGCGCCGAGCTGCCGCCCGACGTCGACGGCTGGGGCCTCTCGCTCAAGGGCCTCATGGGCATGGTCGTCATCGGCGGCCTGCTCATCGCGGGCATCTACTACTGGCTCAACCGCACCGTCGTGCCGCTCGTGCAGAAGCGCGAGAAGAAGAAGAAGAACAAGATGAAGATGAGCGTCAGCGAGTCCTTCACCTTCCTCGCCGGCAGCCGGTGCGCGCCGCGCGCGCGCGCGGCGCGCGGCGCGGGGCTGCTGCGAGCGGACCGCGCGGCGCCCGCGCTGCACAGCGCTGCACAGCGCTGCCCCCGCGCTCTCCCCCGCCCGCTCGCGCCCCGCCCACACCCTGCCCACCCACCCACCGCCGCCGCCCCTGCGCACCGCCGCGCCGCGCCCCGCTCTCTCTCTCTCAGGTACATCCGCGACCTCGCGACGCTCGTGGTCGCGTACGGCATCAGCATCAACCTGGTGGAGGTGACGTGGAAGTCCAAGATCAAGGCCCAGTTCCCCAACCCCAACGACTACTCGGCCTTCATGGGCGACTTCTCGACCGCGACCGGCGCGGTCACGTTCACGATGATGATCCTCTCCCGCTACATCTTCCGCTACTTTGGCTGGGGCGTCGCCGCGCTCATCACGCCGACCGTGCTGCTCATCACCGGCATCGCGTTCTTCTGCCTCGTGCTCTTCAGCGACCAGGCGCGGCGCCGCGGCGCGCGCGCGCGCGCAGGGGGCGCGGCGCGCGCGTGGGTCGGCCGCGCGCGCAGCGCGGGGAGGCAGGGCCCGCGCAACCAGGGCGCGCACCGTGCCGCGCTGCCGCCGCCCCACGCGCCGCGCGACGCCCCGCGCGCCGCCGCTCACCCGCCCGCTCCCCGCCCCGTCCCATCCCCCGCGCGCAGGTCGCGCCGACGCTCAAGGCGCTCGGCGTGACGCCGCTCATGGCGGCGGTGCTCGTCGGCGCGGCGCAGAACGTCTTCTCCAAGAGCGCCAAGTACAGCCTGTTCGACCCGTGCAAGGAGATGGCCTACATCCCCCTGGACGACGAGGTGCGACGCCCCGCCGCGCCGGCCTGCGCTGCCCGCGCTGCCTGCGCTGCCGCTGCTGCCGCGCCGCGCCTCGCGCCTGCTTCTGCTGCTCACGCGCCCGCGCCCGCCACACCGCCACCACACCCACGCCCACCACTCCCCCCCCCCCCCCCCCGCAGGTCAAGACCAAGGGCAAGGCCGCGATCGACGTGATCTGCAACCCGCTCGGCAAGAGCGGCGGCGCGCTGATCCAGCAGTTCATGATCATCGGCTTCGGCTCCCTCGCCGCCTCCACGCCCTACCTCGGCGCGATCCTGCTGTCGATCGTGCTGCTCTGGATCAACGCCGCCAACAGCCTCGCCGGCCAGTTCGCGGAGCTGCAGGGCGCGAGCGAGAGCGGCGAGAGCGTCGACGGCGCGGCGACGCAGTCGTTCAAGTACGTGCTCGAGGCCGGGTCGTCCAAGGGCAAGTGGGTGCCCGTCGGCGCGGGCGAGACGCCGACCGGCCAGGTCAAGACCATGACCCAGGCCGAGGCGGACAAGCTCAACCAGTAGGCGCGCCGCGTGGGCGGGCGCCGGGCGCGCCGCCCGCGCCCGCGGCGCGCGCCGCGGCGCGGCGCGCCGCCCCGCACGCGCCCGCGCGCGCGGCGGCGGCGCGCGCGCCGCGCGCGCGGGGCGCGGGCGGCGCCGAGGCGGGCCGCCGCGGCCGGTGCCGCGGCGCCGCCGTGGAGCAGGTGGGGCGGAGGGATGACGGGGCGCGCCGCGCGCGCCCGCCGCGCGCGCGCCGCCGCCCGCTGCAGCGGCGGGCGCGCCGGGCGGCGCCTGCATCTCTTTGCCGCCGAGCAGAAACACGCACGCACTTGTGTCTTACCGGCGACGGAGCGGCAATAAGCGGCGGGCACGCGCGCGCGGCGGGCGGGCGGGCGGGCGGGCGGCGCGCAACTCGCGGTCACGGCTCAACGGGGCTGGCGGTCCGGATCCGGCCGCGCGCCCGCGGGGGCGCGCGGGGTGCGGCAGCGGCGGGGGTTGTTTGCTGCGCGCGTGCGCGCACGTGCCGCGGCCGCGGCGGCCGGGGCGCGCGCGGCGGCATTTCGTGCCGCGCGCCCCGCGCGGCGCGGCGCGGCGCCCTGCATGACACGGCCCGCGCCGCTCCTAGGAGAGGAGAGTGCCTGCCATGCCCACCGGTCGGGCGCGCAGCAGCAAGCAGCACACTGGGGGCGGCGGGCGGCGCGGGCCCGCGCGGCGGGCCCCGTCGCGCGGGCCGCCCCGCCCGCCGCGGGGCTGTGCGTCTGTAATCCGCGTCCCGCGCACTGCCGCCCCGCGCTCCCGTCCCCGCCCCGCGCTCCCCCTCCCGCCGCGGCAGCCGCCAGCCCGCGCAGCGCCTCGCGCACCGCCGGCGCAGCGCCGCGTTTGCCGCCAACGGCCGCCGCCGCCCGGGGCGGGCCCGAGCCGCTGCGCCGCCCTCGCGGACGACTAAGGGCCCGGCGCAGAAGGCCATGGCGCCGAAAGCCAAGCAGCCCGCGCCCGGCGGCGAGCCGGCGGGCGGCGGCGGGGCAGCGGCAGACGCGCCCCTCGTGGTGGCTGCGCTGCAGGGCCGCCTGGGCCGGTGCGCGTGCTCCGGGGCGCACGTGCGCGCCGTGGAGTGCGTGCGGCCCACCGGCTGCCCGCTGGCTGGCGGCGGCGCCGCGCGGCGGCCGCTGGCCGCGGCCGCGCCGGTCCGCGCGCGCGCCCACGGCGCACGCCGCCGGCGGTCGCGCAGCTACCAGGAGACCTGCGAGAAGCTGGAGGTCGAGACGTTCAAGCTCACGGACGAGCTGGCAAAGCAGAAGCTGACGCTGCAGGCGCGCGCCGGTCGCTGGCTCTCGCGCGCGACCCCGCCGCGCCGCGAGCCGCGGCCAGCAGCGTCTCCCCCCTTCTCAAGCTGGTGCTGCTGCTCGCAGGACGTCAACGAGTTCTTGACCAACGAGCTCAAGGCGCGCAGCGTGGCGACGGCGCAGCTGGAGGAGCGCGTCGCGGAGCTGACGGCGCGGCTGGCAGAGGTGCAGCGCGACGCGCAGGTGCGCCGCGCTGCGGGCTTGGCGGCGCGTTGTTGTGTGTGTTGTGTGTTGTGTGGGGCGGCGCCACGCGATCCGCGGCACGCGAGGACCGCAGCGGCTGCGGGGCGGGCGTGCAGCCGCGTCGACCGCGCGGCGCGGGCCGGCCAGCTCGATCGCCGCGCCCGCCGCCCCGCGCCGCCGGGGCCCGGCTGCCGCCCGCCTGGCCGCCCGCTCGCGCGCCGCCGGCAGCTGCCCCCCTCGAGAGGCCTCGTGTTCACGCGCCCCGCCGCCCTCAGCTGAGCGCCCCAGCCCCGCCACCGCAGCGCCGGGCGCCGGCAGCGTGCGCGTGTGCGCGCTGGCGGCCATGCGGGAAGGGTGCCGGGCAGCGCTGGCCGCCACGCGGGGAGGGTGCCGCCGCCGCGCAGCGGCGCCGCGCGCGCGCACGCGACACCCGTGTTCGGCGGCCTGGCCGCTCGGGCGCGTCCGCCGCGTCGTGGGGATGTGGGCTCGGCGGCAGGGGCCACGGGGCAGGGCTGGCTGGGGCAGCAGCCCCTGGACCGGGGGCCTTAAGCCCTAAAGGAAGAAGGGAGTTACACAGGGTGAAGCATAAGCCCTAAAGGGAGAAGGGCGTTACCAGGGGTGAACAAGCGCCTACGGCGCAAACACGGACCCCATCACTTTGGTATAGTCAGTCACTCACGCGCAGCTGCCGCCCGTGGCCACGCTCACGCCCAAAAGCGTCACCTGCACACAATCAGTGCTGTCTCCGCGCACACACCTTGACCGATCGCTCGCTGCTGGGCAGTAGCAGTATTTCAGTGTCGGCGGCAGCCGGTGACCGCGGGCATAAGCCCTAAACCCTAAACCCTCAAAAATGACATCTGCGCTCGCCGAGAATCGAACTCGGGCCTGGTCCGTGGCAGGGACCTATCATACCACTAGACTACGAGCGCTCGCACGCTCTACACATCTCGCGACGAGTTTGTGCAGAGCGAAGCGAAGTTGTTAACGTGCACAGTGATTGCGGACCGCTATTTATGAACCTACTGACTCAAACGAACCATCTTCGCGAAGCGCCATTTTTGAGCCCAGATCTGGGTCGGTCTCGCTCGGGTCGACCCCGGAGATGTTTTAGAATTCGAGTCCTTTGGGCGCCCGGGCGCGTTTCTCTGCGTTTCTCTGCGAAACACAAATGGAGGCCCGATTCGCGCGCGCCGCGCCGCAGGCGGAGGTCGCGCGCGTGCGCGCCGAGGCGGCGGCCGACGTCTCCGTCGCGGCGGCGCGCGCGGAGGGCCTGGCGCGGCAGCTGGAGGGCAGCACCGAGTTCCTGGAGCGCCGCAGCGCGCTGGAGGCGGAGCTCGAGGCGGCGCGCGGCGCGCTGGCGGCGAAGCAGCGCGAGATGGACCAGCGCCTGGGGTGCGTGCCCGCGCCGTGCTCGCGCCGTGCTCCCGCCGCCCCCGCCGCCCTGCTGCTGAGCCGCCGCCCGCCGCGCCGCGCCGCGCCGCAGCGACATGGAGCGCCGCCACCTGCAGGAGAAGGAGCGCACGCGGCAGGACATGGCGGGCCGCATCCGCGACACCAAGGCCGCGATGGCCTCCCTCGCGGGTGCGCGCGCTCGGCGCGCCGCCACCGTGCCCGCCGCCGCCGCCGCCGTGCCCACCGCCGCTCCGCCGCAGACGAGCACCTGGAGTCGAGCACGCGGCGCACGCTGGCGGAGAACGAGGCCATGGCCGGGGAGCTGGCGCTCCACGCGGCGCAGGTGGGCGGCCGGGGAGCGACGCGAGCGGCCACAGCGGGCGCAGGCGGCGGGTGGCGCGCGCAGCGGCGCAGCCCGGTGGCGCCGGCGCGCGGGGCGCGAGCGCCGCGCGCCGCCCGCAGAGCGCGCGCCTGGTGGCGGCCAACGAGGGCCTGCGCGGCGAGGCGGCCGCGCTGCGGCGCGAGCTGGCGGTCGCGCACCGCACGGGTGCGCGCGCTGCCGCCGCCGGCGCCGCCGGCGCCGCCGCTGCCCGCCGCACGAGCTGACAGAGCCGCCGGCGCCGCCCCCCGCCCGCCCGCTGCGCGCCACGTGCCCGCCGGGGGCAGCCGAGAGCACGGCGCGCAAGAACGTGCTGCTGCAGCAGACCATCAAGGCCATGCTGCGCTGCCTGCAGGAGGAGGGCGCGGGCACGGGCGCGGCCGCCGCGGCGGCCGCGCGCTGCGGCCCCGACGGCGACGGCGTGCAGCTCGACGCGCCGGGGGCGCAGCCCAGCCCCGGCTCCGAGCGCGCGCGCTGCGGCGGGCTGGGGCCGCAGGAGCAGCAGGCGGAGCAGCCGCTGGAGGGGCATGAGCAGCCCGGCGAGGTGACCGCGGCGGCACAGCTGCCAGCCGGCTCCGACGCAGCGGCCGGCGGCGGCGCGGGTGGCGCCGTGCTGCAGCGGCTCGAGCAGCAGGCGCTGCGGCTGGCCGACGAGCTCGCGGCGGCGCGGCAGGCGCTCGCGGCGGCGCTGCAGGGCACGCTGCCCGAGGGCTGCGACGTGGCCGTGGTGGCGCTGCCGCCGAGCCCCAACGGCGGACCCGGCGCCACCGCGGCCCGGCCGTGCCCGAGCCCAGGGGGCGCGCGTGCCGCGCCCGGCTCCCCTGGCGCGCGGGCGTCGCGCGCCGCCGGCGGCGGCCCCGCCGCGAGCGGCGGCGCCAGGGGCGGCGCGCCCGCGCCCGCGCCGGCGCGCTGCCGCAGCGCGAGCCCGGCGGCCCGCCGGCAGGCGCCCGCGCCGCCGCCGCCGCCCGCCGGCGGCGCGGGCGCCGTGGCGTCCGCGCTCGAGGACGGCGTCGCCCCGTTCGTGCTGCACTGCGTGCAGCAGCTGCGGCACGGCGGGCGCGCGGGCAGCCCCGGGCGCGACGGCGGGCGCGCCGGTGCGGGCGAGCCCGCGGGCGCGGGCGAGGCGCTGGCGCGGCTGCTGCTGGAGCAGCTGCACAGCTACGACCGCGCCCGGCTGGCGGCGTACGGGGGCCTCGGCCTCGCGCTGCAGCGGGAGCCGGACGGCGGCGGCTGCGGCGTCGCGGCCGCGGGCGGCGTGGGCCGGGACGGCGGCGGCAGCGGCGTGGAGGGCCGCGCCGCCGGGGCCGGCGCGAGCGCGGCGGCGCCGTGCCACGCAGGCGTCGGCGGCGGCGGCGGCAGGGGCGGCTCGCCCGCGCCCCGCGTGCCGGCCGGCGGCCCCCAGGCCGCACGCGTGCTGCCGCCGCTGCCGGCGCTGCTGGGCCCGGCGTCGCCCGGCGCGCCTGGGCGGCCGGGCGCCGGCGAGCTGCTCGGCGCGGTGCTCGGCGACGTGCGGCCCTGGGGGGACTCGGCCGCCTCGCCCGGCGCCGACCCGCCCGCGGCCGGGCCCGCCAAGGCGGCGCGCAGCCCCAAGGTGGCGGCGGGCGGCGGCGGCGGCGGGTGCGGCATTCGCGCGGGCGCCGCGCGGCCGGGGGGGCGGTGACGTGCGACCTGAACCCTGATGCGGCGGTTGGACGGGCGTCGTGCGCACCGAACGAGAGTCGCTCCCCACCGCCACAGCCGGTGGCTCGACGACACCCGCCGTCGCTGTGAGCTCTGTGTGTGCGGCCACGCCGCCGCGGCTGCCGCGGCCGCCGCTGCCGCTGCTGCTGCCGCCCACCGGGGCCGGGCGCCGCTTCCGCCCTGTCTCCAGGCTGCGCCCTGTCACCAGGCTGCGCCTTCGATGCTCTAGGCGCGCTCGCGATGTGGGGCGACGTCTCGCTGGAGCTGCTGCGCGGGCGGCTCCACGACTTTGCCGTCGAGCGCTCCTGGCAGCAGTTCCACTCGCCGCGCAACCTCCTCGTGAGCGCCCGGGAACGGCAGGCGGCCGCAGCGGAGGCGCGCCGGTGGCAGCAGCGGCGGCGCGCCGGCAGCAGCAGTGCGCCGGCGGCAGCAACGCGCAACCGCCGCCGCGCCGCGCCGCGCTGGCGCGCAGCCGCCTTCACCGCGGCCCCGCCCGGCCGCCGCGGCCCCGCCGCCGCAGCTCGCGCTCGTCGGCGAGGTGGGGGAGCTGTCGGAGCTCTTCCAGTGGCGCGGCGAGGTCGGGCCTGGGCTCCCCGGCTTCAGCGACCGCGAGCGCGGGCGCGTGGGCGAGGAGCTGGCCGACGTGCTGCTCTACCTGCTGCGCCTCGCCGACGTGTGCGGCATCGACCTCGGCGCCGCCGCGCTCGCCAAGCTGGCGACAAACGCGGCAAAGTACCCGTCCGAGCAGTGCCGCGGCCGCGCCGACAAGTACACGGCGTACGCCCAGCAGCCCCGCGGCGACGCGCGCGGCGCGGCCGCGGCGGCCGCGGCGCCGCCGGGCGGCGGCGTGGGCGTGGTGCTGAGCCAGCTCGCGGCGCTCGCGCGCACCGACCTGGGCGCGGCGGTCGAGCTGCTCGCGGCGCACCCCTCGGCGGCGGCCTCGATCGTGGCCGCCATCAGCGCGGACGCGCCGCCGCCACCGCTCGGCCAGGCGGCTGCGGCCGCGGCGCCGGCGGCGGCGGCGGTGGCGCCGCCGGCGCCGGCGGCGGACGCGCTGCTCCTGGCCATGCTCGGTGGCGGCGGCGGCGGCGCAGGCCAGCAGGCCGGCGCGCCGGCCGCCGCGCCCCGCGGCGGTGCCGGCCCGGCGGCCGCGGCGGCCGAGCTCGGGGCGCCGCCACGCAGGTGGAGGGCCTGACGCCGGCGCAGTCCGCCGCGCTGGAGCAGCTGGCGGCGGCCGGCGGCTCCCTCGCGGCGCAGAGCCCGCCCGTGGTCGCGGCGCTGTGCTCGGCACTGGGCATCGGCCAGGCCGGGCTGCAGAGCCTCCTCGCCGGCAAGCAGCAGCCGCAGCCAAAGCGGGGCCGGCCGGCGGGCAGCGGCGGCGGCGGCGGGAGCGGGAGCGGGGGCGGGAGCGCGGGCGGGGGCGGGGCGGGCGCCGGCGCGCCGCCGGCCAAGCGTCGGCCTGATGAGGTGGAGCGGCCGGACGGCGCCGGGGCTGCCGCGCCGCCCGCGGGCGCGGCGGCGGGCGCGGCGGCGGCTTTGCCGGGCGCGCCGGGTGGCGCTGGGGGGGTGCAGTAGTGGGAGCGGCGCGCGCGCGGGGCGTGGTGGGTCTGCTCTCAGCCCGGCTGCGTGGACTCTCACTTTCTTCCCAACTGCTCGCTTGGGCGGGCGGCTGCGCATGGACGCGCACGCCGCCGGCACGATTGATTGATTGGAACCCTGGTGCTTCGTTTGTGTTCTGCGTGCGGGGCGGTGACGCTGTGTGCTGTGTGTCGGAGCTGGCTGGCTGCCGGCATGCGTGTCGGTGCGCTGGCTGCTGGCGTGCGCCAGGAGGGAAGGAACCGGCGATGAGCACACCCGGCGGCGGCGCCGCCGGCTGGCTGCCCGCCGGCGCCGCCGCCTTGAATCCGCCTGGATTTGCTTGCGATCGCACAGGAGCTGAGTTCGTCCGCACGAGCACGGCGCGCCACGAGGGGGGGGGGGGGGGGTGAGCGCGCTGAGCGGGGTGGGGCGGGGGACGCTGAGCGTGCTTCGCGCCCGGCTGAGCGGGGATGGGGCGCCGGGGGACGCGCGCGCCGCCGCCGCGGTTACGCCCCTGCGCCCGACATGCTCAGTGGCGCGCCTTGAGCAGCGCCAGCCCCCGCGCGCCCAGCTCCGCCTCCGCCGTCTGCCGCTCTGCGCGCAGCAGGGCCTGCAGCCGCTCCCGGCGCGCCTGCAGCGCCGCCGCCGCGTGGGCCTGCGCCGCCAGCTCTGCAGCCTCCGCCGGCCTGCCCGTCGTGGTCGGCGGCGGGCCGCGCGCGTGCCAGGCGGCCACGGCGCCGCCGCGCGCGAGCGAGCTCGCGTGTGCTGCTGCGGCCTCGCGCGCCGCGTTGCCCCGCAAGAGCCGGGCGATGTTGACGGGCTCCATCGTGGCAGAGTAATTCATGCGAATGCAGGCGGCGCGGCTGCTTTGACCGCTGTGACCACCGCCTTGACCGCGCGCCGGCGCGCAAACCCTGCAGCCTCGCCGGCCTCCCTTGCCCTGCGCGTCAGGCGGCCGGCGGGCTGCCTCCCGCGCGAGCTGCCTCCCGCCCGGGCCGTGCAGCCGGGCGCAGGCGCGGCCCGGCCCGCGCGCGCGCAGCAGCGGCGGCCGCAGGGGCATGAGCGCCGTTCGTGCCCTGGCCCCGCGCATGGCGAGCAGCTTTGGCAGCAAGCTTGGCGCCTGGGCTAGCCGAGCGGGCGGGAAGGCATGCGGCGGGCACGCGGCCGCGCCGCCGCGGCAGCCGACGCTCGCCGGCGACGCGAAGCAGGGGCTTGTCGACGTCGCCGAGGAGGCGGCCGACGGCGTTGAAGTGGTCCCCGAAGGTGCGCAGGGGTCGCTGGGGCTGCTGCGGCGCGCACGGGCGTCCGCACTGGGCGCGCTGGGCGCAGCACGTGCGCCCCAGCGCGGGCGCCGCCCGTGCGCGCCGCCGCGCAGGCAAGCGGCTGGCGCTGTGTGCCGCCGCGACGGCCGCAATGCTGGCGGTCATCACCGCGCTGTGAGGGCGCTCGCTCGGCGCGTCGGGTGTGCCGTAACCGCAGCCTGCGCTCCGAACGGTTGCCCTCGTGTCTGCACCCGCCGCATGCCCCTGTTCAAGCGACTGCCGCCCGGCTGATGTGCACGCATGCGCCGACTCAACCCGCGTGGCCAGACCCGCCGCCGTGACTGCAGACCATGTGCCGCCGACCATGCCGCCGTCCCCTCAGCCCCCAGCTGGTGTGTCACTGTTAGTTGCGCTTGCGTGTCAATGGTTTGTGCGAGCCTGTGCGTTTGTGTGTCTGTGCGTGCGTGCCTGTGTGCGCCGCCGCCCAACCAGAGTGCCCGCGTCCGCGCCGCCGCCGCGCGACGCGCGCGCCCGTGCCGCGCCTGCCGCCAGCCGACCGCCCGGCCACCGGCCGCCGCCCAGCAGCGCTGCTGCAATCTCAACTAGAGCCATTCTTCCTCATCTGCCGCGCTCGCAATAGCACAACCCAATCGGGCAGCCGCCGCGGCGCGAGCGCCGTGCAGGGGGCGCCCCGGGGCGGTAATCGTTCACGCAGCAGTCCCCGCGCCAGTGTGCGCGGAGGGAGGGAGGTTTTCCTGCCAGCGAGGAAGAGAAGTTCGTTTGAGGTGCAGGCCGGCGCGCCGCGCCGCCGCAGGCATGTGCAAAAAACAGGGAGACAAGGCAGGCACATTCAAAAACGCACGGCCGGGGACCGAGACGCACGCCGCCGAGCAAGAGCAGCCGCCGACAGAGGGGCCTCCACACGCGGCCACGCCCCCCCCCCTCCACCCACACACGCACACACGCCCCACTCCCCACCCTCGCCCGCGTCTCACACCGCCAGCGCGATGGGCGCGTCAAGCAGCGAGTCCGGCAGGCACAGCGCGGCACCGCCGCCGACGCGCTGGCCGCCGGCGCCGCCGGCGGCGAGCGCGGCCGGGGGCGCGTAGACGCGCGCGGCGGCCGCGGCGCGGCACTTGCCGGGCGCGTGAATGAGGTTGCAGCACAGGCAGCGCGACCAGCACTCGCCCATGTGCGCGCGCCGGAGGCAGCGCACGCACTTGGCCCTGGGCGGGCACTTGCCGGTGTGCAGCCCGCCGCAGCGCGGGCAGGGCTCGGTCAGGCCGCCGCCGGCGGCGGCGTAGCTCGACGCAAGCGCCGCGCCGGCGGGGTCGCCCGCGGCGGCCGCAGCCGCGGCCGCGACCGCGGCCGCGAGCGAGCGCACGGGCACGCCGCCGCTGCTGGACGTGCTGCCGGCGCTGCCCGCGCTCGTCGCGCCCGGCTCGCCCGGCGCGTACAGCCGGCCCGCGGCCGCAGCCGCGAGCGCGGCGCAGCCCGGCGCGGTCACGCTGCCGCCGGCACTGCTCAGGCCGCCGCTGCCGGCGTGCAGCGACGAGGCCGCGGTGCTGTTGTAGCTGCTGAAGCTCGGCAGCGGGCCGCCGAGGCTGCCGTCGCCGAGGCTGCTCGCGCCCGCGGGCGGCGCGCCCAGGCCCGCGCACGCGTCGCTGCCGGGGTCGCTGCCGCTGCCGTCGCTGGGCTCGTGGCAGGAGCCGCTGAAGCTCCAGCCGGGCGCGCCGCAGGCGCCGGGCCCGGTGCCGCGCGGCGTGGCCGCCGCCAGCGCCAGGCCAGTGCCCGTGCCCGCGGCCGCCGCCGTGAGCCACAGGCTCGCGGCGGCGGAGCTTGCCGCAGCCGCGGCCGCGGCCGCGGCCGCGCCGTCGGGGCGCGGGCGGCCGCCCGCCGCGCGCGGCGGCGCGTCGGCGCGCCCGGGCGTCACGACCGGCGACGGCGCGTCGGCCTCGCCGCGCAGCGCGCCCGCTGCGCGCGGGAGGCCAGGGACGATGCACTCGATGCTGACCTGGCGGGCGTGCGCGCCGGCGGCGCAGCTGGCTCCGGCGAGGCCGTGTTCAATCTCAGCCAGCAGTCCGAGCGGCAGCAGGCCGGCGGCCTTGGCGCTGTGCAGCTCCTCCGCCTGCGCCACGCGCGCCGCGGCAAAGGGGCTGCTGGCGTCGAGGTCGGCGGCGCCGGCCAGACCAAACAGGCCGCCCGGGCTGCCCAGCCCGAACGCGAGCGGCGAGCCGGCCGCCGCGGGCGGCGACGGCGGCGCGCCGCCGCCGCGCCCCGGCGAGGGAATGGCGCCGGGCGGGCTGCCGCGCGCGGCGCCGCCGCGCGGCTCGGGGCTGAGCCTGCCGCCCGCAGCCTGCAGGCCACAGATGAAGCCGGCGGCCGACTGCGGTGCACCGCCGGCGCCGCTGCCGCTGCTCAGGCGCGGCTCGGGGCTGACGCCCCTGCTGCAGGGCCGGCTCGCGAGGCTGTGGGCGCCGCCGCGCTGCGCCGCGAGGCCGGCCAGCCCCCTGGACAGGCTGGGCGGTGAGCCGGGCGCGGCGCCGGCGCTGGCAGGCCGCGGGCCGCCCAGCGGGCTCGCGGTGCGCGGGGCTGGTCCCGCGCCTCCGCTGCTGCCGCCGGCGGTGCACGGGCCGTCCTTTTTGTGCCTGCGGGGCGTGCGGCGCCGGCGCGCGGCCGCGTGAGCGGCCTGCACTGCTGTGGGGTTTGATCCGTGCGGCACGCGGCGCGCGGACCCACCCCGCGGCGGCGCCGGATGCCAGGCAGTCGAGCACGGCGCCGCCAAGGTCGACGCCGCACGCGTCCGCCAAGCGCGCCAGCTGCAGCAGCGCGTCGCCCAGCTCCTGCGCGAGCTGCTGTTTCTCGCTGGCGCTGAAGCTGGTGGCGCCGGCCTCGCCGCGCCACTGGAAGGCCTGCGCGAGCGCGCCGACCTGCCCCACCTGCGCGGCGTGGCGGCGGCGGCAGTGATGGCCTGCCGCGCCGGCTGCACAGCCAGCCTGATCACGGCGTCTGTGCCGGCCGCGCCCCGCGCTGCGCGGCGCGCCGGGCGCAGCTGCCGGGCAGCAGTCGGCGCACCAGCGAGAGCAGCACGCTCGCGGCCGCTGCGCGCCCCTTATGAGCTCCCGTGTCGGCCTCCGCACACTCCGGTGAGGCGCGCGAGACTCGCGGATGCCCGAGCGCCCGCAGCGCGGCAGCTGCTCCCGGACCCGCATCGAGGTCACTTGCCATGCTGGGCGCGACGAGCCAGCCGCGCCTGCCGCGTGCAATGTCGCGTACGCGTCCTGATCACGACGCTGCGGCCGGAGGCGTCGGCGCGGCGGCAGGACGCCGCACCCGCCTCCAGCAGCACACCCGCTCGCACCAGCCGAGCACGCGAGCTGCTAGGGCCCTGGCCGTCCTGTCGGGACGCGCTGCCTCACGCTGGGCGCGACTGGGCGGCGGGGCGCAGCGGCGGGGGCAAGGGAGAGCGCAGCGAGCGGGGGTTTGAGTTGCAGCGGCAGCTGCAGGGCCCAATCGCCGACCCGTTGGCGGCGGCGGCTGCCGGCCCAATGCGGCCAACACGCCCCACAGCGACGCCCAGCTCAAAGTGCTGGTCACGTCACGCGGCGCGGTCGCGCGCGCCCCGGCCGTCGGCGGCGTGGCCGCGCGAGTGCAAACACGGGGCGCACAGCGCGGCGCGGCGCACCGCGTCGCCGGCAGCGGCGCTGCCCGTGTGGGCGGTGCTGTGCCCGATCAGCACAGCAACAGCGCCACGGGCAGCGCTGCTGTCAGTGACCCACGCGGCGCCTGCGCAGCCTCCTGCGCGAGGCAGCTGCTGCGCCTCTGCGAGCCCGGGCTGCGTGCTGCACGGCGGCGGCAGCGGCGGCGCCAGGTGAGGGGGGGACGGCCGCTGCCGCCGCGCGCGCGCGCGCGCGCGGCGCTGCAGGGGCCGGCAGGCGCGCCCCCGCGCGCGCCGTCTCGCCCTGGTCGCGCGCCCCCGGGGTGCGTCGGACGGCCGCCCTGCGGGCCTCTGAGCTCGGGTTGAAGTTGGCTAGGACATGCGCATCGACCCGAGCTACGAGGGCTGCAGGGCGGCCACCTGCTGGGCACATCCCGGGGAGCCTCCGAGGCCTTGGTGGTGACCAGCCGCCCTGGGCGCCGCGAGGCGGCGCGGGCGGGCCGGCGCGCAGCGCGCGCTGCGCCCGCTGCGCGCGAGCAGGCCCCGGCGCCTGGCGGACCATCGCCGACAACCGTTGCGAGCTCCTGCCAGAGCCCACCTGCTCGGGAGCTCGCCATGGCCAGGGCTCCACCCTGGCGCGCTCCGCGCTGGCGCGGAGGTCGCCGCCGCGCGTGCCAGCAGCCCTGGCCTGGCGCGCCCGCGCGCTGCCTTGGGGGCGCTCAACTCAGGTCGTGGAGGCTGGCGCCAAGGCAGCGCGCATGCGTGAGGCCATGGCTGCTGGCACCCAGACGGGCGTTGCGCGACGCGCTCGCCTGACATCAGCACCCGTGCCTGGCCGGAGGGCGGCAGCGCTCCGCCGCCGGCGCGTCGGCGTCAGCGAGCTTGGCGAGCTCCCCGAGCGCCAGGCGGACCATCGTTGACAACCGTGGCGAGCTCCCGAGCAGGTGGGCTCTGGCAGGAGCTCGCAACGGTCGTCGGCGATGGTCCGCCAGGTGACCCGCGGGAGGGGCAGGCCCTGGCCAGCGCCGCCAGCGGTGGCGGGCCGGTGGCGGCCTGCCCCCGGCTGCCCAAACAGGTCGCAGCCGACACCGGCCCGCCACCGCTGGCCGCCGCCGCTGGCCGTCGCTGGTGGCCGTCGCTGCCGGCCGCTGCGCGCGCCGGCCCCGCTGCTGCTGCCGCCGCCGCCGGCGCGCGCCCCGCGGCCGCGGGCGGGGCTGCCCCTCTCGGCGCCGACGACGGCGCAGGGGGAGGCCTGCGCCCTTGCGCCCAGGCGCGGCGCGGGGCCGACGGCGCGCCGCGCGGCCCGCCCGAGCGCGACCGGTGATGCCGGTGATGCCGCCTGAACGCGCGCGGCGGAGCACGCGAGGCGCGTGGCGCGATGCTGGGAGTGTAGTGCATCGGTCCCAGAGACCGCGTGGCGACGCTGTCAGAGCGCTGCGGCGCTCTGGCACGCGCTGCGCCGCGCCGCCGCCGCCGCTGCTCCGCGCGCGCGGAGCGGGCCTGTGGGTCGAGCAGGGGCGGTCGCGGCCCGCGGCGGCGTGGGCGCTTAGTCAGCTCTAGGCATGCGGCGCCGGCGTGCGGGGACTAAAAAGCACGACGACGGCGCTCGCGTTGCGCCAAGCGGCACGCCGCTGAGCCGCGGCGGCAGCTGACGCCGCCGGTCCCTGCGACGCTCCCGTGTCGGGCCCGTCACACTGAACGCGATCGGGGATCGCATCGCGGTAGGCAGCTCGCCTGCGCGTCGCACGACAGCTCGGCCGCCCGCAGTCGGGCGCACCTCCGCCGTCGCTGCCGGTACTCGCCCGCACGCCAGCTGAGTCGTGCCAACCGCCATGCTCGCGGCGCTGGCGGGCGCGGCGGAGCGCCGCGGCCCCGCCCTGGCGCTGCGCGGGGGCGGAGCGGCACTCTCGCTGCTCCTCGCCCGGGCGCCGTCGCTGGCGCTGGCGCGGCGCTGGCTGGCGGGCGACAGCCACCGCCACTCCGCGGTGTACGTGACGGACGCGGAGGGGTCGGTCGCGAGCCACACGCCGCTGCTGCTGGGGCTCATGAACTACTTTGAGCGCCACCTGCCCTTCGTGGGCTACTTCGCGCCCATCGGTGCGGGCCGGGCAGACCACCACGCGCGGTCGCTTGTCTCCCTGCTGCCCCCGGCGGCAGCTGGCCCCGGAGCGGGCGCCGGCAGCGGCGCTCGCGCCGCCGCTGCTTGCGCCGCCGCCGCCAACCGCCCCACCCGCCGGCGCAGGCGGCAGCGCCAACCCCGACACGGGCGACCACCCGCTGGACCGGCACCTGCGCCTCGTGCACGACACGTTTGAGCTGAAGTACGAGACGCGGCTCATGCAGGCGCGGCGGCGTGCGCAGCGGGGACCGGCGGGGGGTGCAGCGCGGCGCCGTGCGCGCGGCGCCGCCGCCGCCGGCAGCGCCCGCCAGCTTGCCCGCGCCCGGGCAGCGGCGCGCGCTGCCGCGGCGCTCACCCGCGCCGCCGCCGCCGCCGGCGCCGCCGCGGCGCGCGGCGCGCAGGGCGTGGCGGAGGAGGAGGCGGTGCGCCTCGTCGCGGCGGGGCGGCGCGGCGAGCTGCTGGACCGCATCTACGCCTCGTTCGTGGCGTACAAGGAGATGCACGACATGGTCATCGTGCACGGCACCGCCATCGGTGCGGCGGGGGGGGGGGGGGGCTGCTGCTGTCGCGAGCAGCGGCACGGGGCGCAACAGGGCGCCGCCGGCGGCGGCGGCGTCGGTGGGGTCGCCGCCCACGCGGCGCCGCCGCCGCGGTGCCGCCGATGCGCCGCAGGCAGCGGCAAGCTCGACGCGGAGATCGCGTCCGCGCTGGAGAGCCCCGCGCTCATCACGGCGCAGGCCAAGGACGCGAGCATCACCGACATTGCCCGCCGCACGCTGCTCAAAAAGGCACTGCTCGACGAGCACAAAGTGCGGCGCGCCGCCGCGGGGCCGAGCTCAGCCGGGCGGCGCCGGCGGCGCGGCGGGGGCCGTGCAGGCTGCGCGGGCCTCTCGGGCGGCGGGCGCGGCGGGCTGCGGGGCTGCGGCCACCGCCGCCCGCGGTGTCGCAGGTGCCCGTGCTGGGCGCTGTGCTGAACAAGGTCCCCGCGGCCGACCTCGCCATCGTCACGGCGCAGCTGCGGCGCAAGTTTGCCGACGCGGGGCTGCCGCTGCTTGGCGCGCTGCCCGAGGACCGCCTGCTGCGCGGCGTGCGCCTCGACGAGGTCCTGCCCGCGCTGCCGGCGGAGTTCCAGTTTGGCCGCAAGGTCCAGCTCGACCAGGTGCGGGCGCCGGCGGCGGGCGGCGGGGCCGTGGCGGCGGGGCCGCGGCAACGGGGCGCCGGCGGGGCCGCGCGGCGGCAGCGCCAGGGCCGCGCCGCGCGCCCCCGCCGACCGCCCGCCCCGCGCCGCCGCGCGGCCCCTGCCGCCGCGCCCGCCCGCCCCGCCGAGCAGGAGTACACTGCGGTGTACGTCGCCGCGCAGCGCCTGGAGGAGCTGCTGGAGCTGCTCGCGACCGACGGCGACACGCGGCCGCTCGTCATCACGACGCGCGACCGGCTGGACATCGTGCTCGGCCTGCTCGCCAGCCAGGCGCGGCGCGGCGCGCGGTGCCGGGCGCGATGCCCGGCGCGGGGCGGCGCGGCGCGGCGCGCTCACGCCTCGCCCGCGCGCGCCGCCGCAGGTCAGCGTGGCGGGGCCCAACGTGGCCGGCATCGTGCTCGCGCGCTCGGGGCCCGGCAACGGTCGCAACCAGGCGCAGTGAGCCCCTCGCCCGCGCGCCCGCGCCTGCCGCCCGCGCGCCCACGCGCCCGCCCGCCCGGCCCCCGCGCGGCGCAGGGCGATGCTGGGGCGCATGTTTGAGGGCCTGTCCAAGGGCTACCAGGGCAGCCTGCTGCCCATCATGTCCACAGATCTGCCCATCTACGAGGCCGTGCGCCGGCTGGACCACCTCACCGGCGCGGTGCTGCCGACGAGCACGCGCAAGATCCAGCACTGCAAGGCGCGCCGCGCCGCGCCGCGCCGGGCGGTGCTCGCCCCATCAGCCCCGGGCAGACCCTCGGCCTCGTTCAACCCCAGTCAAACCCCAGTCAAACCCGGTCAAACGCGCCGCAGGCGATGTTTGACAAGCACGTCGACGCCAACAGCCTGGTCGCGGGCATCGAGGCGGAGGAGGCGCAGATCACGAGCGCGGCGCGCGTGACGCCAAAGATGTTTGCGCACAGCATAAAAACCAAGTGCGCGGCGCACCCGCAGCACATCGTGCTGCCAGAGGTGCGGCGGCGCCGCGGTCGCGTGGGCGCGGGCGGTCGCGTGGGCGGCGGACGCGGGCGTGGCGGGTGGCCTGGCAGCGGCGCGGCGGGCGTGCGGCCAGCACTGTGAGTCCGCCGCGCTCGCCCCTGACCGCCCGCCCTGGCCCCTGCCCAGGCGCTGGACCCGCGCGTGCTCAAGGCCGCGAGCGAGGTGACGACGCGCGGCCTCGCGCGCATCACGCTGCTCGGCGACCCCGCCGCCGTGGCGGCGGAGGCCAAGAAGCTCGGCGCCGACATCAGCGCCTGCGCCGTGGTGGAGCCCAAGGCGCGGCGCGCGCGCACACGCGCACGCGCGGCGGCGCCGCCGCGGCCGAGGGCGTCGGCGCCGGCCCCTTGCACCGCCGGCCGCCCACGCACACGCCCTCGCCCTCGCCCGCGCGGCCGCCCCTGCCCGGCCCTCCCCTCTGCCGCCGCGCCACCGCAGAGCTTTGGCGGCCTCGACAAGTATGTGGCGATGCTGCTGGAGGCGCGCAAGGGCAAGAACCTCACGCCAGAGGCCGGTGCGGCGCGAGGCGGCGGGAGGCGGGCTGGGCGGGGCGCGAGGCAGGAGGCGGCGCCGGCGGGTGGTCAAGCGTGCGCCCGCGGTCGCCCGCACGCGCGTGCGCGGCGGCAGCGCCGAGGCTGGAGCTCCGCCGCTCACACACGCTCACACGCCCGCCCGCAACACCCTGCCCGCCCGCGCCCGCAGCGCGCGACGCTGTGGCCAACGACCCCAACATGTTTGGCGTCATGATGGTCGCCAGCGGCGACGCGGCGGGCATGGTCTCGGGCGCGATCCACACCACCGCGGCGACGATCCGCCCCGCCATGCAGGCGCGCGCCGCCGCGCCCAGCCATGACGCCGCCGCGCTCGAGCGCGCCGCGCCGCCGCCGCCCTCGCGCTCCCGCTCGCCCGCGCCGCGCCGCCCTTGCTCACCGCTCCCTGCCGCCGCGCCGCCGCTGCTGCACTTGCATAGGTGCTGCGCACGCCCAACCTGGTGTCCAGCGTGTTTTTCATGTGCCTCCCAGACAAGGCGCGCGCGGGAGGGACGGGGTGCCGATGGGGGTGTGCGCGGGCGCTGTGACGGCGCAGGCGCTGTGTCGGCGCCACTTGGCGCCCTGGGCTCGGCCGCCGACCGTGCCGCCTGGCCACTCACACCGCCCCGCTCCCTCCCCCCCTCTCCCGCTCCCGCCAGGTCCTGGTGTATGGCGACTGCGCCGTCAACGTCGCCCCCAGCGCCGCCGACCTCGCCTCCATCGCTGCGTGCAGGCGCGCCGCCTGCTGCTGCGCGCCGCGCCGCGCCGCGCCTGCTGCTGCGAGCCGGGCCCGCGCTCCCCGCGCGCCGCGCGCCGGGGCCGCCCTCCCCTCGCCCGGCTCTCGCTGACGACCCACCCGCCCGCGCGCCGCGCCGTGCAGCGCCGACACGGCAGCCGCGTTTGGCATCGAGCCGCGCGTCGCGATGCTGAGCTATTCCACCATGGGCAGCGGCGCGGGGCCCGACGTGAGCCGCCGCCCCTGCTGCGCGGTGCTGCGCCCCGCTGTGCCCACACGCCCCCCCCCCCCCCCACACACACACACACCCACACACACACAACCACACATACCACACGCCCGCGCATGTGTGTTCGTGCCCTGCAGGTGCAAAAGGTGACCGACGCGGTGGCGGCGGTGCAGGCGGCGCGGCCGGACCTCATGGTCGAGGGCCCGCTCCAGGTGCGCCCGCGCGGGCGGCGCTGCCTGCCCGGCCTCGCTCTGCTGTGCTGCGCACGCCGCGGGGCGCGCGCCGCACCCCCCTCACTCACTCGCGCACACACAACTCTCTCCCCTCCACACACCACACACAACACAACACATCACACACACAACACGCCCGCATGCTCATATGCTCTCCCTGCTGTGCCGCGCAGTACGACGCAGCGATCGACCCCGCGGTCGCGAGCGTGAAGATCAAGACCCCCAGCGCCGTCGCGGGGCGCGCGACCGTGTTTGTGTTCCCAGACCTCAACACGGGCAACAACACCTACAAGGCGGTGCAGCAGGTGAGAGAATGCAACGGCGCGCGCGGGGAGGGGAAAGGGAGCGCGGCGCGGCACGCCACAGTGCGCGCCGCGCGCCCGCGCCCGCCGCCGCGGCCCGGCCCCCGCACCCGCGCCGCGGGCCGACCCCCGCCCCGCCTCCGCCCCGGCCAGGCGACGGGCGCGGTCGCGATGGGTCCGGTGATGCAGGGCCTGCGCAAGCCGGTGAACGACCTCAGCCGCGGCTGCACGGTCGCCGACATCGTCAACACCATCTGCGTGACGGGCGTGCAGGCGATGCAGGCCGCCGCGGCGACGGTGCCGGGCGCGCCCGCGGGCGCCGCGGCGTGAGGCGGGGGCGCGGGGAGCGGGGCCGCGCGGGGCAGCAGGCGGGGGCAGCAGGAGGCGGGGGCGTGCGGGCACGCGCAGCGAACACGAGCAGCAGGCGGGGGGCACGCAGGGGAGAAGGCATCGGCGGTCCCTCCGACCGCGCGCGGGGTGGCGGCGGGCTGGCGGCGGGCTGCACTTGCACCGGGAGCTGCCGCAGCGCGCGCTGCAACAGCGCGCGCCCGCGCGGCGCCGTCGCTGCCGGCCCGCCGGCAGCGGCGGGTGCCGCCGCGCCACGCAGCGGGGCGGTGAAGATTGGAGTGGCGGTCGCGGGGGTGCGCGCAGGAAACTCGCCGGGCGGCGCTTCCCCGCGAGACCTCAGGGCTTTGACCGCTCGCGGCGTCGTCGCGCCGCAGCGTGTGTGTGTCCGCCTGCGGTCGCCAGTCCGCGCCCGCCGCAGCATCGCGTTTCGTTCGCCCCCCCTCAGGCCGTCGCGAGCAAGCGGGCGAGCGAGCGCGGCGGCGCAGCAGCAGAGATGGTGCGGCGCGCCGCCCGCTGGCGCCTGGTCGGCAGGCCGCGCCCGCTTCGGCTGCTCACCTCACGATACCGCCGTCGCCGCGCGCCGCAGGGCATCTTCTACTCCTGCCCGCGCGAGGTGTGCCGCGAGAAGCTGTGGCAGAGCCGCTCCCGGGCGGCCTCTCCCGGCGCCGGCTCCCCGCCCGATCGCGCACGCGCGCGGGAGGCGCCCCGGCCGCACGCATGGCAGCGCGGGCAGCCGCTGCGGCGCCCCGGCGGCGCGGGCGCGGAGCGCCGCTGCTACTCACGCGCCCGCAGGAGACGGTGGCCATGGTGGAGTCGTTCGGCCGCTTCAAGAGAATGGCCTACCCGGGCTGCAACTGCTTGAACCCGTGCCTGGGCGAGAGCGTGGCGGGCGTGGTGAGCCTGCGGGTCAACCAGCTCGACGTCAAGTGCGAGACGAAGAGCCGCGACAACGTGCGTGCCGCCGCCGCGGCGCAGCGGAGGCTGGAGGGGGCTGGCTGCGCGCCTGGCCGAGGGGGGGACCGCCCCGCCCGCAGGTGTTTGTCACGGTCGTCGTGAGCGTGCAGTACCAGGTTTCCCGTGGCCAGGAATTCGACGCGGTGAGCCGGCGCGCGGCGCGGCGCGCGGCGCGGCTAGCCGCGCCCACTTACCCGCGCGCCCGCCCGCCTGTCCCGTGCAAGTAGTTCTATAGGCTTACAGACAGCACTAGCCAGATCAGCAGCTACGGTGCGCGGCGCGCCGCGCTCGCCGCCGCCACCGCGGGGCACCGCCGCCGCCGCCCGCGCATGCTGGCAGCGAGCTCATGCCTTCTCCCCTGCCCCTCCACACCCCCCCCCCCCACACACACACACTCGCCCAGTGTTTGACGTCGTGCGTGCGTGCGTGCCCAAGATGAACCTCGACGACGTCTTCCTGGAGAAGGAGGTGAGCGACCCGGGGTGTGGGGGGTGGGTGGGTGGGTGGGTGGCTGGGTGTGGGTGGGTGGGTGTGGGTGGGTGGGTGTGGGTGGGTGCGTGTGTGTGCGTTGGTGGTGGTGGGTGAGAAAAAGGGGGCCCGCGCCGCCGCCGCCGCCGCCGCCCGCCTGCTCACTGGCCTGACCGCCCCGCCGCGGCCGCCGCCCGCCCGCCCGCTCCCGGCCAGGCCATCGCGCGCAGCATCCGGCAGGAGCTGACCAAAAGCATGGCGAGCTACGGTGCGGGCTGCCGCGTTGTGGCGGCGCGGCGCCGGCTGCGCCCGCCGCGCCGCGGCTCGCCGCCGAGCGGCCGCTGTGTCCCCGCCCCCTCCGCCAGGGTTTGAGATCAAGCAGGCGCTGGTCAACGACATCCAGCCCGCGCACAAGGCGCGCCGCGCGGCAGCGCCGGCGCGCTGGGGCCAGCGGCCGCACGCGCCGCCTGCGGCCGCGCCTCGGACCCTCATCTGAGACCCCCCGTCGCCCCGCAGGTCAAGGAGGCGATGTCGGAGATCAACGCCGCGGCGCGGCTGCGCGTCGCGGCGATGGAGAAGGCCGAGGCCGCCAAGGCGCGTGCGCGGGGGGCGCGCGGCGGCGCGGCCGGCGGCGTCGCGCCGCCTGCTGCGCGGCGCGAGCCCCGCGCCCGCCCGCCGCGCCCGCCGTCCGCCCGAAGGTGCGCGTGGTCAAGGAGGCCGAGGCGGAGGCGGAGGCAAAGTACCTGCAGGGCGCGGGCGTCGCGCGGCAGCGCCAGGTGCGGCGCGCGCGCGGGCGCGGTGACCGCGCCGCGTGGCACTCGTGCGCGCGCGCGACCGCTGCCGCGCCGCACCGCCGCCGCCGTCGCCCGCTGCCGCCGCCGCCGCCGCGGCCACGCAGGCGATCGTGGCCGGCCTGCAGACGAGCGTGCGTGAGTTCAAGGAGAGCGTGACGGGCGTGGCGGCGCACGACGTGCTGGAGCTGATGCTCGTCACGCAGGTGGGCGGGGCGTGTGGGCGGGGCGTGTAGGAGGCTGGGGGCGCGCGCAGAGCAGCTGGGTGGGTGCGTGGCGCCGCCGCCGTCGTCTCTCGCTCCCTCTCACTCTCGCCCTTTGCGCCGCGCGCGCTCAAACCTCAATGCCAGTACTTTGACACGCTGAAGGAGGTGGGCGCGAACAACAAGGTCAACGTGGTCTTCACGCCCAGCCCCACGGGCGGCGCCGACCAGCTGCTCGCGCAGCTGCGCGGCTCGGCGCTCGAGGCGGGGTGAGGCGCGCGCCGCGCCGGCAGCGCGGCGCCGGCAGCACGGTGCACCGGGCGCGGCCGCCGGCTGACCCTGCCCCCCCCCTGCCCGCCCGCGGCTCAGGGCCGTGCAGACCATGGAGCGCGCGTGAGCCGCCGGGCGGCACTGTACCACCATTGGCGCCGCCTCCCGCCCTGCCCCTGTCGCGTGCGTGGCGCGTGCCGCGTGCTGCCCGCGCATCGCTGCTCCAAGCGACCCGGCGGCAGTGGCCGCGCTCTGTCTCTCCTCGTGCTGCTGATTGTTGCCGCGCCATCCTCACGCATGCCTGCTGCCTGCCGCGCGAACTGTGTGTGACTGTGGGGCTGACCGACCGACTGCCAACCCAATCCCAGCACCTTGTGTGTAACGCCCGAGCCTGCGCACGTCCGCGTCGTGTGTTACCCGCGCGCCCCCTCCCCCCTGCAGATGATGATCGCAGCTGACGCCGCCGGCCGCTGGCGAGCCAGCGGCCGGCCAGCCGGCGCCGCTCCGGCCCACAGCGTGCGCCCCCGCAGCAGCCAGTCGCCCCCTTGAACTCGCAGGTCGGCACGTCAGTCAGGTGGTGGTGGATCAATGAGTTTGATTGCTAGGGGACAGCTGAATAGCTGCACTCACAGCGCGCACCGGGCCGGCGGCGGCGGGCAGCGCCTCGCGGCGGACGCCGGCCGGCCAGCAGACGGGCGAGCAGCGTCGCAGCTGCCCAGGTCAACGGGAAAGGCCTTGCGGCCCCTCAAAACTTGGTGTGGCGCACACAACAGTCGCCCCCTCCTCCGCCCACACCCCAGCCGGCTGCGCCGCCGGCCGCGCCGCGCGCGCACGCGGCGCGCGCGGGCGGGGCGGCCGGCGGCGCAGCCGCGGCGCGCTGGTGGGGCCGCGGGGCGCGCGGCCGCCCGGCATGCACCAGGCGCCAGCGCAGTGCCGCCCGACGCAGGGCGCGCGCTCAGAGCACGCCGCCCTCAACCCGGGAGCACGCAGTCCCCCCCCCTCTCGCCAGGCACAGAGTCCAGCCCCGGGCACGCCGCCCTCGGCCGCACGCCGGCCGGCAGCGGCGCTTGCCGGCGCGCGCGGGGGCGGCGGCCCGGGCACGGCGGCGCGCGGCCGTCGCGCCGCTCACACGCCCTCGGCGGCGAGGCCGCGCGAGCGCGGCTCCACGCCGCCGGCGCGGCGGCGGCGCACGACGAAGAAGGCGACGCCGCCGACCAGCAGCGCGCCGCCGACGCCGCCGACGACGCCGCCGACGATCGCGGGGACGTTGACCGCCGGCGCCGGCGCCGCCACGGACGGGCGCAGCGCGGCGGTGACCTCGCCGGTGAGGTCGGGCCAGGCGGCGAAGAAGCTCGCGCCAAAGAGGCTGGCGGGGCTGTCCAGCAGCGTGCCGACCAGGCGCGTCATCGTCGCGTCGTCGGGCACGCCCGTGGTCGCGACGTCGACGTCCACCAGGATCGAGCCCTCGCGCAGGTTGGCCACGGTGATGGACTCGGCCGTGACGCCGTTGCTGATGGTGGTGCCGATCGCCGCCGCGAGCGTGTCGCGCACGGCGGCGGTGAACGCCGCCACCTTGGCCGCGTCGGCCGCAAAGGCGGAGAAGTCAAAGCTCGGCACCGTCGCAAAGCGCAGCGACACGCGGACCGGCTCGCCGCGCGCCTGCGGGGCAACCGGAGGGCGAGGGCCGGGGCGCGGGCGGGCATGGAGTGAGCGCGCCGCGGGCTGCTGGCGCCGCGCACGCGCGCGCGCGGGCGGGCGGGCACAGGCAGGCGCGGGCAGCGCAGGCCCCGCCGCGCGGGCGCGCCGCGCACACGCACCACGGCGCCGGCGTAGGCCTCGTAGGGGTCGGTGGGCGTGCCGAGCTCGCGGTTGGGGTTGAGCGTCTTGCCCACCAGGTACGTGCCGGCGCGGGAGACGACGCAGGTCACGGTCGGCACCGCCGGCGCCGTGCCCGACGCGGCCGCGCCGCGCGAGGTCGCGTCGGCGGGGTCGAGCGTCAGCGCGCCGTCCACGACGCGGGAGCAGTTGTACCACATCGCCGGGTCGGCGTCCTCCCAGATGGGGATGGCGACCGTCGCCGTGCAGCCGGCGCCGCACGGCAGCGGCGCGCCGGGCGCGGCGCCGCCGGCGTCGATGGTCAGCGCGCCAGAGACGACCGTGAAGTCGGCCGGCGGCGCGCCGGCCATGGCGAGGCGGCGCCGCGCACCGGCGGCGGCGGCGCCGGCGGCGGCCTCGTCCGCGGCGGCGGCGCGAGCAGGCTCGACGCGTCGGCCAGGTACGTGAGCGTCACCGGCACGACCACGGCCGCGCAGTCGCCGTCGGCGAGCGCCGTGCCGTCCTCGTCCACGCAGGGCCCGACCAGGTCGGCGCTGAAGCGCACGGTCGGGTTCTCGCCGCTCGCCGCGTCGGCGGTGCCGCCGGTGCCGTCGAGCGCGGGGCCGACGACGAGCGGCGCCGCGTCGTAGCTGCGGCCGAGCTGCGCGGCGACTGAGACAAACAGCCCGTTGTCGCCGCCGGAGAGGTAGGGCACGGCGGGCGTGGCGGCGGCAGAGAGCAGGCCAGCGACGGCGCGCGCGTCGCCCGCAAACGCGGGCTCGCGCGGCGGCGCCGCCGCGCCGTCCGCGGCCGCGTCGGGCGCGGGGCTCGGCGACGCCTCGGGCGCGGGGCTGGGGCTGGCGTCGGGGCTGGGGCTCGGGCTCGTCGCGTTGTCCTGCAGCAGCCGGCGGCTGGCCGACGTCGCCGCGGCGGGCGCGCGGGGCGCCGCGACCGCGGCCGCGCCGGCGGACGCCTGCGCCTCGAGCAGCGCGCGCGCGGACGCGTCGGCCACGGGGTCCAGCCAGTCGGGCAGCTCCTGCGCGAACGCCGGCGCCAGCTCCAGCAGGCGGCGCGCGGCGGTCGAGGCGGCGTCCGCGGGCGCCGCGCACGCGGCGTTGGGCGTCTTGCAGCTGTCGCGCATGCCGTTGCCCGCGGCGACGACCGACCAGAGGCGCGAGGCCTCGCTCGGGCTGAGCGGCGCGCTGCGCAGCGTCGCCGAGGCGATGCCGTGCGACGCGACGTCGAGCATTTTCTGCTTGGAGTCGCGCGTGAGGCTGGGCGTGGCCTTGCTCAGCGTGGCCACGGCCGACACGATCTGGGGGGGGGGTGGGCGGCGGCGGCGGGCGCGTGAGGTGGGTGGCGGGGCCGCGCGGGCCGGCGGACGAGCGGGGGCTCGCCGCCGCCAGCTTGAAGCCCCGCGAGCAGCCCCTTGCAGCAGCGCACCTGCTGCATCGCCTGGGGGTCACTGATGTAGTCGCCCACCGAGCCGGCGAGCGTGTTGATGAGGCTGCCCGCCTTGGCCGCGATCGCGCTCTCCACCGCGGCGCGCTCCTCCGCGCTCTGCCCCGCGACCACGTCGGCCTTGCCGGCAAACTTGGACAGGCTGCTCAGCGCCTGCGCGCCCGAGGCGAGCACCGAGACGTCGCCCGCGCCCGCGAGCTGGCCGACGTCGAACGAGGTGAGCGCGTCGGAGACCTTGAAGTCGGCCGCCGCGGGCGCGGGCACGGTGACGCTCGCCTCGCTGCACGCCGACGCGCCCGCCGCGTCCACGGCGCACACAAAGAGCCACGAGTCGCCGATCGGCAGGCCGGTGAAGGTGAAGGTCGGCGCCGCGCCCGAGGCGACCACGGAGCGCGACTCGTACGCGCCCTTGACGCCAAAGTCGTACCTGCGGGGTGCGGTGCGGGGCCGAGGTTGGCGGGGGGCGGGGTGGGCCATGGTGTGAGGTGGGCGTGGGGCGGGTGCAGGCGCGGGGCGCGGCGGCGCGGCTGCTGGTAAGGGTTTAGGGCGGCCGAGCCCCGCGCGTGCGCCACGCTGCGCGCCTGAGCGCGGCGTCGTCGTCCACGAAGTCGGTCGCCTTGGCGGTCACGCTCGCCGACGGGAAGCTGCCCTCCACGGCGCCGAGGCTCAGGCACGCGGCCGCGGCGCACGCGGGGCGGCCGTTGATGGGCACGGTGAGGCGCGTCGCGCTCGACTTGCCCGCCGCCGTCACGGTCGCGTCGACGGTCACCGACCCGGACGCCGGCAGCGCGCTCGCTGGGATGACGAGGTCCGCCCCCGCCACGCCGGCGACGTCGGCGAGGCCGGGGATCTGGTCGGAGCGCCACGCGACCGCCGCGCCCTCCGCGCCGGCGTCGAGCGCCATGGTCAGCGCGAGCGGCGCGTCGGCGCTGTGCCGCGGCGGGCACGCGCCGCCGCCGCAGACGCGGCGGATGCGGCCCGTCGGCACCGCCTCGGCGCGGGGCGTGAGGGTGAGCGACGCGGCCACGGGCGCGCCGGTCGTGGTGCCGTTGGCGGCGACGCGCGACACGGACGCGGTGAACGTGTGCTCCACGCCCGGCGCCAGCAGCGCGGCGGGCAGGCGCCAGCGCGGCCCCGCCTGCTCGCCAAAGTTGTTGGCGCCGGTGAAGCAGGGCTCCGGGAAGTCGGCGCGCTTGCAGGACCAGGACACGGCGAGCGGGGAGGTCGCCTGGGGGTCGTCGGCGTCGGACGAGCCCGACGCGTCGAGCACGATCGTGCGCGCCGCTGGCACGTCGCCGGACGGGCCCTTGAGCACCGCGGTCAGGTCCGACGGCAGGGCCACGAGCGTGAAGGTCATGTTGGTCGCGCCGGAGGCCTTACCGGTGAAGTAGGCCGACAGGCTCACGAGGCGCGTCTGGTTGCCGGGGATGGCCACGGGCCCCGGCAGCACCAGGTCCTTCTTTGCGTAGCCGGCCGGCACCGCCGCCCAGCCGTCGAGGCTCTCCCAGCGGTACTCGACCTGTCAACCGTGCGGCGGGGGAGGGCGGGGGAGGGCGAGGGCGGGCGGCGTGGGCGGCGTGGGCGGCGTGGGCGGCGGGCCTCTGGCCGGCGCTCGGCCCGGCTTGCAGCCTGCACGCGCGCGCGCGCCGGGCGCACGCGCGCGCCGCCGTGGCTCACCGAGCTGCCGGCGCACACCGACGCCGCGGCGAGCTGCACGGGGACCTTGACGCCCTCGGCCTTGCGGAAGTAGATGGTGGGGCTGGCGCTGACCGAGGTGACCACGGGCGCCGCGCCGGACGCGCGCTTGGTGAAGGTGTGGGTCGCCGTCGCGGTCGCGCCGAGGGCGCTGGTCACGGTCACAGAGAGCGTGAAGCTGCTGCCCTTGAGCTCGGCGAGCGCGGAGCCGGGCAGGATCACCCTGCGCACGGACCGGGCGGCGCGGGCGGTGCGGCGGCGTCAGCACACACGCGCGCGGCAGGCGGCGGGCGAGCGGGCTGCCGCGGGGCGGCGCAGGCAGCCAGCGCGCCGCCCTGGCGGCGGCGGCCGCACCTGAGCGCGCCCTTGCCGTCGTTGGCGACGTTGGCCCTGTCGATCGCGGCCGCGAGCGCGACGTCGGCGACGGCGCCGCCGGCGACGACCTGGGCCCACGAGGCCGAGGCGAGGCGGCGGCCGGAGGCGTCCTTGGAGAGGGAGGCGTCAAAGATGATGTCGCCCGCGGTGGTCGGGTCGCAGGGCTCCGGCACGTCCTGCGCGGCCGCGGCGGCGGCGGGCGCGTGAGGCAGGGGCGCGGGGCTGCGCCGCGCACGCCGCCCGCGCCACAGCTGAACCCTCAACCCTCGCGCCGCCGCGGCCGGCGCCGCTGCCGGCGCGCGCACCTTGGGGCCGATGATGACCGCGGTCGGCGGCGCGCACGCCTCGCAGAGGTCGAGCGGCACGGCGGTGCCCACAAACCTAGCGGTGGGGTCCAGCTGGTCGCGCAGCACCGACTGCGCCGCCGCGAGCGTGAGCGTGTCGCCGGGGGCGATGGTGGCGGCCTGGCCGAGGGCCACGTCGAGCTGCTGGCCCGACACGGCACAGAGCGCGTCGCTGCCGAGCTTGGCGGCGCTCGGGGCGTCGAACGCCGCCGCGCAGGCAAAAGACGCGGGCGCGGCCTTGGTGTTGAGCGCGAGGCTGATGCTGCGCCCGCTGTTGCCGAGGCGGGCGGCCAGGACCTTGCGGTCGGAGGCGAGGCAGAAGCCGTAGCACTTGGTCGTCTTGAGCCCCACCGTGGCGTCGCAGGACAGCTGCTTGCACGTCGCGCTCGCGCGGCACTCGCGCCCCGCGCCGCAGTTGGCAAAGGGGCCGTCGCACACGGAGGACGCAAACTCGGCGTTGGCCGCCGCGATGTAGGCGGCCTGGGTGGAGCAGAAGCTCACGCAGGTGCCGCGCGGCGCGCACACGTCCTGGCCGTTGGCGCCGCAGGTGCAGGACAGGCTGACGGCCGCCATGGAACAGACCTGGCCCGAGTAGGTGCCGTTGGTGAAGCAGTCGGCGTCGGTCGCGCACGTGGTGTTGTCTGCGGCGCGGCGCGGCGCGGCGCGGCGCGGCAGGCGGTCAGCAAGCAGCGTGGCGGCGGTGGCAAGGGAGGCAAAGAGCGCGGCGCAGCGCAGCCCGCGCCGCCCGCGCCGCACGCCGCGCCGCGCCGCGCCGCACCCGGCAGCGTCGCGGCGGCGCGCGCGCCCACGCCCGCGGCGTTGCAGAGGTTGAGGCGGCCCGCGGTCGCGCCGGCGGTCATGTTGCAGGCGCTCGTCGGCGCCGACAGCTCGAGCGGGCAGGCGCCGAGCTGGGCGCACAGCGCGCCCGCGCGCTTCGCGAGCGCGCCGGCGCGGCTGTAGCTGATGGCGGTGCTCGCGCGCCTGCAGGCGACCGGGTCGGCCGTAAAGTTGGCCGCGCAGAGCGCGGCAAAGCTGCCGGCCAGCGCGGTGGCGTCGCTCGAGCCGGCCGAGGCGGCCACAAAGCCCTGCGCCCTGGTGATGCACGACTGGCAGCGCTCGCACGGCGAGAGCACCGGCGCGGCCACAGGCGGCGGCGGGGGCGCCTTGCAGGTGGAGAGCACGTCGCACGTGTCCACGCCGCCGAGGCAGCGGCACACGGTCACGGTCACGTCGCTGCTGCAGAACTGGCCGGCCGGGCAGCCCGAGTCGAGCACGCACGTGCCGTTGGGCAGCGCTGCAGGGGGTGGGTGGGCGCGCGGGCGCGCGGGGGCGCGCGTGAGCCGCCACGCAGCCTCACGCCGGCGTGCGGCGCCCCCTGCGGCCAGCCCGCCGGCTGGGCGCGGCGCTGCGAGGGCGCGGGCCGCACCTCCGCCATACTTGAAGGTCCCGTCCACGCGCATGCCGGTCGCCACGCCCTCCACGGTGCACGCGTCCAGCGCGCCGGTGACGGTGCTGGCCGCGAGTGGCGCGGGCGACGGCGAGGGCGCGGGCGAGGCCGCGGGCGAGGGCGAGGGCGAGGCCACGGTCGCGTTGGCGGTGGCGTTGGCCGGCGCGGGCGAGGCGGCGGGCGCCGGCGCGGGCACGGGGTCGGCCACGACCGCGGCGGTCGCGTTGACGGTGATGGTGCAGCCCGCGTCGGTCGCGAGGCTCGCCGCACACTCGCCGAGGCGCATGCACAGCGCGCCGGTGCGGCGCGCGAGGTTGCCGCGGAAGCTGGCTGCCACCTGGGCCTGCACGTTGCGGCAGGCCTCCAGGCTGAAGTTGCCGGCCGAGCAGGCAGAGTAGAAGGCCGAGCCCAGCGCCGCGGGCGTGAGGCTGGCGTTGAGCGCGGCGGCCTCGGTCGACGGGCGCAGCGCGGCGACGCAGGCGCCGCAGCGCGTGCACGGCGGCACCGCCGCGTCGACCACGGGCTTGGCCACGCAGCGGCCAAAGGTGACCGCGGAGTCGAGGCCGCCGCTGCAGCTGTAGACGGTCGTGACGTTGCTCAGGTCGCACTGCTCGCCCGCGGCGCAGCCCGCGTCCCTCAGGCACGCGCCCGCGGCCGGCACTGCGGGCGAGGCGGCGGGCGAGGCGGGGCGTCAGGGGCTGGCTCGCGGACGCGGCAGAGCAGCCAGCCTCCTCCCCGGCTCGGCTGCGCGCCGCGCGCCCTGGCCGCCGCTCGCGCCGCCCCGCCGCGCCCCTCACCGCTGAGCTGGGAGCCGCCAGTGATGCCCTCGGCGGTGCACGTGTCGAGCGCGCCGGTGACGTTGACCGCGCCGACCGTGGCCGTGAGCGCGCAGGTCGCGGGCAGGCCGGTGCACTGGTCGAGCGCCTTGCACAGCGCGCCCGCGCGCAGGCCGATGAGGCCGGACGACCCCACGGGGGCAATGTAGGCTATGTTGATGGCGGTGCAGGTCGCCGTTGCGCCGGGGAAGGCCGCGCAGGCGGCGGTGTACGACGGCGTGGTCGCGTTGCGCTGCGCCGCGATGACCGGCGCGAGCGTGGAGAGGCAGGCCTGGCACTTGGCGCACGGCGTCGCGACGCACACGCCGCGCGGCACGCAGGTGTCGCGCCCCGTGTCGGCGGCGCAGGCGCAGCTGCGGTCGCCGGCGCTGAAGTCGCAGAACTTGCCGGCCCCGCACTGGCTGGCGGTGAGGCACTGCGTCGCGTTGTCGTAGGTCGGCGCGCCCACCGGGTAGGTCAGGCCGTCCACGACCATGGCCGTGCCGTTGGCCACGGCCTCGACCGTGCAGCGGCTGAACGGCGACGCGGCGAGCGCGCCCACGGTCAGGCTGCGGGCGGGCGCGGCGCGGCCGGCGGCGCGGCGGGGGGTCAGCTTGCGCGGCGCGGGCGGGCGCGGCCGCGCCCACGCGTAGTGCGGCGGCGCGGCGGCGCTGTGTGGCGCGGCGCGGCGGCGCTGCGCGGCGCGGCGCGGCTCACTTGCAGGACGCCATCGCGGCCGGCATGCACTCGCCGAGCAGGCCGCAGATGCTGCCCGCGCGGCGGCCGAGGCTGCCCTTGAAGCTGGCCCTGATCGCGAGCCCCAGGTTGTCGCACGCGGCGGCGCTGCGGTTGGCCGCGGCGCACACGGGCGCGACGGCGGCGGCCACCGCGTCGGCGGTCAGCGCGCTCGTGACGGCGGCGCCGGTGACGATCGTGTTGAAGCCGGCCAGGCAGGCGGCGCAGCTGGGGCAGGGCTTGAGCCGGCACTGCCCGAGCGTGCGGCAGGAGTCGGTGCCGGTGGGGCCGTAGCAGGAGCAGAGGGAGACGGCGGAGGCCTTGTCGCAGACCATGTCGGCGCTGCCGCAGTCCGAGTCGAGGCCGCAGAAGCCCGCGGGCAGCGCGCCGCCGCTGGGCGGGTAGCCCGGCACGTACGTGTCGGCGCCGCCGACCGGCGCGACGCCGTCGGTGGAGCAGAGGTCGAGCGTGGTGCCGGTGGGGCTGAGCGCGCACTGCGCGGCGCCGCCGCCCCAGGCGGTGGCGTTGCACGCGCCCAGCGCGGCGCAGAGCGCGCCAGGGCGCTTGCCGAACGCGAGCGGCGTGTCGGGCGCCTTGATCCTGGCGACCACGGCGTCGCACTTGGTGGAGAGCCAGCCCTTGGACGCGCAGTGCGCGGCAAAGGCGTCGCCGAGCTCCGCCGACGTGAGCGTGTAGCGCTGCACGTCCGTGAAGGGCAGGGCCTCGGCCAGGCAGTCGGCGCAGACCTTGCAGGGCGTGCGCACGCAGGGGCTGTACTTGAGGCACGAGTCGGAGCCTGCGACCGCGTTGCACACGCACACCGAGCCGGCCGTGGTCGCCGTGTCGCACGCGTAGTCGATGTCGTTGGAGGGGCAGGCGACGAGGAAGGTCGGGGAGTAGAGGGAGCAGGTCATGTTGTTGTCGGCCGGCAGCGTGAGCTCCGACCCGGGCTCCAGCACGCCCGGCACGGGGTGCCCGCCCACGACGCCCTCGACCGTGCACACGTCGAGCGCCGAGTCGGACGGCAGCGCGACCGAGCTGTTCAGCGCGCTCGTCACGTTGGCGGTGCAGGTGCTGTCGGCCGCGCACACTGCGCGGCGGGCGCGGGCGGCCGGGCGCGGCCGGGCGGGCGGCACGTCAGCGGGCGGCGCCTCGCAGCATGCGGCCGCGCAGCAGCCTGCGCGCGCACGCCCGCGCCCCGCGGCGCGCGCGCGCTCACGGTACACGGCGCTGCACAGGCTCGCCGCGCGCTTGGCAAAGTTGCCATTGACGCTGGCCGTGATCAGCGCGCCCGCCTTGGCGCAGGTCGCCGCGGTCTGGGGCGTGCCGATGGCCGCGCTGGTGCAGAAGGCCTGCCACTCGGTCGCGAGCGCCGCCGCGTCGGTGCGGTTGACGCGCGGCGCGGCCCACGTCGCGGCGTTGCGCACGCAGGTCGCGCACGCCGCGCAGGTGATGACCTTGCACTCGCCCAGCGGGCTGCACGTGTCGGCGCCGGTCGCGGCGTCGCAGGTGCAGAACGCGGCGCCCGCGACGTAGCTGCAGACCTCGCCCGCGGTCGCATTGCAGGCGCGGTCCGCGTCGCAGGTGCCGTTGGGCTTGGCCGCGCCGGCTGCCGACACGCCGGGCACGAGCGCGGCGAGGCCGTTGGTGGAGCAGAGCGTGAGGTTGGCGAAGTACACGCTGCTCTCGTTGGCGGTGCGGTTGGCGCCGACGAGGCAGTCGCCCGCGATGGCCGGCGCCGCGTCGGCGTCGCAGCCGGCGGGCCCCATCTCGCCGCACACCCACGCGGGGCGCTTGCCGAGGTTGCCGTTGTAGCTCGCGTCGACCTGGAAGCGCAGCGACGCGCAGCTCGCCGCCGGCGCGCCCAGGGAGAGGCAGCGCTCCTGGACGGACGCCGCGACGGCGGTCGCGTTGGTCGTCGCCGCGTGCGCGGCCGCGAGGGACCGCATGGCGGTGAAGCACGACCGGCACTTGGTGCAGGGGGTGTCGACGCAGGTCCAGACGTCGTAGCACGCGTCGGCGCCGGTCGACGCGTTGCAGACGCACTTGATCGCCGCGCGCGCCGCGCCCCGCACGCTGCCGCACTCCTGGCTGGAGTTGGTGCAGCCGACCGTGAGCGCCGGGTTGGTCGCGTTGAGCTTGCACATGCCGGCGGTGAGGTTGAAGTTGGCCGGGACGGTGTTGGGCGGCCGCGTGCTGGCCGCGGCGCCGGTGCCCTGCACGGTGCAGACGTCGAGCGTGCCCGCGGGCACGGCGGCCGACGCGAGGCTGCAGCTCGACTCAAACTGGGTGACGTTGCACGCGCCGAGCGCGCGGCAGATCGCGCCGGCGCGCTTGCCCGCGTTGACCTCGTTGCCGGTGCTCGCCGCGATGGCGTCGCGCACGCGCTCGCAGTCGCCCGCGGCGTAGGTCTTGGCGCACTCGGTGTAGAAGAGCGCCGCGACGTAGGGGGCGTCGGTCGCGTTGAGCAGCGGCGCCGCAAACGCGGTCATCGTCGACAGGCAGGCGCGGCAGCCGATGCAGGGCAGGCCGGTGAAGAGCGGGATGGTCGCCTGCTCCGCGGCGTTGGCAAACGGCGCCGGCGCGGGCACCGGGTTTTGCGGCGTCACCGGGGGCCGCGTCGTGGCGGAGGCGTTGAACGCAGCGAGGTACGGCACCGCGAGGTCGGCCGTCGTGAGCGTGCGGGCGACGGTGCAGTCCATCGCCGCGTACGCGGGCAGGCCGTCCTGGGGGTTGGCCGTCACGCTGCCGACGCGGCAGCTGAGCGTGCCCGGGGCGGCGTCGGAGACCGCGACGCGCACGTCGGTGCCGCGCGGCACGGGGACGGCGCCGTTGAGCAGGCGGATGGAGTAGGTGACCGTGGAGCCGGCCTTGGGCATGGTCACGTTGCTCACTGCGTGGCGGGCGCGGCGGGGCGACGGCGCGGCGCGCGTGAGCGCGGCGCGCTGGCTGCGCGCAGCCGGCCGCGCGCCGCCGCGCCTCTGCACCGCGCTGCGCCGCGCGCCGCTGTGCCTCTGCACCGCGCTGCGCCAGCGCCGCGCCATTGCCGCGCCATGCCACGCACCGATCTCAAAGCCGTTGGCCGAGAACGACGGCGTCACGGTCAGGGAGGGCGTGGTGAAGAGCGGCACGGGGGTGAGGCTGATCATCGCCGCGTACGCGGCGTTGACCGGGCTGGACGTGCTGGCCTGGACGTCAAACGACTTGAGCACCGCGGCCGCGATGTCGCTGGCGGTCACGACGTCGTCGTGGTAGCACACGAGCGCCGTCTTGGCCGGCAGCGGGAGGCTGCTGTTCCACGCCGCGCCGGCCTGGGTGCTGAGCGCGCAGGCGTCGGGCGTGACCGCGGGCGGGACCGCGGGGCGGCCGGTCACGTTGACGAGGGCGAGGCCCGAGTTGGCGGCCACCGCGGCGTCGCCGTTGACCAGCATGATCACGCGGCGCACGGTGCCGTTGAGCTTGGCCATGGGGGCGCCGTTGACTGCACGCCGGGGGGCGGGGCCGGGCGCGCAGGGCGGCGGCGGCGCGGGCGGCAGGTTGGCGGGGCAAGGCGGGGCGTGGCGGGGCAGTGCTGCGAGCAGGGGAGCGCTGCCGCCCGCCAGCCAGACCCGCTGGCGGCCGGCTCCACCAGCCGCGCGCCGCGCGCCGCGCGCCGCGCGCTGCGTGCGGGGCGCTCACCCATTGCGTAGAGGGTGCCGTCGTCGGCCGCGTTGAGGGGGTTGACCACGGCCTTCTGCATAAGGAACGCGCCCGCGCGCTGCACCAGGATCTCCCTGTAGCCGAAGCGGTTGGTCGCGGGCGGCGTGGGCGCGTACTGCGCGTACGCCGTGGACGCGCCCGCGGGCTTGACCAGCACCCTGACGCCGAGCGGCGCGATGCGGCCGGCCGACTTGTGCGTCGCGGTGACGGTGAAGTCAAAGGTGCAGACCACGGTCGCCTGGGCCGGCAGGTCGGCGGCGCGCACCGCCTCGAGGCCAAACGCGCCGCCGCCGGAGGTGCAGGCGAGCGCGCCGGCGGTGCCGGTCGGCGGCGGCGCGACGGCGGTGGTGTCAAAGTCAAACTTGACGAACGAGGCCGCCGGGATGGCCAGCGCGCCATTCTTGAACGTGATGGTGAAGGTAAGCTTGGAGTCCTGGCTCGGCACCTTGTCGCCGTCGACTGCAGCGGCGGCGGGGCGCGGGCGCGGGCGGCGCGGCGGGGCGGGCGAGGCGCGACGCGTGAGGCGCTGCCGGCACGGCGCGGGAGCGCAGCTGCTGCTGGGCGGCAGCGCAGGGCCGCCGCCGCTCGCGCGCGCCTCACCGTCGACGAAGTGCGTGCCGGCCGTGTTGGTGGTCGCCGCCATCGCGTGGCTCACGGCCAGCGTGGGGTCGGTGAGCAGGCTGGTGGGCGGCACGGCGATGCTCGCGCCGGCCGTCGCGTCGGCGACCGCGCCGCGCATGAGCGCGACGTTGAACCCCGGCAGCGCCGCGCCGGGCAGGTGGCTGTCTGCCACGCGCGCGGTGAAGGTGCAGACGAGCACCGCGTTGGCGGACAGGTTGGACATCGCGGGGTTGAACGCCGCGCCGCCGGCGGTGCATGGCGCGAGCGGGTTGGGCAGGACGAGCGGGAACGCCGCATCGAGCGGCGCGCCGCTGAGCGCGAGGCTCATGTTGTCGGACGCGGGGATGGCGGCGTCGCCGTTGACGAGCGTGATGGTGTAGACCACCGCGCCGCCCGCGCGGGCGAGCTCGGCGTCGCCGACTGCACGGCGCGCGCGGCGCGGGCGGGGCGGGCACACGCGTGCGGTGGGGTCAGGGGGGCGGGGTCGGCGCGCGCGGCACGGGCGAAACCCCACGGGCTGCGGCTGCTGCGCGCGCCGCGTCGGCTGCCGTTGGGTGCGGCGCGCCCGCAGCGCCGCACCCGTGCCGAAGAGGGAGGTGTTTGTCTTGACCACGGCGGCGGCGGCGGCGAGCGTGGGCAGGCCGGTGTGCACGACAAAGTCGGGCACGGTGGCGTCGGGCACGGTGTATGCGGGGCCCAGGCCGGTGAAGGCGGCGTTCACGGTGAAGGCAGCGATCTTGCCGGCCGCCTTGTGCGCGGCGCTGACGACCATGCTCGCGGTGCAGGTCAGCACCTCGCCCGCGGCGAGCGCGGGCTCGGCGAGGATGGGCGTGGCCAGCGCCACGGCGGCGCCGCCGGCGCGCTTGCAGGCGAGGTCGGCCGGCGACGGCGTGAAGGCGAGCGCGGTGTTGTTGGGCACCGCCTTGGCGCCGTTGGTGAGCGTGAAGGTGTAGATGATCGTGGTGTTCTCCATGGCCAGCTTGCGGTCGCCGACTGCGCGTGGGCGCGGGCGGGCGGCGCGTGAGCGACAGGCGGACGGCGCGTGGCGCGCTGCCGCAGGCGCAGCCGCCAGCCGCCAGCGCGCGCGACTGCGCAGCAGGGCCGGGCCCGCCGCAGCCGCGCCGCGCGCGGGAGCGCACGCACCCTGGATGAACTGCGTGGAGTTGCTGGCGATGGCGGCCGAGGTCAGGGCGAGCGCGCCGCCGGTGAAGACGGGCACGGCCGCGATGCTGGCGGGCGCGACGAACGCCGCCTTGGAGGTCGCGAACGAGCCAAGCGTGGCGGCCGCGGCAAGGGCGGGGATCTCGCCGGCCGCCTGGTGCGCGGCGGTGACGACGATGGCAAAGGTGCAGGTGGCCGTGCCGGCCGCGGCCAGGCCGGTCCCGTCGAGCACAGAGCCCGAGGCGAACGCGGTGCCGCCGGCCGCCGTACAGGTCACGGCGGGGAGCGGCGAGAGCGCGGCGCCGTCGGCCAGCGTGACCGCGACAGCGAGCGTGGTGGTGTTGGTGATCGCGATGTCGCCGTTGGTCAGCGTGAGCGTGTACAACACGCTCGCGCCGACGGCGGGCAGCTTGCTTGCCGCGGTCCTTGTCAGGCCGGACACTGCGGGCGGCCGCGGGCGCGGGGGGGGGGGGGGCGCGGCGCGGCGGGGGTCGGCGCGGCGCGGCGCACATGGCCTGGCCGGCACAGCGGCGGTCTGCCGCGCTGCCAGCGCTGGCCAGGCGCTGCTGGCTGGGGCGCGGGCCGCCTGGCGGCAGCGTCGCGGCCGGTGCGCCGTGCGCGCAGCGCGCGCTCACCTGTGTAGGAGGTGCCGGTGACCGCAGGCTTGGCGGCGCCCGCCTCGGCCAGCGCCGCGCCGCTCCAGACCGGCACGGCCGCGATGCTGGTGGGCTTCACGCCCGCCGACTTGTCGGTGGCGTACGAGCCAAACTCAGCGGCCACGGTGAGCGCGGGGATGGCGCCGGCGGCCTGGTGCGTGGAGGTGACGGTGATGTCAAACGTGCACGTGATGGCGGCGTCAACCGCCAGCGAGGTCGTGAGCGCGCCCGCAGCCATGCTGGAGCACGTGACAGCCGGCGTCGACGCGTCGCCGGTCACGGCCAGGGTGAGGCCGGTGTTGTTGGCCACCGCCTTTTTGCCGTTGGTCAGCGTGAGCGTGTAGGTGACGCTCGCGCCGACGGCGGGCAGCTTGCTCGCCGCGGTCCTCGTCAGGCCGGACGCTGCGGGCGAACGCGGGGCGGGGGGTCGGCGCGGCGCACGCGGCCAGGCCGGGCGCGGCGACGCGCTGCCAGCGCTGGCCAGGCACCGCAGGCCGGGGCCTCGCGCGGCCGGCGCGCGGCGCGCGCGGCGCGCTCACCCGTGTACGAGGTGCCGTTGACCGCAGGCTTGGTGGCCGACTCGGCCAGCGCCGCGCCGCTCCAGACCGGCACAGCCGCGATGCTGGCGGGGACCTTGACATACAGCGCCGGGTCAGCACCGCCACCAAAGGCAGCCGTCACGGTGAGCGCGGGGATCTCGCCGGCGGCCTGGTGCGCGGCCGTGACGGTGACGGCAAACGTGCAGGTGACGGTGGCGTTGGCGGCCAGGCTCACGCCGAGCGCAGCGCCCGAGGCGAACGCTGTGCCGCCGGCCGCGGTGCACGTCGGGGCGGGGACGAGCGCCGTGCCGTTGGCGAGCGCGACGCCGACGGTCAGCGTGGTGGTGCTGTTGACCGCGATGTCACCGTTGGTGAGCGTGAGCGTGTAGGTCACGGCGTTGCCCAGAGAGGCCGTCACGTTGACCGGCCGCGTCGCGCCGGGCACTGCGCGGCGGCAGGGGGGGGGGCAAAATGGTCAGTGCTAGCGCGCTGGCTGTGCGCGCAGCGCCGGGCAGGGCGCTGGGCGCACTGCTGGGGGCGCTGGGCGGGCGCTGGGCGGTGCGGTGGCCCCTCGCTGCACAGACCGCTCACCTGCCAGGACAGAGCCGGAGCCAGCAGCCACGGCGACGGCCGCCTCGGCCAGCGCCGCGCCGCTCCAGACCGGCACGGCCGCGATGCTGGTGGGCTTCACGCCCGCCGACTTGTCGGTGGCGTACGAGCCAAACTCAGCGGCCACGGTGAGCGCGGGGATGGCGCCGGCGGCCTGGTGCGTGGAGGTGACGGTGATGTCAAACGTGCACGTGATGGCGGCGTCAACCGCCAGCGCGGCCGTGAGCGCGCCCGCAGCCGTGCTGGAGCACGTGACGGCCGGCGTCGACGCGTCGCCGGTCACGGCCAGGGTCAGGCCGGTGTTGTTGGCCACCGCCTTCTTGCCGTTGGTCAGCGTGAGCGTGTAGGTCACGACATTGCCCAGCGAGGCCGTCACGTTGACCGGCCGCGTTGCGCCGGGCACTGCGCGGCACGCGGCAGGGGCGGGCAAAAGGGTCAGCGCAGGCGCGCTGGCTCTGCGCGCTGCCCGGCGCTGGGCGGGCGCACTGCTCGAGGCGCTGGGCGGGCCCCGCTGGCGGCCCGCTGGCGCCCTCCCAGCAAGCACGGGCCGCTCACCTGCCAGGACGGAGCCGGAGCCAGCAGCCACGGCGACGGCCGACTCGGCAAGCGCTGCGCCGCTCCACACCGCAAACGTGGGGACGACCAGGGCTGCCGGGTTGGCAGGCGCGTCTGAGCCGACATCAAACGCAGCGGTGAGCGTGAAGGTGGGCAGCACGCCGAGCGCCGCGTGCGTCGCGTCGACGGCGAGCGAGCACGTGCACACGATCGTGGAGTTGGCGTCCAGCGCAGCCCCGCTGGCCTCGGTCGGCAGCGCCGTGGCGGTGAGGGGCGTGAGCGTGGCGTTGGTGCCGTCGCCGCCGACGCGCATGCAGGCCAGGTTGCTCGGCGCGCCCGCGCCAGACAGGCTCGCCGCGAAGGTCGTCGCGGTGGCGGTGATGGTCGCGTTGGTGTTGAGCGTCAGCGTGTACGTCACCGTCGCACCGACCTCGGGCAGGGCCGACCCGCCCGTGCCTGCGCGCGGGCGGGGTGGGTGCGCAGCTGTGAGTCACAGCGGCGCGCGGGCGGCGCGCCGCGCGGCGCGGGGCAGGCTGGGCGTCGCACCGGCGGCGGCGATGCTGGGCGCGCCCACGGAGTACGCGATCGACGCCCACGACACATCAGCGCGCGCCCCCGACAGCAGCGACAGCGCTGCGGGCGGTCGGCGGAGAGCAGCGGCGACGGCGCGCGCGGCGCGGGCCCGTGAGACCCAGCCGCGGCGCGCGCGGGCCCGGGCGCGCGGCGTGAAGGCCGGGGGCCGTCAGCCAGCATGCTGGCAGGTGGCACGGGGCGCGGCGGGGCGCGCCGCGCCCGGGCGGGGCGGTCAAGCCCGGGGCCGCCTTTGGCGCGCCGCCCGCCCCGGCCCCGCGCCGCTGCGCCCGGCCGGCCAGGTCTGCGGCTCACAGGCCCGGTCCCGCGGCGCCCGGGCGGTGCGCGTACCTGCCAGCGCGGCGAGGCCCGCGAGCAGCGAGGCGCGCGCCATGGCGGGCGGCCTGCCGCACAGCGGCTCGGAGGCAGGCCGGCGGCGTGCGCCACGAGTAGATCAGGGCGGTGGAGGATCAGTCGGCGGCGCGCTGGCCCCGGGCTCGCGACGCGGGCGACGCGGGAGGCGGGCGCGGCACTCGGGCGGCGCGGGTGCGCTGGCGGGGCTGCGCCAGGCAGCGACGGAGTGCCGTGCCTACGGGGGCGGGCGGGGGCGATGATCAGGCCCGAGCGGGACAGCCGGCGCGGCGCGGCGCCTCCCGCCCCGTTGACCGCCTAAACCCAGCTCACGCTCAACTCGGTTCGTCCGCCATCGTCGGCTGCGCGACGCTGCGGCACGCGCAAGCGCCGTCCGCGCCGAAACAGGCGGGCGGCGCGGGCGGCTCGCCATGGACTCGCAGCCGCACCGCCGCCAGCGCGGGCGCTGGCGACGCACGGCAGCCGAGCCGCGCGCACAGCCTGCCTTGCCGGCCGGGTGCAGTGGCATGGCAGCAGCAGCGGGCGGTGGTGGCGGTGTGGCTTGAGCGGCGGCGGCACCGGGCGGCGCGCCGCTGCTGCTGCTGCTGTCCGGCGCGCGCGCGGCGCGGCGCGGCCGCGCCTCCTCCAGGCGGGCTGCGGCGGCTGTTGCGGGATGACCGGGTGCGGCACGTCAGGGCGCCTGGAGCAGGGGGGAGAGGACTCTGCACAGCGGGCGCCAGCGCAGCAGCGGCGGGCGGTCGGCACCGGCGCGGCGCCGCAGCGGCCTGAACCCCGCCCGCCGCACGAGTGTGCATCGCGCCCCGGACATCGATCGCAAACCGCACCGGGGCGCCAACAGCCCCCCGCGTGCGCACAGCTCGGAGAGCGGGGGCATCGCCAGCTCGCGGCGCCAGCGCGCTGTCCGTCCGTCCATCCGTCCCGGCGTGGGCTCGGGCCGTTGCTCAAAGCCGATCAGACCCTTCCGCCGCACCGCAACGCGGCTCACAGCGCCCAGGTGCGCGGCGGCCTGCGATGGCGGGCTCGCGCTCTCTCCGCGCGTCTGGCGGGCGGGGCGCCGCGGCGCACCACCCAGGACGCAGACCCCATCCAATCACAGCCTTGTCCGGGCCGCCAGCCGCTGCGGCGCCGCCGCCGCGCCGCGCCGGGCGCCGCCAGCTTGCCGACCGCTGCGCGCGCCACCGCCGCAGCCATGGAGTGCGCCGGCGCCGAGCCGGCTGCCCAGGGCTCCTCGCGGGGCGGAGGTCCCGAGAGCTCCGACGACGACACGGCCGCGGGCGCGGCGCCGCTGCTGAGCGGCGACGACGGCGCGCGCCGCCCGCACCCCGGCGTGCGCCAGCGCCGAGGCCGCTGGGCGGCGGAGATCCACGACCCCCTCACCCGCAAGCGCAAGTGAGGGCTGCCAAGCGCGCGCACGCTGCGCAGCGAGAAGCGTGAGCTCAGGGCGGCCCGCCGCCCGCAGGTGGCTGGGCACCTTTGCCACGGCCGAGGCGGCGGCCCGCGCGTACGACGCCGCGGCCGCCCAGCACAGCGCGGCGGACCACAGCGCCGCCTACGCCGACGCCCTGGTGCGGCGCGGCGCGGGGCCTGGTGGCGCCGCCGCGCGCACGCGCGGGCGTCGCGTCGCCCGCCGGGCGCCCCCCATTGCGCCGCCAAGTGACCGGCGCGCGTGATGCGAGCCGCCCGCCGCCGCCTGCCCTGCCGCCGCGTGCGCGCCCAGGCCGTGGTGACCAAGCGCGCCCACGTGCACGGAGCGGACAGCCAGACGCTGAGCGCGGCCAGCGCGCCGCCCGGCGGCGGCGGCGGTGCGCCGCGGCACCGCCGCGTCGCCAGCGCCGCGTCGACCGCCGAGGGCGAGGGGGAGTGCAGCCTGCTCCAGCTCCTGCAGGCCGACCCCGGCTGGGCCGCCCTGCTGCGCGCACCGTGCGCGGCGGCAGGCCTCCCGCCCCCGCCCCCGCCCCGCCCGCGGTGGCGGGCGGCGCGCCACGCGCCGGCGGTGCCTGGCCTGCACTGCTGCCAGGCAGCGCCGCCGGCGCGGCGGGCCCGGCTGCACCGGGCGGCAGCGCGGGCGCGCAGCTCGCGCCGCCGGCGCCGCCGGCGCTGCCGCAGCCCTGGACCGCGCCGCAGCCTGTCGTGGCGCAGCACGCGACGCAGCAGCTGCTGCAGCAGCCGGCCGAGCTGCCGCCGGCCGCGCAGGCGCTCGCGCAGCGGGCGCTGCAGCAGATGCTGCAGCAGGCGGTGCAGCAGGCGGTGGCGCAGGCGGTCAGCCAGATGCTGCAGCCCGCGCTGCAGGCGCTGGCGCAGCGCGCGCTGGCGGGGCTGCCCGCGCCGGGCGGCCCGCCGCCGCAGCCGCGCCTCGGCGGCGAGGCGGCGCAGCCGCCACTGCCGCGGCCGCTGCCGACGTCGCTGCCTCGGCCGCAGTGGCAGGCGGGCGCCGCGGAGGCCGGCGCGGCTGCGCCCTGGTCGGCGCCGACAGCCGACGCGTGCACCATGACGCCGCTCGCGCCGGGGTCGCTCCTCGTGCTCGGCCCGGTGGCGCGCGCCGCCGACAGCCGCACGGCGGCAGGCGAGCCGGCCGGCGCGGCGAGCGCGCAGCAGGCTCACAGCGCGAGCTGCAGCCCACGCGTGCCCACGCAGCCGGCGCGCAGTTGGGCGCCGCCGGCGCCCGCCGCCCGAGCGCCGCCGCCGCCGCTGGCCATCCCCGGAGGCCAGCCCGGCGAGCGGGAGTGCCTGCTGAGCCCGCTGAGCCTCTGCCTACAGCGACTCATGGAGGACGGCACGCCCGGGCCCGACGGCGCCGCGAGCGCGGACGAGGCGTCCTGGCTGGACGGCCTGCCGACGTGATGCCTCATGCGCTGGGGTCGAGCGCCGCCGGCGCTGGCGTGTGTGCGAGCGACACGGCGTGCGTGTGTGTGTTTAGATTGGGGCGCGGCAGGCGCGCCAGTCGCGGCCGTCTTGCAATGCGTTGCACGAACTGCGCGCGCAGCCAGCGCCGCCGCCCAACGCCAACGCCCGCGCCCGTCGGGCGCCCCAGCAGCTCCGCCACGGCGCCGCGAGCCCCGTCCCCGCTGGCGTGCCCCGTCAGCCCGCCCGGCCGCCCTGCAGCGCGGCGAGGCTGCGCTTAAGGCGCTTGTTCTTCTCGTTGACGCGCGTCGCGGCGGCGATTATGGCCTGCAGCGTGCGCGGCGACACCGCGCCGCCGCCGCCCGCCGCCGCCTCGCCGCCGGCCGCGCCCGCTTCGCGCGGCCGCGCGGCCGCGCCCGGCCCCTGCGCGTCCTGCAGCTGTGCGGCCAGCGCCGCGTTCAGGTGGCCCAGGCGGCGCACCGAGTCCTCCAGGCTGTCGAGCGCAACCTGCGGCGGGCGTGGGGCGGTGAGCGGCCGCGACCGGGCGCAGCGGCGCCAAGCCGCCAGCCGGCCGAGCCCAGGCAGACGAGCGGCCCTCCCCCCACACACCTTGGCCTGCGCCAGCTCCGCCGCAAGCGCCTCCTTCTCGCGCAGTGCCTTGCCGGCCTGCGCCCGCGCGCGGCCGAGCTCCGCCTTCAACTCCTCCTCGCGCGCGGCGGCCGCGGCGGCGGCGCCCGCCGCCGCGGCCGCCGCCTCGGCCGCCGCCGCCGCGGCGCGCGCCTCCGCGGCCGCGCCCTCGTGCGCCAGCTCGGCCAGGCGCGCCTGCAGCCCCGCGAGCGCGCCGCGCTCGGCGTCGCGCCCCGCGAGCAGCTGCTGCGCGTGCTCGCGCGCCTGCGTGAGCTCCGCCGCGGCGGCGGCGATCTGGAGGCGGTCGAGGTGCGCCTGGTGGGTCAGGCGCTCGACCTCTGCGCTCGACGCCGACAGCGCGGCGCCGCGCTGCTCCAGCTCCGCGGCCGCGGCCTCGAGCCGCGACCCCAGCGCGGCCCGGGCCTCCTGCGCCGCGGCGAGCTGCGCGCGCGCGTCGCGCAGCGCCTCCCCGAGCGCCGCGTTCTCGCCGCCCAGCGCCGCGAGCTCGGCGCGCAGCGCGCCCGCCTGCGCCGTGTGCGCCGCCTGCGCGCGCGCGAGCTGCGCGCCCGCCGCTGCGAGCGCCGCGTCCTGCGCCGCCATGCCCGCCTGCAGCTCGGCCATGCGGCGCTTGCTGTCCTGCAGCCGCTCCGCGGCCTGCTGGTTCTGCGCCTCCATCTCCTGCAGCTGCTCCTGCGCCGCCAGCAGCAGCGCCTGCTGCTGCGCCGCGGCGCCCGCCTCGGGCGGCGCGGCGGCGGCGCACAGCTCCGCCTGCACCGCCGCGTCGCTCGCCCAGCGCCGGCGCTGCGCGCGCTGCGGCGTGCGCTCGGCGCCCGCCGCCGCGGGCGCCTGGTCGCCGCGGCGAGCGTCCGCCCGCGCGTCGCTGTCGCCGGCGGGGCCGGGCAGCTGCAGCGCAACCAGCTTGTCCACCAGGCCCCGGTTCTGGTCCGCCATTTCAGCCGCATCGCGCTCCGCCGCCTCGCGCGCGCCCTCTGCGGCGGCCAGCTGCTGCGCCGCCTGGTCCTGCAGCAGCTGCGTGAGCGCCTGCTGCTCCTCCAGCTCGCCGAGCGCGCCCGCGAGGCGCGCCTGCAGCTCCGTCACCAGCGGCGCGGCCGGCGCCTGCTGCGCGTCCGCGGCGGGCGCCGGCGCAGCCGGCCACGCCTGCGCGGCCTGCGCCGCCGCGAGGGCGGCCTCCAGCTCGGAGCACCGCGCCCGGGAGGCGGCCAGCTCGGCCGCCGCCGCCGCCGCCGACATGCTGTCCGACGCGGCCGCCTGCGGCTCGGCCTGCGGCTCGGCCTGCGGCTCCGCCTGCAGCGGCACAGCCGCGGCCGCGGCCGCCTCGAGCTCCGCCACGCGCGCCGCCAGCTCTGCGCGCTCGGCGGACAGCACCGAGTTGTCTGCGTCCAGCTCGTGCACCGCCGCCAGCAGCTCGTCGTTGGCGGCGCTCAGGTGGCCCATCTGCGCCTGCAGCTCCGCCAGCAGCGCCGCCTGCTGCGCCTGGCCGGCCTGCACCGCGTTTGGGCCCGCGCCCGCGCGCGCGGCCGCGCCGCCGGCGGGGCGGGGGCTGGCGCCGGCGCCGGCGCGCAGCTCCTCGAGCTGCGCCGCGAGCTGCTGCTTCTGCTCCAGCAGCTCCTGGCAGCGCCGCTCCAGCTGCGCGTTGACGGCGGCCATGCGGCGCCGCATGGGCGTGGGCCCGCTGCACGCGTCGCTGGCCGCGGGGCCGGCAGAGGTCGCGGTGGACGCGGCAGGGCAGTCGCCGCCCTTGGCCGCCGCCACCATGGCGCTCAGGCTCGCGCTCTGCGCCGCCAGCGCCGCCGCGCGCTCCTCGAGCGCCGCGCGCGCCGCCAGGGCGTCCTGCGCGCGCGCGGTCGGCGGCGGGGCGCCAGGCGCAGTCGGACGCGGCGGCTCCCAGGGGGCTTGCACGACGGCCCGGCTCGCCCCACCCTCGCCCCCCACCCTCGCCCCACCACCCACGCACCTTGAGCTGGGCGGCGAGCTCCGTGTTGCGCGCGCCCAGCGCGCGCGCGCTGTCCACGTAGCCCGCCTCCGCGTCGAGCAGGCGCTGGTTGGCGCCCTCCAGCTCCCGCTTGGCCGCGAGCAGCTGGCCCACCTGCAGCCGCAGCTGCTCCGAGTCGGCCGCCGAGTCGGCGGCCGAGCCCTCCAGCGCGGCGCGCAGCCCCGCCGCCTCGCGCTCGAGGCCCGCCGCGCCCGCCTGCGCCGCCGCGAGCGCGCGCCGCGCCTCGTCCAGCTGCTCGGCCGCCGCGGCCGCGCGCGAGTCGGACGCCGCCGCCGCGGCCCGGGCGGCCTCCGCCGCCTCGGCCGCGCCGCGCAGGCGCTCGTGGAGCTGTCCCACCTCCTCCTCGTGCTGCGCCTGCTGCTCGTCCAGCTCCGCCTGCCAGTGCGCATCGGCCTCCGCGCCGCGCGCCTGCAGGCGCGCCAGCTGCGCGGCCGCCTCGGCCGCGCCTGCCCGCAGCGCCGCATTCTGCTGCCGCAGCGCGTCCAGCTCGTCGCTGCCGCTGGCGCCGGCGCCGCGCTCGCACGCGGCCGCCGCGGGCGGCGGCGGCAGCTGCGTGAGCGAGGCAGTGAGCAGCTCGAGCGAGGCGCGCAGGCTGGCGCCGCCGTCTGCGGGCGCGCCGCCAGGCAGCATGAGGTCCAGGGCGGCGCCCAGGGCGTCCAGCGCGCCGCTGCCCTCCGCCTGGCTGCTGGCGAGCGCCTGGCGCAGCAGCTGCAGCTCCAGCTCCTTTTCTGCGGCCGCCTGCTGCGCCTGCGCGGCACGCGCGCGCTCGCGCGAGCGGGTGTGGCGCAGGCGGGACAGGCGGGACAGCACGGCGTCAGCGGGCCCCTGGGCGCGCGCGGCGCGGGCCCCTGGGCGCGTGGGCGACCCTGCCTGCGCAGCGGCGCGCGCCGCACCTGCACCACCTCTGCCTGCTGCCGCGTGCAGCGCAGCTCCGCTGCCGCCAGCCGCTCGAGCAGGTCCGGCATCGCGACTGGGTTGTCAAAGGCCACGGGGCCGCCGGCGGCGCCGTCGCCGCCGCGCCGCGGGCTGGCGCCCCCGCGGCGCAGCACAAAGCCGGCGACAGAGGGGCTGGCCTCGCCGCCGCGGCGTCGCCGCGCGTCGCTGCTGCCCGGCGACGTGCCGGCCGCGTCGCCGGGCGCGGCCGGCGCCGCGGGGGAGCCGCCCGCCGCGCGGCCCGGGTCGGACCGCCGCCGGCCGGCGCCCCAGCCGTCCTTGCAGGCGACTGTGGCCGGCGGCGCCGCGGCGCCGGGGGTGAGCATGGCCTCCAGGCCCTCGAACGCGCACCAGCTCTTCGAGCGGCGCAGGCCCTGCGCGCCGGCGCCGGCGCCCGTGCGGCCGGCCGGGGGCGTGGCCTGGGGCGTGCCGCAGGCGTAGGGCGCGCCCGCCGCCGCGACGCAGAAGCTGTCGACCGAGCCAGCCGGCGAGGGCGGCGGCGACCCGTGCGCCTGCTGCTGGTGCAGCAGCCCCGCCAGCGGCGAGGCGCAGCTCGCGCGCGGGCTGGCGCCGCCGCCGCCGCCCGTGGGCCCCTCCTCCTGCGGGCGGCGCGGCGCGTGCCGCTGCGCCCCAGCCCCGCTGGCGGGCGAGGGCTGCTGCCGCAGCAGTGCGCCGCCCAGGGGCGAGTCGGCTGACTCATCCAGCAGCGACGCGAGCACGGCCTCCTGCTGACCCCAGTCCACCCTCGGGCTGCCGGCCGCGCCGGGCGAGGCGCCCACCGCAAACGCGCGCAGCTGCGGCTCGTCGTGGCCAGGCGGGCGGGCCGGCGCGTGGCGGCTGAGCGGCACGCTGGCCGGGGAGGCTGCGACCGCGGCCGCCGCCGCCACGCCCAGGGCGTCGCCGGCAGGCTCCACGTCCTCCTCCGCCCACAGGCCCCGGATCGGGCTGAGCGCAAAGGCATTGCCGCCCAGCCCCTGCGCCGGCACGGTGCCGCCGGCGCAGGCGGCAGCAGCAGGCTGCGCCGCGGCGGGCGTGGCGGCGGGCGCGGGCGAGGCCGCTGCCGGCGCCGCCGCCGCCGCCGCGGGTGAGGCTGCGGCGGGTGAGGCCGCCGCCACGGGCGAGGCTGTGGCGGGTGAGGCCGCCGCCACGGGCGAGGCTGCAACAGGCGACGCCGCCGGTGTCGCCGCCGCTGCCGGCGAGCGCCGCGTCGGGCTGGGGCTGGCGCCCGCCAGCACAGGGCTGCTGAGCAGCACGCTGGGGCTGCCGCAGTCGCCGAGCGAGCCCGGCGACACGGGCCAGCCGCCGGTGTCGGCGTCGCGGCTGCTGCTGCCGTAGCGGCTCACGCCGGTCAGCGGCGCCGTCTGCGGCGTGGCAAACGCGGCGTCCGCGTCCGTGATGCGGGACGGCGCCGCGGGCGTGCGCGCCACCGGTGACGCCGGGTCGTCGGCGGAGGGCGCCCGCCGCTCCTCGTCGCTGGCACACACCGGTGCTGGGCTGGTCTGCCGCTCGGCGGCGGCTGCCTGGCCGCCCAGCTCAGCGGCGGCTGCCTGGCCGCCCAGGTCGCACGCCTGCGCCGCAGCCGCCTGTGCCAGCGACACCGACTCGTCGAGCGACAGTAGCAGCAGCAGGTCGTCCCAGCAGCCCTGGCCCGGCGCGGGCGGGCGAGTCTCCGCGCCGGGCTGCGCCCGCGCGCCCGGCGGCGGGGTCAGCAGCGAGGCGCGGCCCGCGGCGCCGCCGGCGCCCGGCGACGCCGCCGCGCTGCGCCGCGCCGGGCTGGCGGCGGGCCAGAAGCCTTTGAAGCCGGTGGCGTCGCTGCCGCCCGACGCGCTGAGCGCTGAGGCGGGGCTCACGCCGCCGGCGTCGCACTCCCAGCTGCCGCGCGCGGCGCGGGCGGGGCCCCTGCCGCTGCAAGCGTCGCCGGCGCTGCGCCGCCGTCCCAGCGCTGCGCTGAGCTCGCCGGACAGGTCGAGCGCCGGCGGCCGGGCAAAGCCGCCCCCGCAGGGCGCCCACGACGCCGCGCTGGCGCAGGAGTCGTCCAGCAGCGCCTGCAGCGCCGACAGGCCGCCGTCGCCGCCGCCGCGCGGCGGTGCCGCCTCGCCGCGCGCCGGCCCGCGCGCCGCCGGCTGCTGCTGCGCCGGCGCGCCGCCGAGAGCGCTGCGGCACGAGGCGTCGCTGTCGTCCAGCGCCTGCCCGCCGGCGCCGGTGGCTGGCTCGTCGTTCTCGCCGCCCGGCGCCTTGCGTCGCGCCCTGCTGCGCGGCGCCTGCTTGCCCGCGATGGCGGGGCTCTCGCTCAGCGGCGGCGCGCCGCACGTGGGGCCGGCCGTGCCGGCGCGCGCCGCGGGCGCGCAGCCCGCCACCGCGTGCGCCAGGCAGCCGGCGGGCGCGAAGCCCGCGCGCAGGCCGGCCGCGCGGCTCGCCGCGGCCTGCGGGGCGGGGGGCGGCGGGCGCGGCGCGGGGTCGGCCTGGCCGGCGCGCGGCGCCGGCGCTGCCAGCTGCCTGATGCTTCCAGCTGCCTGATGCTTCCAGCCAGGTGCTGCCAGCCAGCCTGGGCTCACCTCGCCGCAGTCGGCCGCGGCGTCCCAGAGCAGCATGCCGCCGTCGCCCGCGCGGCGCAGCACCGACTCGCGCAGCAGCTGCGGCGACTCGTCCAGCCCGATGAGCGAGACCTGCTGCAGCGCCTCCAGGCAGCCCCAGTCACCAGCCATGGCGCCCGCCTGCGGGGCGGGCGGCGCGGCGGTTGCCGCCACAGCGGCGCGCGCGCCGCGCCGCGGCGCCTGCCGGCCGGGCCGCGCCACCGGGTGCGCTGCAGGCGCAGGGCCTGGCGCTGTCAGGGCGCCCGCACGCGACGGCGGTCTCGTCGCGAGCGCTCGGGGCCGGCTGGCAGAGCTGGTCGGCGCTCAACAATGCACACCTGCCTCGGGCTCTCCCGGTCTGGGCACTACGCGCCGTGCCAGCGCATCGCAGAGTCGAGTGTGGGCTGCAACGGAGCGTCCCGTGAGCAACCGCTGGGCCCGCTGGCGTGCGGGGAAGCGGCCGCGGCAGCTCGAGGTGCAGTTGCGCGAGCCAGCGAGCGAGCGGTGAAGGCCCGGCGACGCGCCCGAGCACGCCCGTGATCTGTGGGCACGCGGCGGGCGGGCGCGGCGCGCCGGCGGTTCACGGGCGCCGCCGACAGCTGCTCGCGCTTTTGCGCCATCGACGGCAAGGGCCGTCGATTACATGCACTGCGCTAGCTCGCACTACTCAAAAATTCGGCCGCCAGCGCGCCCTCCGCCGGCCGCGCCGCCGCGGGCGCGCGAGAGCGTCCCGCGCGCAGCGCGGCCGCCAGCGCGCCGACAGCCCGACAGCCCGACCTGTCGCTGCGGGTCCGCTTGGCTCGCGCTCACTCGCGCGTGAACGCGACCCAGCCGCGCTTGCCGGCCAGGCTGCCCGCGGCCTTGAGGTAGCCGCACTTGCCGGCAACGTCCCAGGTGAACGCGACGCAGCGCCCGCGCGACGCGCACGCGCTCTTGACCGCGTCGAGGCTGCCGCAGACCTTGCAGAACGACGCGCCGTTGCAGGCGATCTGCGGCGCGCGGGTGCGGGCGCGGCATGCGCGGGCGCGGGCGCGGCGCGCGCGGAGCGCGCTGGGCGCGCTGGGCGTGCGGCCCTGCTGCGGCGTGTCTGGCCGGGTGCAGGGTGCGGCGGCGCGGCGGCGCGCGGCGCGGCGGCGCGCGGCGCGGGCGTGCGGGCGCACGTCGTTGCCGGGGATGTCCATGTCGCTCTTGGGCTTGAGCTCGACGGTCATCTGCGGCGGCAGTGGCGGTGCTGGGCGGGGCGTGTCGCGCGGCGTGCGGAGGTGCCCGGCGCGCGGCGGGGGCGCCTCCGCCGCGGTGCGCACCGACACGGGCGCAAACGCGGGCGTGCTGCCGCCGCCGCCGCCGGACACGGAGGGGCCCTCGCAGCGGCACTCGTTGTTGGTGGGCGGGCCCTGGAAGTTGCTCTGGACGAGCACGTCGTACGCGACCGCCGCATCCTGGCACGTGCGCACGCGGCGCCAGCTCACGGGCGTGCTGCCCCAGAAGCATTTGGCGTCGGCGCCGTAGTCATGCTTGCAGCAGTCCACCTTAGCGTACTCTGCACGGGCGGGGAGGGGGGGGGTCCAGCAGCGGGCAGCAGCTGCCCTGCCCGCCGCCCCGCGGCCGCTCGGCCCCGCGGCCGCCGCGCCGCACCGTAGTAGGCGACACACTTCGTGCTGGGGCAGCTGGAGCGCTGCGCCGCAGCCGCGCCGAGCGCGAGCGCGAGCGCGAGGAGGGCCCGCGCGAGCATCGTCTCTCGTGCTGCCTGCCTGGGCGTACTTAAGGACTGCTGCGGGGGCGAATAGACGCGTGAACTAGAGTGGACGCAATGGAACAGGCGTCGCGGTGATCGCTGAAGGCGCAGGGGAGAGCGGACTGGGCCGGAAGATGCGCAGTGTCGGAAGCGGCGCAGGTGTTGCGACACGCGCAACAGTGCCGGCTTGCGCGCGGAGCAGAGAGCAGATGACGCCGTGGCCGCACGCGCTGCGGCCGCCCGCGCCGCGTTCGCCCGCGCCCGCCGGGTGACGCCGGCGCGCTGCTCTCACCGCGCGCTGCGCCGGCACTGATCGGCCGATCGCTGGGGCGAAAGCTCGTGCTCGCCCTTGCTGACGGTTCCTCGCGGGCAAGCGATCGCAGCGGGCGTCGCTGAGCTCCGGCGCCGGTTGCCGCCGCGCGCGTTGCGCCCGTCTCCCTCCGCCGCCGCCGCCGCGTTCTTCGCCTCCAAAACTGAGCAACGCACGGGCGTTCGTCGTCGTCGCGCAGCCAGCCAGCCTGCAAGCAAAAAATTCCGTCGCCGCGGCGCCCCCGCGCCCGGGGCGCGCGCGGCCGGCCCGGCCCGTCAACGGGCAAAGCGTGGTCAGCGGGCAAAAGCGTGCGGTGAGAGGTCACGGGCGCGCCCCTTGCGTCCGTCCGTCCGTCGTCGTCGACGGCCCAACTGGAGGCGGCCGGCGCTGCGCAGCAGCCGCCGGCCTGCTCCACGTGCGTTGTGAGCGCGCGCGCGCGCGCGGCCGCGCGGTCCGGCGACCCCCAGGCCGGCGCCGCCGAGCGCGCCGCGCGCGCGCCCCTCCCCCGCGCAGCGGCGGGCCCGCGCGGTCCCAGGCGCGGGCACTCGCTGCCCGGCGGAGCACACGGCGACCGATCCGTTCGCACGCGCGGGACAAACACACGCACACTCGCGGCACACACGCTGTCAAGTCGGGGCACCCTGGCGTCTGTCAGCAAACCACGCGCGCGACCACACGACCTACTCTAGACGTCTGTCTGCCCTCTCCCGGTCTGGGCACTACGCGCCGTGCCAGCGCATCGCAGAGTCGAGTGTGGGCTGCAACGGAGCGTCCCGTGAGCAACCGCTGGGCCCGCTGGCGTGCGGGGAAGCGGCCGCGGCAGCTCGAGGTGCAGTTGCGCGAGCCAGCGAGCGAGCGGTGAAGGCCCGGCGACGCGCCCGAGCACGCCCGTGATCTGTGGGCACGCGGCGGGCGGGCGCGGCGCGCCGGCGGTTCACGGGCGCCGCCGACAGCTGCTCGCGCTTTTGCGCCATCGACGGCAAGGGCCGTCGATTACATGCACTGCGCTAGCTCGCACTACTCAAAAATTCGGCCGCCAGCGCGCCCTCCGCCGGCCGCGCCGCCGCGGGCGCGCGAGAGCGTCCCGCGCGCAGCGCGGCCGCCAGCGCGCCGACAGCCCGACAGCCCGACCTGTCGCTGCGGGTCCGCTTGGCTCGCGCTCACTCGCGCGTGAACGCGACCCAGCCGCGCTTGCCGGCCAGGCTGCCCGCGGCCTTGAGGTAGCCGCACTTGCCGGCAACGTCCCAGGTGAACGCGACGCAGCGCCCGCGCGACGCGCACGCGCTCTTGACCGCGTCGAGGCTGCCGCAGACCTTGCAGAACGACGCGCCGTTGCAGGCGATCTGCGGCGCGCGGGTGCGGGCGCGGCATGCGCGGGCGCGGGCGCGGCGCGCGCGGAGCGCGCTGGGCGCGCTGGGCGTGCGGCCCTGCTGCGGCGTGTCTGGCCGGGTGCAGGGTGCGGCGGCGCGGCGGCGCGCGGCGCGGCGGCGCGCGGCGCGGGCGTGCGGGCGCACGTCGTTGCCGGGGATGTCCATGTCGCTCTTGGGCTTGAGCTCGACGGTCATCTGCGGCGGCAGTGGCGGTGCTGGGCGGGGCGTGTCGCGCGGCGTGCGGAGGTGCCCGGCGCGCGGCGGGGGCGCCTCCGCCGCGGTGCGCACCGACACGGGCGCAAACGCGGGCGTGCTGCCGCCGCCGCCGCCGGACACGGAGGGGCCCTCGCAGCGGCACTCGGTGTTGGTGGGCGGGCCCTGGAAGTTGCTCTGGACGAGCACGTCGTACGCGACCGCCGCATCCTGGCACGTGCGCACGCGGCGCCAGCTCACGGGCGTGCTGCCCCAGAAGCATTTGGCGTCGGCGCCGTAGTCATGCTTGCAGCAGTCCACCTTAGCGTACTCTGCACGGGCGGGGAGGGGGGGGGTCCAGCAGCGGGCAGCAGCTGCCCTGCCCGCCGCCCCGCGGCCGCTCGGCCCCGCGGCCGCCGCGCCGCACCGTAGTAGGCGACACACTTCGTGCTGGGGCAGCTGGAGCGCTGCGCCGCAGCCGCGCCGAGCGCGAGCGCGAGCGCGAGGAGGGCCCGCGCGAGCATCGTCTCTCGTGCTGCCTGCCTGGGCGTACTTAAGGACTGCTGCGGGGGCGAATAGACGCGTGAACTAGAGTGGACGCAATGGAACAGGCGTCGCGGTGATCGCTGAAGGCGCAGGGGAGAGCGGACTGGGCCGGAAGATGCGCAGTGTCGGAAGCGGCGCAGGTGTTGCGACACGCGCAACAGTGCCGGCTTGCGCGCGGAGCAGAGAGCAGATGACGCCGTGGCCGCACGCGCTGCGGCCGCCCGCGCCGCGTTCGCCCGCGCCCGCCGGGTGACGCCGGCGCGCTGCTCTCACCGCGCGCTGCGCCGGCACTGATCGGCCGATCGCTGGGGCGAAAGCTCGTGCTCGCCCTTGCTGACGGTTCCTCGCGGGCAAGCGATCGCAGCGGGCGTCGCTGAGCTCCGGCGCCGGTTGCCGCCGCGCGCGTTGCGCCCGTCTCCCTCCGCCGCCGCCGCCGCGTTCTTCGCCTCCAAAACTGAGCAACGCACGGGCGTTCGTCGTCGTCGCGCAGCCAGCCAGCCTGCAAGCAAAAAATTCCGTCGCCGCGGCGCCCCCGCGCCCGGGGCGCGCGCGGCCGGCCCGGCCCGTCAACGGGCAAAGCGTGGTCAGCGGGCAAAAGCGTGCGGTGAGAGGTCACGGGCGCGCCCCTTGCGTCCGTCCGTCCGTCGTCGTCGACGGCCCAACTGGAGGCGGCCGGCGCTGCGCAGCAGCCGCCGGCCTGCTCCACGTGCGTTGTGAGCGCGCGCGCGCGCGCGCGCCGCGCGCGGTCCGGCGACCCCCAGGCCGGCGCCGCCGAGCGCGCCGCGCGCGCGCCCCTCCCCCGCGCAGCGGCGGGCCCGCGCGGTCCCAGGCGCGGGCACTCGCTGCCCGGCGGAGCACACGGCGACCGATCCGTTCGCACGCGCGGGACAAACACACGCACACTCGCGGCACACACGCTGTCAAGTCGGGGCACCCTGGCGTCTGTCAGCAAACCACGCGCGCGACCACACGACCTACTCTAGACGTCTGTCTGCCCACTAACCAGGCATTGCCTGGCCCCCGCCCGCCTGGCACGCCCGGGCGCGGCGCGGGCGCCGCCGCCCCCCGCCCCTCCGCAGCCTGCCCATCGCAGGGCAGCGCGGGGCGCGACCGCCCCCAGCTGCTGCTGGTGCTGGTGCACCGCTGCTGCTGCTGCTGCTGCTGCTGCTGCTGCTGCCGCTGCTGCTGCTCCGGCCCGCGCGGCTGCGCGGCGCGCCGGGGCTCACAGCCCGGTGCCGTGCAGCCGCTGCAGCCCCGGCCAGCGCGCGGCGACGAGGCGGCTGGCGCTGACGCGGCCGATGACCCACTGGCTGCGCGTGCTCACGTAGCCGAGCGCGCGGCCGACCGCGCGTTTGAGCGCTGCGGGCACGAGCCCCACGGGCAGGTTGTCCGGCCGCTCCTGCAGCAGCAGCACCTCGCCCGCCTCGTCGTCCCACACCAGCGTCACGCGCGTGCGCACGCGGATCTCCCTGCGCCGGCGGCGTGCGGCGCGGCCGCGCGGCAGCGGCGGCGTGAGCGGCGCGCAGCAGCCCCCTGCTGTGCCCCGGCCGCCACCCGCCGAGCTGCGCGCCGCCACTGCGCCCCCCCCCCCCCCCCCCCCCCCCCCCCCGCTGCGCAGCGCCCCGCCGCGGCGCGCCGCGCCGCGGCGCGCCGCACCGCGGCAGCAGGTTGAGTGTGAGCAGGCGCGGCAGCGACTTGGGCGTGACGGTCGCGACGGCGTAGACGTGCGTGCGCGACATGCTTGCCGGCACGGCCGCGCGGCCGCTGCCGTTCTGCGCGGTGCCGTCAAACTGGTCGGCCGTCTGGTCGCTCGCCGCGCCGCGCGAGCGCCCGCGCGGCGCGACGTCGCTCACGCTGCCCAGGTGGTTGCCCGCGTGCTTGCCGCGCCCGAGGCGCGAGCGCGCGCCGCCGGCGGCGGCGGCCGCCGCGGCGGCCGCCGCGGTCGCGGCGGCGTTGCTCGCGCCCGCGCTCGGCGCCTTGGGCGGCTTGCCGCCGCCGGGGCGCCGCCGCCGGCTCGTCGCGGCGCTGGTGCAGGTGCTGCTGGTGCTGTCGGTGCTGGTGGTGCTGCTGGTGGGCGCGGTGGAGGTCGCGGTGTGGTGGTGCCCGTGCCCGCCGCCGCCCGCGCCCGGCACGGCGACCTCGACCATGTAGGGCTCGATGTCGATGTCCGCCACGAAGCGCTTGGCGTAGAACATGACCGCGCTGATCGCCTCGCGCCCGCTGACGAACATCTGGGGCAGGTCCAGCTGCGCGTTGGGGGCGAAGAGCGCCATCACGCGCTGGTGGTCCGCCGGGCTGTCGGCGCCGTAAAAGTCGGCCACCAGCTGCAGCTCGTTGAGCACGTCCGTGGGCGCGTCCCGGGGGAGCATGACCAGGTTGCCCGGGCTCTCCATGGCGCGCCGCGAGGCCCGGGATGCGGGGGGCCCGCTCCCGGCCGCGCCGGGCCGCTGCCGCTGCTCGGCGGCCGCCCAGGCGCTCACCAAGTCTTGCCCAGCATGCCACGCCCCGCACGCCACGCCCCCGCGTCGAGGCGCCCCGCGCGGCTGCGGTGCAGCACCGGCCGCTGCTCGGCTCGGCCGCTGGCGGCGAGTGGGGGTCTCGGTTCACTACCTCAGCGACGACTGGGAGCGGGACGGCGGCGCGCGGGGGCAGCAGGGCCCGCGATCGGGGCCTCCGCGCTGGCGCCCGTTGTGTTCTCGAGCGGGCGCCCCCGCACGTCGCTCTCCGCCGCCCATTCCCGGCCCGGTGCACGCTCCGCACCCAGTCACGACCGTCACCACCGCCGCGCCGCCTGCCGCCACCGCGCGCCGCCCCGCCGACCGCTGCCGCGCACCGCCCGCTGCGCGCCGCTGCCGCGCCGCCCGTGGCCATGGCGGCGCCGCGGCCCTCGGCGCTCGTGACGGGCTCCGCCAGCGGCATCGGAGCGGCGCTGTGCGAGGAGCTGGCGCGGCGCGGCTACGCGCTCACCGTGCGTCGAGCGCCGCTGCTGCCTCCGCGGGCGCAGCGCGCGCCCCGTGCGCCCCCTCGCCACGCGACCGCCGCCGCCGCCCGCAGCTGGTGGACCTCGCGGCGGGCGCGCTGGAGGCGCAGCGCGCCGCGCTCACGGCGGCGCATGGCGTCCCGGCGCTCGCGGCCGCCGCCGATGTGCGCGACGACGGCGCGGTCGCCGCCGCGGTGCGGCGGCACGTCGAGCGGTGAGCGCGCGGCACTGAGCGCGGCGCCGGGCGCCAAACGCGTGCACGGCGCGGCGTCCCGACATCCCGCGCGCCACGCAGCTTTGGCGGGCTCGACCTGGCCGTGCTCAACGCCGGCATCGGCGAGGCGGCTGACTTCCTGGACGCCGCGGTGCCCACGGCCAAGCTCGAGACGACGCTGCAGGCGCGCCGCGCGCGCGGGGCCAGCTGGGCACCGGCTCGCGGCGCTGCGCGGCCGGGCCGCGGCGCGACGCCCGCCGCCGCGGCGCCGCGGCCCCGCGCAGGTGGATCTCGCGGCAGTGATGAGCGGCACGCGACACGCGGCGGCGGCGATGCTCGCGGGCGGGCGCGGCGGGCGCATCGTCGCGGTCGCCAGCGCGGCGGGTGACCACCGACGAGCTCTGCCGCGCGGCCCGCTGGGCGCCAGCGCCCGCCCAGCGCAGGCTGGCGGCTGACTACGGCGCCCGGTCAGCCCCTGACCGCCCGCGCCGCCGCCGGCCGCAGGCATTTTCCCCATGGCCGGCGCGCCCTACTACGCGGCGGCAAAGGCCGGCGTCGTGCACTTTGTGCGCTCGCTCGCGCCGCGCCTCGCGCCGGGCGGCGTGTCGCTCTCCGCGGTGTGCCCGCAGTACGTCGACACGCCGCTCGTGCGCAACATGCTGGCGCGGACGCCCGAGCTCGCGCGGCAGAGCATGGGCCCCCTCTATGGCCAGGTGCGGCGGCGCGGCGCGGCGCCGGGGCGTGCGCCGCCCGCCGCGGACGGGCGCCGCCGCTGCCTGCCGCTCAGCGCGCGCGCCCGCCGCCGCCGCGCCCGCGCCCGCGGCGGCAGCCGCTGCTGGCGCCGTCGCAGGTGGTGGACGTGGTGGCGTCGATCATGGCCCGCCCGCTGCCCGCCAGGGGCAGGGAGGTGCCGTTTCGAGAGGCGTACGCCGGCGCCGGCGTCGTGTGGCTGCTGCTGCAGAGCGGCGAGGTGGTGGACCCGTTTGCGGCGGCCACGCCGCAGGCCGCGCTCAAGAGCGCGCGCGTCGCGGGGGGCGTCGGCGGCGGCGGCGGGGGCCAGCAGCAGCAGAAGCAGCAGCAGCAGCAGAAGCAGCCGCCGCCGGCGCCGGTGAGCCCGCTCGCAGCGGCCAGCGCGGCGAGCATGGCGCGCTTCGGCGACGCGGCCGCGCTGGCCGCGTTTGCGGCGCAGCCGCTGCCGGCGACGTTTGCCAAGCTGCAGGTCGTCAAGCTCAGCAGCAACTTCAGGTGCGGCCGGCGGGGCATCGCGAGCATGCGGGTGCCGCCCGACGCGGGCCGCGCCGCCCGAGCCGCCGCGCCCCGCCGCCGCCACACCGCACCGCGCCGCGCCACGCCCGCAGGGAGGCGGTGCAGCAGGTGGACGCGCCGCTGCCGCGCGCCCCGGGCGCGCTGCCGCCGGGCCACGTGCTCGTGCGGCGGCTCTTTGTTGGTATCAACGCGAGCGACGTCAACTACACCTCCGGCCGGTGCGGCGCCGCGGCGCGGCGCGGCGCGGCGCGGCGCGGCGGTTGGTGCTGCGGCGCGGCACCGCGCGGCGGTGGGTGCTCCGGCTGGTGCGAGGCCCTCACCTGGCGGGCTGTGCCACCCTGCCGCGCAGGTACCACGGCAGTGCGGACGCCGCGGCGGCGGCGCTGCCGTACGACGCCGGCTTTGAGAGCGTCGGCGTGGTCGTCGCGGCCGCGCCCGACGCCGCGGGTGCGCGGCGCCGCCGCGGCGCCGCTGCGGCCGCCGCTGCCCCCGCCGCGCCGTGCGGCGCTCACCGCCGCCCCCGGTGCCGCGCCGCGCCGCGCGCAGGCGCGCTGCCGCCCGGCACGCCGGTCGCTGCAATGGAGGGCGGGTTCAGCGAGTATGGGCTGGTCGCGGCGCGCCGCGTGCTGCGCGTGCCGTCGGCGGCGCCCGAGGTCGTGGCACTGCTGACGAGCGGCCTGACCGCGTCCATCGCGCTGGAGGAGGTCGGCGGCCTGGCCCTGCCCGGCGGCGCCGCCGCTGCGGCCGGCGGCGGCGGTGGCGGCAAGCCGCGCGTCGTGGTCGTGACCGCCGCCGCGGGCGGCACCGGGCAGTTTGCGGTGCAGCTCGCCAAGGCCGCCGGCGCCGTCGTCGTCGCGACGTGCGGCGGGCCGGACAAGGCCGCGCTGCTGCGCCAGCTGGGCGCCGACCGCGTCATCGACCACAGGCGCGCCGGCCGGCGCGCGCGCGCGCGCGCGGGCCTGGCGCCCGCCGCCGCCGCCCGCCACGCGCGCCGCCCGCCCCGACCGCCCCTCACCGCTCCCTCCTGCCCGCACGCCCGTACGCACGCACGCACGCGTACACGTGCAGGCGTGAGAGCCTCAAGGCGGTGCTCAAGGCTGAGTTCCCTGGCGGCGTGGACGTGGTGTACGAGGTGCGCGGCGGCGCGCGCGCCGGCCGAGCGGGCGCGCAGCTGCCGCTCGCGCGCTGCACGCGAGGGCCGGCTCGGCCCGCGCGCCCCGTGCCGCGCCGCGCGCCGCCGACCCCGCCGCCGCCGCCGCGCGCCACGCCGCGCCGCGCCGCGCAGTCGGTCGGCGGCGAGATGTTTGCGGCCTGCCTCGACGCGCTCGCGCCGCGCGGCCGCCTCATCATCATAGGTCGCGCGGCGGCGCTGCACGCGCGCGCAGCGCGCGCCGCCGGCTGGCGCTGTCGGCGCTGCCGCGGGCCCTCGCCCAGCCCCCCCTCTCCAACCCACCCACCACACACACGCACACCTGCACGCAGGCATGATGTCGGCATACGCCTCCGGCTGGGCGCCGAGCGCGCTGCCGCGCGGCGTGCCGGAGAAGCTGCTGTGGAAGAGCGCAAGCGTGTGCGGCTTCTTCCTGCTGCGCTACGCGGGCCTCTGGGGGTGCGCGAGCCGCGCTGTGCACGCTGCGCGCGCTGTGCAAGGGACCGGGGCGCTGGCGCGGGCGCGGCGGGCGCGCGCCGCGCGCCGCGCTGAGACCCGCCCGCGCCGCGCGTGGCGCCGCCGCCGCCGCAGCGCGCACCTGGAGCGGCTGTGCGCGCTCGTGTCGGCGGGGCGGCTCGCCGTCACGCTCGACGGCGCCGCGGGCGGGCCGGCGTTTGTGGGCGTGCCGGACGTGCCCGACGCCGTGCAGCGCCTGCAGTCGGGAGCGAGCAGCGGCAAGGTGGTGGTGCAGCTCGCGCGCGAGCTGCCTGGCGGCGCCGCGGCGCCGCGGCTGTGAGCGGCTGCAGCGCGGTGCGTGCAGGCGGCCGCGGGAGGCTGCGCTCGGCGTCGCGTGAGAGTTGAGGCCGAGGCAACCAACCGCGAGGTTACCAGTCCGCACGCCGGTGCTCTCTCGTCAGCGGGTGCCGGCCGGCGAAAGCGAGGAAAGGAAGGGGATGCCGGGTGCGCGGCCGCGGAGGCGTGCGTAAAGACTACGGCGACGACGGCACGACTCACGCCGCCGCCTCCGCCAACCATGAGTGAACAACCTCACGCCGCTCCCGGGCCCCGGAAGCGCTGAGCCCCCGCCGCGCGCGGGCGGCGGCGGCCGACGTCGGCAACTGCAGCCCCGGCGAGCGGGGCGCTGCTGCGAGGGAGCAGGGGTGGTGCCGCCGCCGAGGCGCGTGCATGCGTTCAGCGAGCGACAGAGGGTTGGTGAGGGAGGGCCCGCCGCCCCCGGCAGCGGCCGCCGTGCCGGCGCCGCGCCCCCACGCGATGTGCTCCCAATTCGGTCTGCGCCGTTCCGCTTCTGCCCCCGCCCACACCACACAAACACCCACACCAGCACGGACGCGCCCACACCCCCGCGGCGCCCCGCGGCCGTGCGCTGGGCGTGTTCCGCCGGCACGTCGCCGTGCAGTGCAGCGCGCACACACCCGGAGTTCTCTGCCCGCCGCGCCCGGCCGCGGGTGGGCCCGCGTGCGCGGGGGTTCGCCGCGCCGCGGGGCCTCACAGCGAGGCGGCGGCGGCGAAGAAGCAGGCGCAGTCGCGCTCGCGGTCCTTGAAGCACTCGTAGCTGCGGCACTCGCGGTGGCACTCGGCGCGCGCGCACACGCCGTCCTTGCAGCGGTTGCCGCGGCAGCACTGACTGTCGGCCGTGCAGGGGCCCCAGCCCTCGCCCAGGCACGACGGCGCGATGGGGCGGCAGCTGCCGCGCTTGCGGCGGTGGTCCCAGTCGCAGGTCAGGCCTGCGCGGGCGGCGGGCGGCGGGCGGTCGAGGCGGCGGCCCGGCGCCCTCCGGCGCGCCGCGCCGCGCGGCCCCCGCGCGCCGCACCGCGCCAGCGCGCGCGCCAGCGGGCGCCGCTCACCCTTGCAGCAGCAGCCGTCGCGGCCGCCGCAGGAGCCGCCGTCCGGCACGCACTCGGGCTGCGCGGGCTTGCACACGTGCGGCCCGACAACGCACTTGTCGTACGTCGCCTGGCACGTGTAGCCCGCGCAGCAGGGGTTGGCCTGCCCCGGCGCCGGCGGCGTGCACTGCCACCACGCGGGCTTGCAGACCGGCACAGGCTGCGTGGGCGCGGCGCGGGCGCGAGGCGGCAGGCGTGAGGCACGGTGCGGGCGGCGGCGCGGCGAGCGGCGGCCGCCAGCGCGCGCGCCACAGCGCCCCGCGCACGCGCGATTGCTCGTCGCGCACCGCGGGGCAGGTGAGCAGGTCGCACTGGCCATACAGGGTCCAGCGGCCGCCGCCGGTGCAGGTCTCGCGTGTGCCCGTGGAGCAGCCGCCCGTCGCGGCGTTGCAGCAGCCGCCGACGCAGTAGCTGTCCGCGCCGCAGCGCCCGCCGAGCTTCCAGGTGCCCGCGTTGGGGCACTGCGCGCGCGTGACGTTGTTGCGGCAGCCGCCGTTGGGCACCATGCAGCACGCGCCGGTGGGGCCGACGCAGCCGACCTGGCTGCACGCCCGCCCCTCGCTCCAGCGGCCCTGGCAGTCGGCTCGGTCCACGTTGTCGGTGCACACGGCGACGTTGAACTCGGTCACGCAGCACGCGCCCGGCTGGCGCGCCTGCGCCTCGCACACGAGCTCGTCGCAGTTCCGGCGCGCGCTGAACGCGGCGCCGGGGCCGGCGCAGTCCTCGGGCTGGCGGTGCACGCAGGCCCCGCCGTCGGCGGGGCAGCACGCGCCCTGCGCGCGCGGTGCGCGGAGCGGCAGGGGGGCGCCGTGGGCGGCCACCGCGCGCGCGGCGGCGCCGGCGCTGGCGCGCGCGCGCGGCGCGCCGCGCCGCGTGCGCCCCCGCACGGCGCGCCGCGCGCACCGCGACGCGCGCGGTCGCGTGGTCGTCGTTGTTGCTGCCGTCGGTGTCGGTCGAGTCGGTGGTGATGCTCACGTTGTTGCGGTGCTCGCCCGCGACCATGCCCGTCACGGTCAGCGTGATGGTCTTGACGTCAGACGCGGAGAAGCGCTTCCAGGTGCACGTCACGCGGTCGGTCGTGTACGCGCACGCTGCGCGGCGGCGTGCGGCACGCGGGCGCGGGCGCAGTGTCCGAGGCTGCGCGGCCGCGCGCGGGCGCGGGGCACGGGCGCGGCGGGCGCGCGGCGCGTCCGCGGGCGCGGGCGCGGCTGGCGGCACGCACCGTTGTCCGCCGGCTTCTCGGCGAGGCGCTTGAGCGTGAGCCCGCGCGGCAGGCGGTCGGACAGCACCACGTTGGCCGCGCGCGCGTTGGGCTGCACCGCGTTCATGCCGACCGTGAGCGTGAACTCAAACTCCTCGCCCACGCCCTGCACCTTGCTGAGCTTGCGCTCCGCGTTGGCCGCCGGGGAGACGACCTTTGTGACGTACAGGTCCACGTCGGACTGGAACTCGGCGTCAAAGTCTTGCTGCGCGCGCACAGCGGCGGCGCCGGGCAGGCGGGCGGGGTGAGGCCGGGCGCGGGGGCAGGCACGGGCGCGCGCCGGGGGGCGCCGGCGGCGGCCGAAGTGCGCGCGCGTGCGGGCGGGCGGGCGCCCGCCACGCACGCAGCAGTTGGCCACGCTCGGGGGGCGGTCCGCGGCGGAGGCGTTGTACTTTTTGAACGATGAGGCGCAGTCAAAGTGCGTGCCCGGGGTGAACGGGTCCACGCTGCCGCAGGTGGGCGTGAACGCGAAGCAGCAGTTGGCCTTGTTCGCCGGCGCGGCGTTGACGGCGCGCGGGTCGGCCACGTAGCCGCGCGGGCAGGTGAAGGAGACCTGCCCCGGCCGCGTCACCGGCTCCATGTTGCTGCACGTCGCGGGCTGCGCGCGCGCGCGGCCGGCAGCGGGCGGCGGTGGGGTGTGAGCCGGCGCGGCGGGGCGCGGGCGGCTGCGCTGAGACGCGCGGCGCGGCCTGGCGCGGCGCGGCGCGGCGCGGCTCGCACCTTGCAGCAGGTGCGGTCGCTGGGCGGGCTGGTGGAGCCCATGCTGGGGTCGTACTGGCTGCTGGCGGGGCAGTCGTACTTGAGGTCGGGCTTGGTGACGGGGAACGGCCGCGCGCACGTGCCGTCCTGCGCGGCGCGGGCGCGGGCATGCATGTGCGCGCGTGCGTCAGCAGCGAGCAGCGGCGGCGGCGGCGGCGGCGGGCTGGCTGCGCCGCGCCGGCGGGCGACGGGCGGCGGGCGGCGCAGCGGCCGCGCGCGCGCACCTTGCAGCACGCCGCCTGGCTGGGCGGCGAGGTGTTGATGGCGGCGGGGTCAAACTCGGAGCCGGCGCGGCAGTCAAAGCCGCTGAACGGGTCCCGAGGGTCGGGCGAGCCGCACGTCTTGCGCTGTCGGGCGTGCACGCGGCGGCGTGCGCGCGGCGGCAGCGGGCGCGGCGGCAGCGGGCGCGTCAGCAGGCGGCCGGCCGGCGCGGCGTGCGCGCGCCCGCCGGCGCCCGCCGCGCTGCGCCGCGCCGCGCCGCGGCGTGGCGCGGCGCGCACCAGGCAGCAGGCGTCCTGCGTGGGCGGGCTCGTGCCGCCGTTGGCGGCGTTGTACACGCTGCCATCGCCGCAGTCAAAGCGCTTGCCCGGGGCGGTCACCGGCTGCACGTCCTCGCACGTCGCGGCCTTGCAGCAGGCGCCGATGCTCGGCGGGCTCACGCGGCCCTCGCCAGAGTCGTACTCGTAGCCGGCTGGGCACACAAAGTCCTGGCCCGGCGCCGTCGCGGGCGAGGTGTTGCTGCAGGTCGCTTTCTGCGCGGCAGCGGCGGCAGCGGCGGCGGCGGCGGGGGGTGAGTGGGTGAGTGGGAGAGCTGGGGTCTGGCCGCAGCGCGAGGCGGTGGCGGGCAGCTGTCTGCGCCGCTCGCGGCAGCCGCGCACCACGCAGCACGCGTCGACGCTGGGCGGCGCCACGCCGGTCGCGGTGGCGTCAAACTCCCAGCCGAAGGGGCAGGAGAACTGCTCGCCCGGCCGCACCGCGCCACAGGTCACCGGGGCGATGCCCTGCGCAGGCAGGCAGTGGTGGCGGCGGCAGCTGCTGAGGCGCGCCGCGCCACGCCGTGCCGCGCCGCGCCGCGTGCCCGCCGCGCCCCCAGCTGCCCCCACCCCCTCCCCCATCCCCGGCTCAGCCCCGCGCTCCGCCGCCGGCTCACGCGGTAGCAGCAGGTCTCCTTGCTGGGGTTTTTCTCGTCCGCCGCGTCGGGGTTGTAGAACAGCGGCGCCTCGCAGCCGTCAAACTGCTGCGGGCCCTCCGTGTTGAGGTCGGTGTCGCCGCACGTCGGCTGCGCGCCGCGGGCGGCGCGGGGTGGCGGGGGTCGCGCGCCGCCGGCCCCGTCGCGGCCTCCTCGCTGCGGCCGTGAGACGGCCGCGCCGCGCCGCGCCGCGCCGCCGCCGCCGCCCGTCTGCAGGCGCGCCGCGCGGCTCCTCGCCAGCTCGCCCGCCGCTGCGCCGGGGGGCTCACCTCGACGCAGCGGTAGCGCATGCCCGACCAGAGCATGCCGTCGTTGTTGACGCCGGAGCCCTCGCACCGCGTGTCGGCGTAGAGCTGGGAGAGCTCAAACGCGCGGAATCCGGTCCCGGGGCGGGCGGTGACGTCGAGGTTCTTCACGCCGTACCCCACGCGGCAGTCGCTGCAGACGTCAAACACCACGCCCCCGCCCTCGAGCGTGGTGGGGCCGTTCTTGGCCCACGCGTAGGTCGTGGTCACGTCGGGCAGGCCCGCGCCGCGGCCGTACACGCCGCGCACGAGCGCGCCGCCGGTGCCGACGTCGCCGGCGCGGAACTCCACGTACGTGAGGTACGCGGGGCTGTCGGGGCGGAGCTTGAACGAGAGCGGGTTGTTGGGCGGGATGATGCCGGGCGTGGGGCCCGACGCCTGCACGACCGGCTCAAACGGGATGTCGCCGCACACGTCGGCCGCCATCGACGCGCACTTTTGGGTCGTGCCCGGCGCGGTGCGCTCGCACGTAAAGTCGCGCGGGCCCACCCAGGGCGTCCAGGGAGGCATGGAGGGGAAGGGCGCGGCCGCCATGTCGAGCTGGCGCAGCGTGCCGTCGCAGACGAGGCCGCCCTGCGCCGCGGCGCGGCCGGCCGCGAGCGCGAGCAGCGCAAGCGCCGCCCCCGCCGCGAGCAGGCCCCGGCGGCGCGCCATGACGGCGTGCGGCCTGGCCCTCGCAGGAGCTGCGCCAGCGCCAGCGCCAGCGGCGGCGGCGGCGCGGGGCGGCGGCGGCGGTGTGAGGCGGCGCGCGACCAACGCCGCCGGCTGCCGGCCAGGGCGGCGGGCGGCGCGCTGCTGCTCCGCGGTCGCAGAAAGTCGGCTTCGAGCTGAAGGGGCGGGCGTGGCGCTGTGCGGGCCGCGCAGCGCGGCCGGGCCCGCTTTCCCGCGCGCGCGATGATGGGTGCGCGCGCCCCCGGCCGCACCTGTGCGCGGCGCGGCCAACTCCCGGCGCGCTGTGCTGGGCGATATAGGACCTGTCTCTCAGCGCCGCGCGGTCAGCTGCGGCCGCTCAAGGCGCGGGGCGCTGTCAGCGGGCTGCGACGCGGGGCCGTTGCGGCGTGGCGTGAGGCCTAGGCGACGCGGAGTTTGAGGGATGCCTGTGACGGGCCCGCCCGGAGCTCGCGGCGCGGGACGGGGCTCGCGCGCGCTGGGAGGCCTGCGGGCGCGACTGCCGCCTCGCCCGCGCGTCACGGCGTCCCTTGCGAGGTGGCCGAGCAGCTCTTCCGGGCCCAGGCGCGGGTCCGGGCGTGGCTCGTGCCAGCTTGCGGCGGCCAGGCGAGGCGCCAGGCCAGGAGGGCTGCTGCCGCTGGTCCAGCAGCTCAGGCGCGAGCGCGCTGGCGGCGCGTCTGAGCTGCTGGGAAGCCGCTGCTGCGCGCGTCTGAAAGCTAAGTGCAGCTGCCACGCAGCGCTGTGGCGAGCGCGCGGCGGCAGCGGCGGGGGGCCGCCGCTGCCAGCGGCTGGCTCCTCGCGCCCAACGGCGCCGGCGGCGGTGAGCTCCACGCCATGGTGGCGCCAAGACCACGTTCGTCTCTACAGGAGATCTGTCTCGCCTGCTGCCCCGCCCAGGAGCTGGGGGGCAGCGTGCCGGGCAGCCCACGGGACGGGCGGCGGTTGAGCCGCCGCCGCGCTCAGGGGCCTTCCCAGCTCGCCGCGGGGCCCAAAAACTGCCGCAAGCTGAGAGTTTTGGCCGATACAGCGCGCTGATCCAGGCGCAGGCCTCGCGCACACGCCGGGCAGGCAGCGCGAGCGGGCGCCCACTTGATCGGCGCGCTCCGGGCGCGTTCGGAGGTGAGCCCGCCGCTGTGAGATACGTTTGCGCAGACACTGCTTCTGGCCCCGCTTCAGCGCGCGGAGACGCCCCAGCGCGCCGGGGGGCCGTTGGCAGCAGGGCGGCACTACGCCCGCCAGCGCCCGCCGGGCGGCCGCGCAGGGCGGGCACTCCACGCGCAGCGCCAGTGGCCCGCGCGGCGCACGCGCCGCGCCAGACTCCCGCCGGCGGCGGCGATCGCGCGGCGCGTGGCGGCCAACCGCCGCGCTGACCAACGGCACGCGCGCGCCACCGCCGCCGCAGCGCAGCCGCCGCCATGGCCGGCCCGCCCTCCCTGGCGCTGCTGGCGCTGCTGGTCGCGGCCGCCGCGCTGGCGTCGCGCGGCGCGGCGGGGCAGGGCCTCGTGTGCGACGGCCAGGTGCACCGCCTGGACGTCCCCGCGGCGCCCTACCCCACGCAGGCGGACTACTACTACCCCACTGCCCTGCCCCCCGGCCTGGCCTGCCAACGGCTCAAGCAGGGCACCGAGGGCGCGGCCAGCGTGATCGAGAACGGCTTCTGCGGCGGCCGCGAGTCGGTCACGTGCGAGGCGGGCGGCGTGTCGTTCGGCCCGATCGGCCCGGTCAGCCACGGCACGGGCGGCCCGGGCGCGTACCCGTACGACAACCCGGGCATGTTTGAGACGGTCGTCCCGCCGAGCGACCCGCTCGTGTACAGCGTCACGCGCGACGCGCCGGACGCGTACCTCACGTTTGTGCGCTTCACCGTCGTCGACGTCGGCACCGCCGGCGCGCGCCTCGTGGGCGTGTACGGCGCCGACGCGCTGGCGGGGCCCAACGTCACGGCCGAGCACGAGTGGGTCGCCAACGGCGACCAGGGCGGCGCGGCGCGGTGCGGCGCGTGCTCCGACTGCCGCGTCGGCTACGGCGTCGCCAACCTCACGCTCGAGGCGGCGCCGGGGCGGGGCTTCCGCGCGGTGCAGCTGTCTGCCAAGTACGAGGACGCGCGCTGCGGCGGGAGCTGCCGCGATAGCGACGGCATGTACTGGAGCGGCATGGAGTACGCCTGCCTCGAGGTGCGCGGCGGCGGCGGCAGCGGCGCAGCAGCAGCGCGGCAGCGGCGCGGACGACGGGCGGCACCGCACGCTCACGGCGCGCCGCCGCTGCCGCTGCCGCGCCGCAGCCCACGTGCGGCGACACCGACCTGGACAAGGCGGGCGACCAGCTCTTTGACTGCGAGGCCGCGGGCCTCGTCGCCGACGGCGACAAGACCGGCGCGCGCTCGCCGAGCGCCGAGACCTGCTGCAAGGTGGGTGGGGGCTGGGGCGGCGGCGGCATCAGCGGCAGCACAGCGCCCGAGCCCGGCCCGGCCGCGCCGCGCCGCGCCGCACGCGCAGCAGCAGAAGCCGGGGCCGTTTGCGCCCACGTGCGGCAACAGCAACGAGACTACCCCTGGCACTCCGTTCAGCTGCCCCGAGGGCTCCAGCTACAACATGGACGCCGCCAACGCCACTGCCAGCGAGGCCGACTGCTGCATCAAGGACCCGCCACCGCCGTTTGTGCCCACGTGCGGCAACAGCAACGAGACTGCCCCTGGCACTCCGTTCGGCTGCCCTGACGGCTCCAGCTACAACATGGACGCCGCCAACGCCACTGCCAGCGAGGCCGACTGCTGCATCAAGGACCCGCCGCCGCCGTTTGTGCCCACGTGCGGCAACAGCAACGAGACTGCCCCTGGCACTCCGTTCAGCTGCCCTGAGGGCTCCAGCTACAACATGGACGCCGCCAACGCCACTGCCAGCGAGGCCGACTGCTGCATAAAGGACCCGCCGCCGCCGTTTGTGCCCACGTGCGGCAACAGCAACGGGACTACCCCTGGCACTCCGTTCAGCTGCCCCGAGGGCTCCAGCTACAACATGGACGCCGCCAACGCCACTGCCAGCGAGGCCGACTGCTGCATCAAGGACCCGCCGCCGCCGTTTGTGCCCACGTGCGGCAACAGCAACGAGACTGCCCCTGGCACTCCGTTCAGCTGCCCTGAGGGCTCCAGCTACAACATGGACGCCGCCAACGCCACTGCCAGCGAGGCCGACTGCTGCATCCAGGTGCGGCCGGCGCTGGGCAGCGCTTTGCACCCAGGCCTGCAACAGTGCCGGCCTGGCGCGCCGACTGCCGGCTGCCCGCCGCCGCCCTGCAGAATGAGCTCCCGTTCACGCCCACGTGCGGCAACACCGACCCGGTCACCCCCGGCGTGCTGCACCCCTGCCCTACGGGCTTTACGTTCAAGCCTGAGGCCAGCGACCTGCCCGCCAGCGACGTCAACTGCTGCACGGCGGTGCGGGCTGCTCGGCACTGCCGCCGCCGCTGCTGCAGCTGGTGCGAGCTTTGCTCACCGCGTGCCATGGCCGCCGCGCGCAGAGCATCGTGCCGCCGCCCATCTTTGTGCCTATCTGCAGCAACACGGACCCTGTCACGCCTGGCATTCCGTTCTCCTGCCCTGATGGCTCCAGCTTCAACCTGAACGCCGGCGACCAGCCCGCCAGCGAGGCGGCGTGCTGCAGCGCGGTGCGGAAGGGCAGCCCGCCGCAGCGCGCTCCGGCCGCTGCAGCGCGCGCGCTGACCTGCCCGCCCGCGCGGCACCGCAGACGCCGCCGCCGTTTGTGCCCACGTGCGGCAACAACGACCCCAACACGCCCGGCACTCCGTTCAGCTGCCCTGACGGCTCCAGCTACAACATGGACGCCGCTGACCAGCCCGCGAGCGAGGCGGCGTGCTGCATCCCGGTGCGGCAGGGCTGCCGAGCAGCTGCTGATGGCAGGGCAGCCCGCCGCAGCGCGCGCGCTGACCCGCCCGCCCGCCCGCGCGGCACCGCAGACGCCGCCGCCGTTTGTGCCCACGTGCGGCAACAACGACCCCAACACGCCCGGCACTCCGTTCAGCTGCCCTGACGGCTCCAGCTACAACATGGACGCCGCTGACCAGCCCGCGAGCGAGGCGGCGTGCTGCATCCCGGTGCGGCAGGGCTGCCGAGCAGCTGCTGATGGCAGGGCAGCCCGCCGCAGCGCGCGCGCTGACCCGCCCGCCCGCCCGCGCGGCACCGCAGACGCCGCCGCCGTTTGTGCCCACGTGCGGCAACAACGACCCCAACACGCCCGGCACTCCGTTCAGCTGCCCTGACGGCTCCAGCTACAACATGGACGCCGCTGACCAGCCCGCGAGCGAGGCGGCGTGCTGCATTGCGGTGCGTGCAGCTTGCGCACCGCCGTCTGCCCCAGTCGGCGGCAGGCTTGTGCTCACTAGTCACGCTCTCGCTTTCCGCAGAACATTGTGGAGCCCTCTCCCGAGCCCTCGCCGGAGCCGGTGCCGGAGCCCTCTCCCGAGCCCTCTCCCGAGCCCTCTCCCGAGCCGTCGCCGGAGCCGTTGCCGGAGCCCTCTCCTGAGCCCTCTCCTGAGCGCTCGCCGGAGCCGGAGCCCTCTCCCGAGCCCTCGCCGGAGCCGGAGCCAGAGCCCTCTCCCGAGCCCTCTCCCTCTCCCGAGCCCTCTCCCGAGCCCTCGCCGGAGCCGGTGCCGGAGCCCTCTCCCGAGCCCTCGCCGGAGCCGGAGCCAGAGCCCTCTCCCGAGCCCTCTCCCGAGCCCTCGCCGGAGCCGGTGCCGGAGCCCTCTCCCGAGCCCTCTCCCGAGCCCTCGCCGGTGCCCGAGGACGCGCCGACATGCGCCCGGGCCAACGCCGCGGGCGAGCCGTTTGCCTGCCCCGCCGGCTACCAGGCAAAGCCCGGCTCCGAGGAGCTGCCCGCGGAGGCCGCCAACTGCTGCGAGTGCGCGCCGCTGCCGTTTGGCCACCTCGGCAAGTTTGCCAAGTTTGGCGCGCTGCTGGGCCACGGCGCCAAGCTCGCCACCTGGTGCGCGCCGCTGCCGCCGGTCGAGCCGCCGGCGAGCTCGCCCGAGCCGCCGGTGGAGCCGCCGGTGGAGCCGCCGGTGGAGCCGCCGGTGACGCCCGAGGTGCCGGAGCTGCCGCTGCACCCCTTCCTGGGGCACGGCGTGGACAAGCTGGAGGCGCTCAAGGGCCTGCTGCCCTTCCACAGCGTTGTGGACGGCGTCCTGGGCAAGAGCGGCGCCTCGCCCGCCGCTGCCGGCGCCGCGCCCGACGCCGCGCCGCAGCAGCAGCAGCAGCAGCAGCAGCAGCAGGACGGCGCGGTGACCATCCAGCTGCCCATTCCGTTCCTCGGCTGAGCTGAGCGTCGGCGTGCAGCTTTTTTGTGCGTGCGCGTCCGTGGGCTTCCGAGGGGAGGCTGTGCGGGGGGGGGGGGGGGGGCAGGACCAGTGCTGTCCCGCGCGCGCGCTGCCGCCGCCGCGGGGCCTGCCCTGCACCATTTTGTTTAGCGGCGCCCAGCTGGCGCGCGCTTGCACTTGTCGGCCCCCCGCGCGGCGCCCGCCAGCGGGTGATTGCCGCTGCGCGGCGGCGCGCGCGGGGGCCTCTGGTTTGAACGCCGTCAGGCAGGCAGCCGGGCCGGCGCTGCGTGATTGGCAGCCGGAAGGTTTCGCGTGCTCAGGACTTTTGGGTGATCGCCTAGGGCAGGGCAGCGGCTGCAAGCTGCCGCCGCTTCGTCGACGCGACGTACGCGTGCGCCGGCCGGCGGCTGGGGCGCTGCGGCCGCCCTGGCTTGCCGGCCCGCCGCGGGGGTTGCCGAGCGTCGAACGGACGCAGCATCCACGCGCACGCAGCCACGTGCCGCACACACACACACACACACACACACACACATTCCACGACGACCGTGCTGTCGCTAGGGGTGTCCAGCTGTTGTGACCTCGCGCGGGGGCGGGGGGGGGAGCTCTTTGGTCTGCCTGGTTTGCCTGGGCCTGCCGTCCCCGGGGCCTCCTGCTAGCAGGCGTGTAACGTCCCCAAGGAACAGGCTGCAAGGGCAGTCACGCTCATGTTTTACAGGCAGCGCTCGCACCCGCCCCGCGCCACGCCGCTCGCTGGTGCCCCGCGGCGGCGACGGCGGCCGCGCGCAGCCGCCGGCCCCGCGAGGCTGCAGCGCGCCCGGCGGCCGCGCCTGCGCCCGGCCCCACCCCTCAGCGGATGCGGCGCACGGCCGGTCGCCCGGCCGCCCGCCTGCCGCGCGGGGCCGCCAGGGCTCCCGCTTTCTTGAGCGCCGCGCGGGCCGCGACAGACAGACAGACAGACAGGCAAGTCAAAAGGAATGCTGCCCCGCGCGCGCGCGGTCGCACGAGCGCCGCGGGCAGAGCGCGCTCGCGCGCGCCCGCGTTGCGCCGGCGCCGCGCCCCGGCGGCGCCCCCCGCCGCGTGCCTGCCGGTGGCGGCCTGCCCCTCCTCCTCCGCGCCTCCGCGCCGCCAGGCCGCGCGCTCAGCCCGTGTTCTGCATGCCCGCCGCGATGCCCTTGATGGTTATCATGAGGCAGTCGTCCATGGCCGCCTGGAAGGGGTGCTTGTCGTCCCTGGGCGCGGGCGCGGGCGGGGCGCGAGGCTCAGGGTTCATGGCGCGCAGTGTTCAGGGTTTAGGTCTGAGCGGCAGCCCGCACGCGGGCGCGGGCGCTGGCGTCTTCGTCGCGGCACGGCGGCGGGCGCGGCGGCGGGGCGGCGGCGGGCGCGGGGGCGGCGGCGCGGCGGCGCAACCCGCGCACCGGTGCGGGTCGCGCGAGAGGAGCTCGATGATCTCCGACTCGCTCGGCTGGTAGCTCGCGCGGCAGCCCGCGCCGTTGCACGCGTTGAACTCGCGCAGGGCGCTGAGCGTCTGGACCTGCGGGGCGGTTCGAGGAGGGGGGGGGAGTAGGGGGGGGGGGTTGGTAATTGGTTGTTTGCTGTGGGCGGCGGCGGGGGCGGCGGCGCGCCCAGGGCCCGGCTCCCTCGCACGCGCGCACGCCCTCCCACGCCCGCGCGCCCCAGCCCCGCCTCGCCCCGCCCCGCGCGCAGCGCGCGCAGCACGCGCAGCACGCCGCGCCGCGGCGCGCCTGCATGACGTTGAGCGGCGCCACGTACGGCGCGCGCAGGCGGATCTTCTCGTCAAGCTCGGGGCTCGCGCTGCTGGTGGGGTCCTCGAGCAGCGTGGAGTGGCGCACGATCTTGAGAACCTGCGCGCGTGTTGTGCGTGTGTGTGTGTGTGGTGTGGTGGTGGGGGGGGGGGGGCGAGGGGCGAGGGCGAGGGGCGAGTGAGACCAGGGCTTTGGCGGGGAGCTGGTGGGCGGGCGCGGCGCGCGCGCGGGGCGCGCGGAGGGCGCGTGCGGGGTCGCGCCTGCGCCGACGTCGCCGCAAACTTGGCGCGCAGCTCGTCGCCGAGCGCCTGCGGGCGCGGCGGGGCAGAGGCGGCGGCGGCGCGGTGTGAGCCTTGCCAGCGCTCGCGCCTGCTCCTCGCCCTGCCCCTCGCGCCCCGCCCACGCCCCGTCCCCACCGCCCCCACCGCCCCCTCTCCCCCTGGGCCCATCATCTCGGCCCCTCTCCCCCTGGGCCCATCATCGTCACGCGCCTGGAGCTCCGGGCGCACGAGCTTGGCGTCATACATGGCAGTGACCTTGGGGTCGGCCTTGGCCATGACCATCTCCACCAGGTCCAGCAGGCCCTGGGGGTTTAGTGTGTGCAGTTTGGGGTTGAGGAGAGGGGCGTCAAAGTTTAGGGTTTAGGGTTTGGAACCTGACCCCCCTTGTAAACCCTAAACACCCCCGTTAAACCCTAGCCGCACCTTGAAGAAGGGCCAGTCGTCGTACATCGACTGCAGCAGCGCCAGGTGCCCCGCCTCCACCGCGGCCGCGAGCGCGTCGCCGATGCCGAGCCAGACCTGGAAGGGGGGGGGGGCGGTGGGTGTGTGGGGGCGGCGGCGGCGGTGATGGGTGATGGTGGTGTGCGCGTGTAAGTGTGTGTGTGTGTGTGGGGGGGGGGGGGGGGGGGGCGGCGGCGCGTAGCTCAAGCAGAACGATCGTGCGTGGAACTGCCGAGCGCCCACTCGGCAGCTGCAGGCAGCGCCAGCGCTCGCCCTCTGCCCCGCAACGCGCGCGGCGAGCTCAACGCCGAGGGCGGACGCGAGCGGCGGCGCGACCAGCGGCCAGCGGCGGCGGTGCAACCAGCCGCGCTGATCGGCGACCGGGCCACCGGCCGCGGCGCCGGTTGCGGCGCGCCTGGTTGAATGCCTCGCACGAGCAGCAGTGCGAGGCATGCACCAGGCGCGCCGCGGCACGGCCGGCGGCGGCCTGCCGGCGAGGCGGCGCCCGAGCGAGCTGCGCGACCGACAGCAGTGCGCGACGTCACGAGAACTGACGCAGCGGGCGCACGCGCGCGCGGCGAGCTGTACGCGAGCGGACAGCGGCGGCGGCGTAGCCACGAGAGCTAACCAAACAAATAAACCAGAAATCACAGCGCGCGTGCAAATAAACCCCTAAAAAACCCCAAACAAACACAAAAAAATCACCCCGCACTCCGCACCGGCAGGTGGAAACGAGTTTGGGTCCACGCAAATACCCAGGGGATCGCGCGCAGGCCCTCGATGCCGGTGTTGGCCTTGCGTGAGGCGGGGCGGGAGCCGATGTTGAGCCGCCCGAGCTCGCCGACCGGCGTGGCGAGGTTGAAGTACTCGATGAAGTCGGGGCGGCCAAAGACATACGACCGGTACACCTGTGTTTTGTGTGTGCGGCGATCGTCGCGCGGTTTACGCGTGTGCGTGTGGGCGGAGGCAGCGGCGGGCCGGACAGCGCGGCGCGTGCTCAGGCGCTGCGCGCGCTGCGCGCAGTGCGTGGCGCGGCGGCGGCGCGGCGCGCGAGCCGGCACGCCCGCCGGCGGTGCGCCCCACCTTGCACGACGTTTCGCTGAGCTCGTTCATCATCGCCCGCCACTCGGGCAGCGCGGGCGTGGGCGGGTCGAGGCAGGCCTCGAGCACGGCGCTGGTGTAGAGGTCGAGCGTGCGGAAGCACACCTCGCGCTCGCCTGGCGGGCGGTTCAGGGCGGGCCGGGGCGGTGGGAGGGCAGGGGGCAGGGTTAAGGGCGGCGGGTGGAGGGTTGAAGGGTGGCGGGCGGGCGCGGGGGCGCAGGGTGCGGTGAGAAGAGGGCTGGGTGGCGGGGTGGAGGGCGGGCGCGAGGGAGCGGCGCGGGCGCGTGCTGCCGCGGGCACGGAGCGGAGCGGGCGCGCGCACCAAACTGCTGCTCGATCGTCTCGCCCTGGATCGTCACGCGCAGCTTGCCCTGCGCGGCGGCGGGGGCGCGGCGGCGGGGGCGCGGGTGTCGTGGGCGCGGCGAGCGCGCGGTCCGGGCCGAGCCCGCAAGCCGAGGCGGCCCCCGTCCCGCCCGGCCGCCGCCAGCCCCTCCCGGCGTGCGCGCGCACGAAGCACACCTTGATCGTCGCGGGCGGCTGGCTGCGGATGGCCATGTGCGTGGGCCCGCCGCCGCGGCCGACGCTGCCGCCGCGGCCGTGAAAGAGGATGAGCCGCACGCCGTGCGCGTCGGCGACGCCCACGATCTTCTCCTGCGCGCGCGGTCGATGTGGGAGGGGGGGGGGGTGCAGCGGGGCAGGGCGGGGGTGAGGGTCAGGGCGCGGCTTGGGGCTCGGGGCGCGGGTCGGGTGTTCAAGAGCTTGCCGCAGGCGTCAGAGCGAGCGCGTGCTGGAGGGAGAGAGGCAGAGCGCCGCCCGTGCGCACGCGCCTGCGTCTCGAACAGCGCCCACGCCGCGGCGACGCGGCCGGCGTCCTTGCCAGAGTCGGAGTAGCCTGGCGGCCGCAGCGGCCGCAGCGGCGCGGCGGTGCGGCGGGGTGAGGCGGCGTCGCCTGGGGCCCAGGCGCGGGCGCCGACGCGGCGGCAGCAGCAGGGGGCCGAGCGCGCCGCGCCGCGCCTCTCCCATACATATGCCCCCCCCCCCCCCCCCACGCTGCCGCCGCCGCGCCGCCGCGCCGCGCGGCGGCCGCCGGCCGCGGCCGCACCGATCATGCACTCCTGCACGCCGTCGTGGTGCGCGGTGATGTGGGCCTTGTACCACTCGCTCGACAGCAGCGTCTCGATCGTGGTCGGCGCGTTGGTGAGGTCGTCCAGCGTCTCAAACAGCGGCGCGACTGCGGGGCGCGTGTGGTGAGTGTGCGTGTGCGTGTGTGTTAGAGTGTGTGTGTGTGGTGGGGGAGGGGGGGCGTGCGGGTGTGCGGGCGCGCGGGTGTGTGGGCGCAGGTCCCGGCCCCGGCGCCTCGACCCAAGCTGGCACCCAACCAAGCCCAGCTCTCGGCCCTCCACCCTTCAGCCCTCAGCCCTGCCGCCCTGCAGCCCGCTCACCCTTGAGCAGGTCGCGCATGCCGCACTCGCGCATGAGCAGCACCACGCCCAGCACGTCGCTCGCGGTGCGGGTCATGCTGATGATGTAGCTGTGCAGGCTGTCCACAGGCAGCTCCGCCAGCGTCCTGCGCGCAGTGCGCGTGCGTGCGTGTGCGTGCGTGTGCGTGTGTGGGTGTGGGTGTGTGGGGGTGTGGGGGTGGGCGCCGGGGTGAGAAGAAGGCGCAGCGCGCGGGCCGAGGGAGCCGCAGCCGCCGGAGGTCCCTTCCCAGCCTGCCCGCCGCGCCCCGCCCGCCGCCGCGCCGCCCGCGCCGCCAGCGCGCGCGCGGCGCGCGCCTGAGCGTGGCGACCACCTCGGCCTCGTCGGGGCTGAGGTCGATGCCGGGCGGGAAGAGCGGCCGCTTGCCGCCCAGCTCGCCCAGCAGCCACGCCGTGCGCCGGTCCTCGGGCCACGAGGCGTAACTGCCGAGCTCAAGGTGCCGCGTGATCGCGTCCAGGACCTGGCAGGCGTGGGTGGGTGGGCGTGTGCGGGGTGCGGCGGGCGCGGCGCAGGTTTGAGGGCCTTGTCGGTCAAGGCGCGGCCGCGAGGCGCGGACGCGGCGGGCGCGCAGCCCAGGGCGAGCCCCTGGGCCCGCGGGCGCCCCCGCGCGCGCCACGGTCGCGCACCTCTGTGTGCCGCGTGCTCTCCTGGCGGATGTCGAGCTTCATCAGGCTCAGGCCAAACGTCTGGACCTGCGGTGGTGGGCGTGTGCGTGTGCGTGTGCGTGTGCGTGTGCGTGTGCGTGTGCGTGTGCGTGTGCGTGTGCGTGTGCGTGTGCGTGTGCGTGTGCGACCAGCGCCGGGCGCCCGCGCGCGCCGCGTCAGCAGCAACGGGAGCCCCCCCCCCTCCCCTGCAGCGCCGCTGTCCCCCGCAGCGCCGCGCGCCGCGCGCCGCGCGCCGGTCCGCTGTGCGCGCCTGGCGCAGCGTGTCGAGCAGGCGGTGGTTGGCGGTGCTCTCGTCGCCCGTGGAGAGGAGGCTGGTGTACATGAGGTGCAGCGGGTCAAACAGCTCCTGCGGGTGGCGCGGGGCGGGTGGTGCGGCGGCGCGTTAAGCGGCGGCGACGAGCCCCGCGAGGGCGCGAGGGAGCGAATGAGCACGGCGCGGCCCTCTGCCCCTCAGCCTGCTGCCCCTCACCCCCACACACACAGCCGCACCTTGACGTCGAGGTATGAGTCCGTGTCCACCAGCGCCTGCTTCACGCTCAGCCCCGGGTTGATGAGGCACTGGTGCAGCACCTCGCGCGTCTGCCACAGCCTGGCGCGGGGCAGCGAACGGCGACAGGGGGAGAGAGGCGTGGGGGAGGGGGCGGCGGCGCGGCGGGTCGGCGGGGCGGGCGCGGGCGAGGCGGCGCGCCGCGCGCGCTGAGCCCTGCGCCGCCCCGGCCCGCGCCCGACCCGCGCCGCCGCGCCGCGGCGCCCCTGCACGCCCCCGCGCCGCCGCCGCGCCGCCGCCGCGGCGCACCGGTCGCGCATGTGGCTGAGCACGACGCGGAAGGGCTCGTTCGCGGCGATGGGCGTCCAAAAGTCTGCGTAGTTGCGCTTCTTCCGCTCCTCCGCGACGCGGCCCGGGTCGGCCGCGGCCGCGCGCGCCGCGAGGCGCGACGCGAGCGCCTTGAGCTCCGGGCTGCGGGCCGCGGGGTGGAGAGGGGGGGGGGGGGGTGAGTGCGGGCCGCGGCGCGGCGCGTCCCGGTGGTGGCCCAGCCGCCCTGGCATCCCCGCCGGTCAACCGCACGCACGGGCACACGCACACACGCACACGTGCACGCGCACGCGCACGCACACGCACGCGCGCACTCGCGCACTCGCGCACTCGCCACACACACACGCACACAATACGCACCTGCAGCGCCACATGCTGAGGTCAAACATGAGCACCTCGACCGCCTTGAAGTACGCGTTGACCGCCTCCAGCCTGTGGACGCGTGGGTGGGTGTGGTGGGTGGGCGGGTGGGCGTTGGGTGGGTGGGTGGGTGGGTGGGCGGGTTGGTGGGCGGGTGGGTGTGGGTGGCGAGGTCTGGCCACTGCGCGTGGGTTTCAGCGTGCGCCCCGGTCCCGCCGCCCCTGGACCCCTGAGCCCTCTCCCTGGTCCCCCCGCCGCGCACCGCGCGAGCACCACGACGTCGCGCGTCGTCGCGGCGGTGACGTTGGGGTTGCCGTCGCGGTCGCCGCCCATCCAGGACCCAAACTCGAACAGCGCGTGGCTCAGCGGGAGGCGGGGCTGGCCGATGTTGGCGAGCGCGGTGTCGACGCGGCGATAGAAGATGGGCACCATGTCCATGATGGTCTGCTGGAAGTAGGAGAGCCCGTGACGCATCTCGTCCTGTGACACGTGTGTGTGTGTGTGCGGGGTTCAGGGTTTTGTGGGTGGGCGTGGGTGGCGGGTGTGGTGTGGGTGTGGAGGAGTGGGGGGAGGTGGGAGGTGGGAGGAGAGAGGTGGGAGGGGGAGGTGGAGGAGGGAGGCGGGAGAGAGGGCGCGGCGGCGGCGGCGGCGGCGGCGCGCGCCTGGGGCGTCGGCTTCTGGCGGCGGATCTCGTCGGTGCGCCACGCCGCCTGCACCTGCGGCGCGCGCGCGGCGGGGCGGCGGCGTCGCGGCCGGCGGCGCGGCCGCGGCGCGGCCGCAGCGCCCGCGCGCGTGCCCCGCCGCCGCCGCCGCGGGGCCCAGCCAAGCAGGGCCCTGCGCGCGCGGCAGGGTTTAGGCACGCACCTGCGCGCGGATGGCCTCGAGCAGCTCGATCTTCTCATACGGGCTCATGCGCTTGTTGTGCAGCTCGTCCAGGTAGTGCCGGACCTGGGGTGATGGGAGGCCCAGGGGGCGGGGCAGGGGAGGTGGCAGGGGTGTTGTTTCAGGGCGCGTGCGGGGGCGCGAAGGGGGGCCTCAGGGAGTGCGCGGGCGCGCGGGGGGTCGCCGCGCGGCACCCACGGGGCTCGGGCGCAGCGGCGCGCGGGCGGCGCGCGGGCGGCGCGCGGGGGCGGAGCACTGCTGCGCCTTGGCGCGGAGCACTGCTGCGTCTGCCTTGGCGCGGGGCGCTGCTGCCGCTGCTGCATACATAAGTCACCTTGGCGTACTTCTTGAGCAGCGACTGCCGGAACGCCTGCGTGGGGTGCGCCGTGAACACCAGCTCCACCGTCTGGCTGCACAGCGTCTGCGCGCCGGGCGGGCGGGCGGCGGGTGAGCTGCGCGCGCGCGGGCAAGCGCCGCTGCCGGCGCGCCCGCCGGCTCGGCGCTGCGCAGGCGCGCGGGGCGGGCGCGTCGCCGCCGTCGCGCGGCCGTGCGGGCGCGCGCGCACCTCGTAGATCTTCTCCGGCGCCACGCCGTTGGTGGTGGTGAGCTTGATGAAGCTCATGTTGGTGCTGCGCGTCGGCAGCGTCAGCTGCATGCCAGCGGCGGCGCCGGCGGCGAGGCCGGGCGGGCGGGCGGGGGCGGGGGCGGGCGTGGCAGGCAGGGCGCGGGCGGCGTGACCAGGGCGGGGCGGCAGCACGCAGTGTTGGGGGGCGCGGCGGGGCAAGCTGCAGCCGAGGCTGCTGCTGCGGCGGGTGCGGCGGCGGCGCGCACCTCGCCCATGCGCCCCGCGCGCTCGGTCTGTGTGTTGGCGACCTCCTCGGTGAGGTTGTGGAGGTTGAGCATGTGGCTGAACGACGACGCGACCTGGCGCAGCACGCACAGCACGCGGCAACGCAGGCGGCGCGTGAGACGGGGCAGTGGTGACGCGGTGGTGTGTTGGTGGCGCGCGCGCCGCCCTGCCTCGGCGCCCCCGCTCCTCCCCAACCAAACCCCGGGCGCTGCCCCGCGCGTGCTGCCCCGCCGCGCACCAGGATGCACTCCTCGGGCTTGAGGTTGCTCAGGTACTTGGCAAGCATCTCAAAGTCGCCGTCGTCGAGGCTCTTGCACCACGCCTGCGCGACCCAGCGCGCGGGGAGCGTGGGGCGTGGGCGTGGGGGGCGTGGGCGGCGGGGCCCCCCGCTCGCCGCCGGCCGCCGCGCCGCCCGCCCAGCTGCGCCGCGCCCAGCGGCGCCGCCCAGCTGCGCCGCGCCCAGCCGCATCCCCCCACTGCTCTCCCCCTCCGCCTGGGGCTGCCCGCGCCTGGCTGAGGGCGTAGATGACGTCGACCTTGTTGGCGGTGTTGGGGTGGTGGTGGCGCAGCACGTTGAAAAACATCTGCCGCAGCAGGCTGTCGTCGTCGCGCAGCAGCTGCGGCGGCGCGGAGGCGGCCGCGGCGGCGGGCGAGGCGGGCGCGTGAGCGCGCGGCCACGCGCCAGATGGGGTGGCGGCGGGGCGGCCCCCCTGGCCGCCTGCCGCAGCTGCCGGCTGCGGGCCCCGACGGCAGCGGCGGCGCCGCGCCGCGCACGCCGGCGCCGCCTGCGCCTCCCGCCGCACCTGCTTGGCCGAGGTGGGCAGCAGCGCCGAGTCCACGCTTCCTGCGAGCGCCATCCTGGAGGCCTCGCGAGCAAAGCACGAGGGCCGGTGATGGGCTCTGCCGGCGCTGGCGCGCGGCGAGCGGGGCCGCGGCCGCGGCGGGTGCGCGCGAGCCGGCGGTGGGCGCCTGAAGCCGGGGCGCCGCGGGCGGGAGCTGCGGGCGCTGCAGCCCTGGCGCTGCTGCTGCGGGGGCAGCAACCCTGGGGCGCGCGTGCGGCCCTGGCGCGATGCGGAAGTGACTCACGGTCGGCGTGCCGGGCCGACTGCGGGCGGCGCGGCAGGCGTGGCCGTGTGGAAGCGCGCGAGTGCGTGCTGCAAGGGCGCACGCGCCCAAGCCCTGGTGCGCCGTGGCCGCGCCCAGCTTACATTGCGCCCCCGCCAGTCGAGCGCCAGGCCCAGGGCGAAGCCTGCGGGCCGCGCCGCCACGCAGCGCCGTCGGCGCCGCCGCCGCGATGCCCCGCTCGGGCGCCGCGCCCGCGCCGTCCGCGGGAGCATCGAACGCGCGGCGTGGGCGCCTGCCCCTGCCCGCGCGCCCCCGAGCTCCAAATGCTCGAGTCTTCGCCGGCGCGCGCCGGAGTGCGGCAACGGTGCGTCGCACCTGATGCGCACGCCGGGGCGGGGCCAGCCGGACCGCACCAGCTGCGAGCGCTCGCTCGGTTGTGGGAGGGGGCAGCCGTCGCCGCCCGCACCGCGAACAGGCGCCGCCGCCGTCGTCGCGTGCCGCAGCGCGCGCCAGCGGCAAAGGGCTGGATCGCGCGCCGCCGCGTGCGTCTTCAGCAGCACAGCTGGCGGTCATCAGTGACCTCGGGAAGCTGCTGCGCACGTTGGGCGGGCGCCCGCCCGCCTACTGCACTGCCGCTGTCGCGTCCGCGGCTCCCACAGCTGCCCACGACAGCTAGAACCGTCTGTACAGAGCCACTGAGTCTATTACCGCGCGTCGGGGGCAGCGCGCTCGCTAGAGAGACCCCGCAGTAGGGCGCGCGCCGGCGGCGCGCTCCGTCGCGGCCGCGACGCAGCCGGCGCTGCTGTCCCCTGAGTGCCGTAGGGGGCATTGAGCTCAACCGGCAGCTGCCGGTCCGGAGGCGCTGCCCAGCGGCGCCCGGCGCGATGGACGCGTCCCGCCATCTGCGCGCCAGCGGCCGCGCCGCGCTGCTGGCGGCCTGCTGCGCGCTGGCGCTGGGCGCACTTCCCGCGCCGGCGCACGGGGCATCGTTCGCGCGCTGGAGCAGCTACGTCCCGCCGCCCGTGAAGGCCTGCCCGGCCGCGGCCAACGCGACGCGCGGTGAGAGCTGGCAGCCTGCTGCCCCTGGGCAGCCGCGCCGCCGCCGCCGTCGTCGCTCACGCGCCGCCGCTCACCATGTGGCCGCATTCGCACGCGCGCAGAGCCCATCGGCATGTGGGGCTGCGCCGGCGAGGCCTGGCGGGCGGGCGGCCCGCTGTCGGACTGGTCGTTCGCGGGGTACGGCGCGGGCCTGGAGGCCATCCCCGACGCGCCCGTGGCGGTGGACGTGCGGCGCGACTTTGAGGCCGCCGGCGACGGCGTGACCGACGACACGGCCGCGGTGCTGGCGGCGCTCAAGGCCACGCAGGCGGGCGGCGGTGTGATCTTTTTCCCGCCGGGCAGGTACCTGCTGCACAACCAGCTCAACATCAGCAGCAACCAGGTCCTGCGCGGAGCGGGGCGCGACGCGACGACGCTGCTGTTCAACACCTCGCTGCAGCAGCTCTACGGCTGGGGCCCGCGCTGGCGCGCGGGGCAGGAGGCCAGCCCCTACACCTGGTCCGGCGCCCTCATCTCCACGCAGCGCGAGAAGCGGATGTTCAACCCCTCTACCCTGGAGCTGGGCAAGGTCACGCGCCCCGCGGCCCGCGGCGACCGGCGGCTGTACGTCGGCAACTTCACGGGCAGCGCGCGCGCCGCGGCCGCGGCGTTCAAGGCCGGGCAGTGGGTGTCGCTGGGCATGTTTGAGACGCCCGAGGTGCGGTGCGGCGGGCGGGCGGCCCGGAGGCGCGGGCGGGCGGCCCGGCAGCGCGGCCGCGGCGCCGCGCGCCCCGCCGCACGCCCGACCCGCGCCGCGTCGCCCCGGCCGCGCGCGCCAGGCCGACATGGCGCGCGCGTTCTGCAACAACCGCACCGACGTCGGCGACCGGCTCGGCCCCGACTTTGGCAACCGCCAGATGTTCAGCCACATGTCGCGCGTGACGGCGGTCGGTCCCGACTGGATTGAGCTGGAGCGGCCGCTGCACGTCGACGTGGCACTGGCGTTCAAGCCCACGCTCTACAGGTGCGCGGCGCGCCGTGGGCACGCCGTGTGCACGCCCTGCTGCTCGGCGCGGCGCCGCTCAGCGGCGGGGCCCGCGCTTGGCTGAGGCGCTGACGCGGCGCACCGCACCGCGCGCGTCAGGTCGTTTAACTTCAAGGTCACCGGCGTGGGCGTGGAGGACCTGACCGTTGAGTTCCCCTGGACGCCCTACCTCGGCCACCACGAGGGTGCGCCGCCGGGGCCCACGCGGCGCGAGCGCGAGCACGGCCCTGGCCCCTGGCTGGCCGCGCGGCGGCGGCGCTGCCGCCGCGCGTGCACGCTGCGGCACGCGGCTGACGCGCCGCCACCGCGCGCCGCATGCAGAGCCGGGCTACAATGCCATTGAGTTTGAGGCGGCGACCAACTCCTGGGTGCGCCGCGTGCGCATCATCAACGCCGACTCTGGCATCAAGCTGTATTCGTCCATCTTCAACACAGTCAGCGACATCGAGGTCGGCACCTCGCCCAAGCCGCGTCGCGGCGGGCGCTGGTACGGGCGGGACGAGGTGATGCAGGACACTGACAAGGACGGCCACATGGCCATCGCGCTGCACTGGGCGTGCTTTGACAACCTGGTCGAGCGCTTCAACATCACGCCGTGAGTCTGAACCAACAGCTGTGCTGGGGCTGAGCTGAGCCGGCCTGCGCCGTGCTGCGCTGCGCTGAGCAGGCGCTGCGCGCACGCTCGCTGACCCGCCCCCCGCCCCGCCGCTGGCGCAGCATCTTTTACCACGAGCTCCTGGTCGCCGGCTACTCGGCGCACAACGTCTTCTCCAACGGCACCGGCACCGACGTCTGCCTCGACCACCACGGCGGCGCGCCGCACAACAACCTGTGGACCGACATCGACCTCGGCTCCGGCCAGGCCGCGATGCGCTGGTCGGGCGCGCCCCAGCACTTCCCCTTTGCCGGCAGCAACAACGTGTTCTGGAACGTCTGGGCGTCCAAGATCCCAGCCTCCTTTGACTACGCCGCCGGGCTCGAGCCGAGCAGCCGCCGCACCGACAACATGCGCGCGCCGCAGCGCGCGAGCCGGCTGCCCGTGATGAGCCGGCCCGCGTCCATCCAGGGCTATGGCCAGGTCGTGGTGGACATGCCGCTGGACAGCCAGATCCCACCAATCAAGGAGGCGGGCGACTGGTTCATCTACTACCGCCCAAACCAGCGCGTGTGGCCCGCCAACCTGCACGCCGCCATGGACGCGACCCAGGCCGCGCGGCTCACGCCCGCGCCGCCGCTCAACGGCGCGCCGGCGCTGATGTCGGCGCTGACCGGGCAGCTCGTGTATCGCCCGCCTGTGGCGGCGGCACCGCCGAAGCCGGCGCCGGTGGCCAACGCGACCAAGGCCCCTGCGGCGCCCGCCAACGCGACGGGCGCCCGGGTCGTCGCCCGGGCGCCGGCCGCGAACGCGACGCGCGCCCCGGCGGCGGCCGCCGCGCCGGCACGGGCGCCCAACGCAACTGCGAGCCTCGCTCCGGGCGCGCTTCGCAGCAGCAACACCAGCGCCGCCCAGCCGGCCGTACGGGCCAGCGGCACGAGCCCCGCGCCTGCCCCTCCGGCGGCGCGCACAGGTGTGGTGCAGGCGCAGCCGGCGCCCAAGGTGCCGGCGCAGCCGGCGCAGCGCAGCGCTGTCGCGTCGCCCGCACCTGCAGCCGCGGCCAAGGCGGCTGCGTCTGCCGCGGCCAGCCCGGGCGCGGCGGGCACGGTGCAGCAGCCGCCGGCGCAGCGGCCGGCGATGCAGCAGCCGCCCGCTGGCACCGCTCCCACGGTGACGGTGGCGCTGCCGGCGGTGCGGCTGGAGCTGCCGGGCGTGCAGGTTTCGCTTGCGGCGCAGCGGGTGACGCTGCCGGCGGAGCAGCCGCCCCAGCCCGCGGCCCTGGCGCTGCGCCCGCCGCCCACGCTGGCGGCCCTGCCGCTGCCGGGGCTGCCGCTGCCGGCGCCCGGGCTGCCTCTGCCGGCGCTGCCGCTGCCGGCGCCCGGTCTGGCGCTGCCGGCCCTGCAGCAGGCGCACCAGCAGCTGCTCCAGGCTCAGCAGGACATGCTGGCGGCCATCGGGCTGGCGCAGCCGCCGAGCATGCTGCCCGGGCTCGTCGATGCCCGGCGCTTGGTGACGGGCTGAGCGCCCGCAGGCACCCAATGGCCGCAGAAACGTTATAGTGTGCCTTGCACAGCTGCTGCACAGCACAGCACCCCGCCCCGCGCGCCGCCAGACCCTGTGGTCCGGCGGCCGCGCCCGCGCAGCTCGCGGGCGGCGCCATCCCCTTGGCCTGACGCGGCGCCAGTGCTGTGCGATCGATGCACAGCAGTTGAACCAATAATTGCTTGCTGCGGCCGGGCGAGCGGCCCTGTGGCCGCCGCACACGTGCGCTCTGGGGCAGGGGGCAGGGGGCACTCCAACGCCAGTTGATTAGGGTGGGAGGGGCGCCATCGAACGCATGCCGCCAAGCGCCCGCGCTGCTTTGCGGGGCGCTGCGCGTTTGCCCTTAGCAGCTCCCTGGCAGGCATAGACTAGATTAGAGGCTGATTGCAGGCTTAATAAAAACCCAACAGAGTGCAGCGAGCTGCCCCGGATGGATGTTGACGGGGCGCCAACCGCGCCCGCGTGCGTGAGAGCTGTGCGTGTGTGCATTGCGGCGGCGCCCGCGGCCGCTTAAGCGCGTGGGATCCGCTTGCGTCGTCTGCTGAGCGTGAAACGAGAGACTGGACGAGCGGCGGGGCCCCGGCGTCAACGCTGCGCCGAGCTGCTGCGCGGCGGCGCCGGCAGCGAGAGGCGGCGAACACCGGCGGCGCACGCGCTCGGCAGCGGACTCGACTCATGCCTCAACCCGGCAGCTGCGGGCGCGGACAGCAACCACCTGCGGGCAGCGCAGGGCTCGCCGCCGCCCGAGAGACTTTACGGCGCTCTGCGCGTGCTGCACGCCCCGCTGCGCGCCTGGGTCCGTAACGCTTTGCTACTCGCGTGGACACCCCCAAGCAGCTCGACCAGCGCCGTACGCTCCGCACCGCGGCGGGCGGTTCCACGGCCTCAGCGCGCGCTTTTCGCCTGGCTCCGCTGACAGCGCGCGGACGTGCCCCGTAGCTCTCCAACAGCGATGCGGAGCTGATGCGATGGCCGCAGCAGCCATGCGGCTCCTGCTGCTGGCGGTGTGCGCGCTGGCAGCAGGCGCCCGCGCAGGAGCGGCGGCGCAGCGGGGGTGGGCCGGCGCCGACACGTCCGCGTGTCCGGCCGCGGCCAACGCGACGCGCGGTGAGAGCTGGCAGCCTGCTGCCCCTGGGCAGCCGCGCCGCCGCCGCCGTCGTCGCTCACGCGCCGCCGCTCACCATGTGGCCGCATTCGCACGCGCGCAGAGCCCATCGGCATGTGGGGCTGCGCCGGCGAGGCCTGGCGGGCGGGCGGCCCGCTGTCGGACTGGTCGTTCGCGGGGTACGGCGCGGGCCTGGAGGCCATCCCCGACGCGCCCGTGGCGGTGGACGTGCGGCGCGACTTTGAGGCCGCCGGCGACGGCGTGACCGACGACACGGCCGCGGTGCTGGCGGCGCTCAAGGCCACGCAGGCGGGCGGCGGTGTGATCTTTTTCCCGCCGGGCAGGTACCTGCTGCGCAACAAGCTCAACATCAGCAGCAACCAGGTCCTGCGCGGAGCGGGGCGCGACGCGACGACGCTGCTGTTCAACACCTCGCTGCAGCAGCTCTACGGCTGGGGCCCGCGCTGGCGCGCGGGGCAGGAGGCCAGCCCCTACACCTGGTCCGGCGCCCTCATCTCCACGCAGCGTGAGACCTACTTGGACGACGGCTGGCGCATGCGCCTCGCAGACGTCGCCGCGCCGGCGCGCCGCGGCGAGCGCCGGCTGCGCGTGGCCGGCCTGCAGCGCGGGGCGGCGCGCGCGGACGCGCTGTTTGTGCGCGGCGCGTGGCTGGCGCTGCGCATGTTTGAGAACGGCCGCGGCGACCTCGCGCACGCGCTGTGCAACCGCCGCGCGCCGGTCGGCGCCGACCTGGGCCGTGACTTTGGCGGCGGGGCGATGCTCACGCACGCGAGCCGCATCCTCGCCGCGGGCGACGACTGGGTGGAGCTGGAGCGGCCGCTGCCCGTGGACGTGGACCTCGAGTTCAAGCCCACGCTCGTGACGTGCGCGCTGCGCGCTGCGCGCTGCGCGGTGCGCGCTGGAGCCACAACCGGGCGGCGCCTGCTGCAGGCTGACGCGCCGCGCCGTGCCGCGCCGCGCCGTGCCGCGCCGCGCAGCTCCCAGAACTTCAAGGTCACCGGCGTGGGCGTGGAGGACCTGACCGTTGAGTTCCCCTGGACGCCCTACCTCGGCCACCACGAGGGTGCGCCGCCGGGGCCCACGCGGCGCGAGCGCGAGCACGGCCCTGGCCCCTGGCTGGCCGCGCGGCGGCGGCGCTGCCGCCGCGCGTGCTCGCTGCGGCACGCGGCTGACGCGCCGCCACCGCGCGCCGCATGCAGAGCCGGGCTACAATGCCATTGAGTTTGAGGCGGCGACCAACTCCTGGGTGCGCCGCGTGCGCATCATCAACGCCGACTCTGGCATCAAGCTGTATTCGTCCATCTTCAACACAGTCAGCGACATCGAGGTCGGCACCTCGCCCAAGCCGCGCCGCGGCGGGCGCTGGTACGGGCGGGACGAGGTGATGCAGGACACTGACAAGGACGGCCACATGGCCATCGCGCTGCACTGGGCGTGCTTTGACAACCTGGTCGAGCGCTTCAACATCACGCCGTGAGTCTGAACCAACAGCTGTGCTGGGGCTGAGCTGAGCCGGCCTGCGCCGTGCTGCGCTGCGCTGAGCAGGCGCTGCGCGCACGCTCGCTGACCCGCCCCCCGCCCCGCCGCTGGCGCAGCATCTTTTACCACGAGCTCCTGGTCGCCGGCTACTCGGCGCACAACGTCTTCTCCAACGGCACCGGCACCGACGTCTGCCTCGACCACCACGGCGGCGCGCCGCACAACAACCTGTGGACCGACATCGACCTCGGCTCCGGCCAGGCCGCGATGCGCTGGTCGGGCGCGCCCCAGCACTTCCCCTTTGCCGGCAGCAACAACACGTTTTGGAACGTCTGGGCCAGCGCCATCCCGCCGGCCGTGGACTACGCGGCCAAGCTGGCGCCCGCGCGCGCGGCCGACACGGCCGCGGCCCGCCTCGACGTGCGCCGGCGGCGGCGCGCCACGCGGCTGCCCGTGATGAGCCGCCCCGCGTCCATCCAGGGCTACGGCCAGGTCGTGGTGGACATGCCGCTGGACGCCAACCAGCCGGCCATCCGAGAGGTGCGAGCTCGCCGCGCAGGCCAGGCGCACTGCCGGCGGCTGCCGCGCGACCGCGGCACTCACGCGGCGCCCGCCCTGGCGCCTGCCGGCACCGCAGGCCGGTGACTGGCTGGTGCTGTACTCGCTGGAGCGGCGCGTCTGGCCGGCCAACCTGCACGCCGCCATGCGGGCGACGCAGGCCCAGCGCCTGCAGCTGGCGGGCCGCGGCGATGACGCTGGCCAGCAGCAGCCAGGCAGCGTGCGCGGTGGCGCGGCGCCCGTGCCCGCGCCGCCGATCAGTCAGCTGCTGCCGGCGCTGGACGCAGCGCTGCGCGCGGCGCAGGGGCGCCCGGTCGTCGGCGCCGGCCCTGACGCGGGCGGCGGCGCAGCAGCTGCTGCGGCGGCCGCCGAGGGCGACGAGGGCAAGGGCGCGGCGCAGGGCGCTGGCGGCCTGGCGCGCGGCGGTGAGCAGCAGGGCAGCTCTGCGGGCGGCAGCGCGGCTGACCAAGCTCCGTTGTTTTGGCCAGCTGGCACGCCGCCTCCAGCGCCCCCGCCGCCGCCGGCGGTGCCCGCGCTGCCGGGAGTGCCAGCGGCGCCTGCTGCCGCGTCGGCTCCCGGCAGCAGCAGCGGCGGCGGGGACGTGCGCGGCGCGGTGCGGGACGTCGATGCCGCCAGTGTGGCGCAGCTGGCGCACGAAACCGCCGCCGTTGCAGCTGCTGTCGCGGCGCTGGTGACTGCGCTGGCATCGGGCACGCAGCAGGCCGGCGCCGCCCTGGCCGCGTGGTAACTCGGGAGTCGCTGCGGCGCCGGCGGGATTCCGCGCGCGCAGCCGCCCGTCGGTCACCACTCTGCCCCCCCCCCCCCCCTCGCCCCCCCCCCCCTCCGGCCATGTCGGTCGCCTGAGCGCGTCGCCGTCCCTTCCCATCACAGCGGCGGCAGCTGCGCCGGCGGGAAGCGCACGCGCGCCCAGCCCGCCTCGTGGCGCGCCCAGTGGTGCCAGCCGAGCCTCGTGAGCAGCACCGCCTTGAGCTTGGAGGCCTCGGCCGCGCCGGCGCCGGGGACCTCGTCCGCGGGCGCGATGAGCTTGTCCAGCGCGGCCAGCGCCGCCGCCAGCCTGCGCGGCGGGACGGCGGGCACGCACGCACGGGCGCGCCGGCGGGGGTTCAGCCGGTGGGGGTCCCCGCACGCGCGCGCCCCCGCCGCCGCCAGCGCTGCTGCTGCCAGCTAGGCAGCGCTGCCGTGTGCGCTGCGCCCGCACCTGCTGGCGGCGGCCTCCACGCGCGCGTGCAGCAGGAGGTGCTCCTTGTCCGCGGCCGTGTCGACCCACTGCCGCAGCGCCGCGGCGGTGGCCGCGACGTCGGCCGCGGCAGCCGCCGTGGCGTCGCCGGTCGCGGCCTGCGGGCGCCGCGCGGTGTGCGTGAGTGAGGCAGCGCAGCGGCTCGGCCCTCCAGCAGGAGCTGCGCGGTGTCGCGCCTGGGCGCAGCACGGCCGGGCCGCACCTCCGCCAGCTCCAGCTGCGCGCCCAGCTTGGTGCGCAGCGCCTCCAGCAGCGCCGCCTTGGCTGCATCCATGTCTGCCTTTTGCTCCTTGTACGCCTTGGCTGCGGGGGCCGCCGGGGCCGCATCAGCAGCGCCGGCGTCGCCGCCGGGCTCGGCAGCGGCGCTGCCGGGCGCGGCGCCGCCGGCGGCGCCGCCGGCGGCGGTGCCGGCGGCATCGTCGTCGTCGGCGGGCGCGCGCAGCGCCGTGAACGCCGCGAGCGCGGTGGCGTCGATCGCCGCCAGCACGCCGTCGGCCGCGGCCACCACGCCCGGCAGGCCCGCCAGGCGGTCGTCGCCCTTGGCCGCGGCCTCGCGCCTGCGGCGCGCGGGGGCGCGTGTGCTGGGCGCGCGGGGCGGGGCGCGCGCGGCCGCGCCGCGTGCGCCGACCGCGCCGCCGAGCGCACACCTGCGAAGGATCTCCAGCAGGAGCGGCAGGTGGTCCGGCGCCTCGGCGAGCAGCTCGGCCTCGAGCTTCTTGGCCAGCGCCGCCTCGTCGTCGCCGTCGCCGCGCAGCTCCTTCAGCAGCGCCAGCCGCGCGTCGCGCAGCGCGACCGACAGCTGCGGCCGCCGTGCGTGTGAGTGTGTGTGCGGGCGGGGCGGGCGGGCGTCGGCGGTGCGGCGGGCGAGGCGGCGCCTGCGCCAGGCGACGGCAACACCGCGCGGCGCCTCCCCAGCCCCTGCCGCGCACCCGCTCCGCCGGCGCCTTCTTCGCGCCGGCGCCTGCCTTGCCGCCCGCCTCGTCCTTCTTGCCCGCCTTGTCCCCGGGCGGCGCAGGCACAAACGCAAACGGCGTCGCCGCGGGCGCGGCGCCGCTGCCGCGCCGCAGCTGGCCCAGGGTCAGGACGCCCTCAAACACGCGCCCTGCGCGCGGGCGGTGTGTGTGTGTGTGTGTGTGTGTTGGCGGGCGGGTGGTCTGGCGGCCCTGGCTGCCAGGGCTGTGGTGCCCTGGCTGCCGGCTGCGCCCGCGGCCCCGCGCCCGCCACGCGCTCGCCACGCGCTCGCCACGCGCCCGCCACGCGCGCCGCCGCGCCGCCGCACCGGCCGCGTCCTTGGGCAGCTTGTCGTCCGGCACGGGGCCCAGCCACAGCGCGGCGCGGTCGCCGGCCGCGAGGAAGGTCTCCCCCGCGGGCGTGCCGCCGGTCACCGCCGCGGCGTGGCTCGCATACACGGGCACTGCCACGGGCGCGTCGAGCTTGCGGCTCAGCACCTGTGGCCAGGGGGTGAGCGCGCGGGAGGTGAGCGAGCGGGCGGCAACGCGCACGTGGCGCGTGCCTGCGGCGCCGCGCGGCGGCGCGCTGGCGCTGCGGGGCGCCCGCACCAGGCAGGTCGTGGCCTTGAGCTTCTCCAGCAGCGCCCGGTCCTCGTGCCGCAGGCACACGCGCGCGGTGTGGTCGCCCTTGGCCAGCGCGACCTGCGCGTGCGTGTTTGTATGCGTGGGGCCCCGCCCGCGACGGCGCGTGCGCGCGAGGCCGGGGTGGCCACACCCTGCCCTGCCCGCGCCGCACCTCGTCTGGGACCGCATCTCCGGTGTAAAGCAGCCGGCCGCGCGCGTCAAACACCTGTGGCGGTGGCGGCGGTGGCGTTTGAGTGCAGGGCGAGCTTGCTTGCGGGGGCGCACACCTCGCCCTGCTCGCCGTGGCATGCGGGCCACGAGCCCCGCCGCGCGCGCGGCCGCCCACCTGCGTGAGCTGCGCCTCCAGCGGCGAGTCGTACAGGTACCTGCGGAGGGCAGAGGAGGGAGGAGGGAGGGACGAGGGCGGGGCGTGAGCGTGAGGAGGCATCGCGGTGCCGCCGCCGCGGCGGCTGCGGCGCGCGCGCGCGGGCTCCACGCCCAGCGCCGCGGCGCCGGCAGGGGCCGCCAGCGCGCGCACACGCGCCTGTTGGTGAGGGGCAGGCAGGGCTTGTACTTGCCGCCCTCCGCCACGGTGAAGGCGTAGGTCAGCACCAGGCGGTACGTCACGCGCCCGCCGGGCAGCACGTCGCGCGGGTCCAGCAGCGGCTCCAGCGCGCACTCCTTGGGCCGCAGCGTCACGCTCGCGTGCGTGAGCTTGGCGTCCGGCTTGACGCGCTGCCGGCGCAGCGGCGACGACACGAGCAGCTGCGCGCGCGCGGCGGCGACGGCGGGGGCGCAGGGTTGCGGGCGGTGCGGCGCCGCGGCGTGGCACGGCGCGGCGTGGCAAGCCCGGGTCTCACCCACCTTGAGCGGGCCCGCGCCGCCGTCCAGCAGCAGCCCGTTGCCCGCGGCGCCCGCGGGGCCGCCGACGCCCACCACACCTGCGCAGCGCGGGCGGGCGCGGGTCGGCAGCACGCGGCGGCGCTGGCAGGCGCTGGGCCTACAAACCCCCGCGCGGCGCCCCGCCGCCGCCGCGGCCGCACCCGCGGCGGTCTGTGCGTCGAGGCCGTGGAAGGAAACCTCAACCTCCAGGCTGCTCGCGCCCAGGCTGCTCCAGAACTGGCTCAGCGTCAGCTCCAGCGTCGCCTCGCCGGCGACCTGCGACGGTCGCGCGGGCCGGCGCGGCGGCGGGCGGGTCGCGGCGCGGCGCGGCGGAGCGCTGCGCGACGCAGAACCGTCGCAGGCTCATCAGCGTGTGGGCGCGCAGGGCGGGCGCCCAAGCCCCGCGGGCCTCGCCTTGAAGGCCGCGCTGTACTCGCTGTTTGGGGAGAGCGTGAGGTTGGTGCGCCACTCGCTGTCGGTGTAGCGCACGTCAGGCAGCAGCTGCGTGGCCCTGCGCGCGCCGCCGCGGGGCCGGCGGCGGCGGCAGCGCGTGAGCGCCGCCGGGCCTGGTGCCGGCGCAGCCCCCGGGCAGACAACAGGATCCAAGGCGCGCTGCGGGGCGCCGCGCCTGATCAGAAAGACTTTGGGCGTGTCGTACGCGCCCGCGCGCACGAGCAGCTCCGCCCACGTGGCGCCCGCGGGCACCGCCACAAAGCGGCGCAGCTCGTCGCCCGGCGCGAGCGGCAGCGGGCCGAGGCGCAGCGTGTGCGGCGGCAGCGCGTCGCCCGCGGTGCCGGCGCCGGCAGCGCGGCGGCGGCGGCGGCGGGCCCGCCCGACGGCGGCTGCTCCGCCGCCGGCGCGGCCGCGCCGGGCGCCGCGGCGTCGATGTCTGGGCTTGCGAGCAAGTCCTGGGGCCGGATGACCGTGGCGGGCAGCCTGAAGAGCGGCCCCGCGCCGTCGGGCGCGCCGGCGCTGAACGCGCGCAGCTCGGCGTAGTGCAGCCCGGGCGGCAGGCCGGTCGGGTCGACGCGGACCTCGAAGCTCCGCCCCGCGCCGTGCAGCAGCAGGCGCCCCGGCGCGGCGAGCCAGGGCGCGGTGGAGACCAGCAGCAGGTGCTCCTCGATCGCCAGCTTGTCACACACGGGCGCGTCCTGGCGCCGCCCGCGCGCGCGCGGGCACCGGTCGTCAAGGAGGCGGCGCGCCGCGCAGGCGAGGCGGCGCGAGCGGGCCACCGCCGGCAGCGCGCAGCCGGCCAGCCCCGGAGGGGCGGGCGCGCACCTCGTGCAAGACGGGCGTGACGGCCACGCTGTACGTCGCGGGCGCAGCGGCCTCGTGGGGCTGGCGCATGTAAATCCCGCGCCGAGGCGCGCCGAGGCCCGCGCTGCAGCCTGGGCCGCCCGACACGGCCACGTCGTACCTTCGCGCCGCGACGTGCACGGGGGTGAGTGCCGTGCAGAGAGGAGGGGCGCGCGCGGCCGGCCGCCGGCGCGGGCGGCACGCCGCGGCGGCGGCTCACCGCACGTCGGGCCGGTCCGCGTCGGCCGTCTGGCGCAGGAGCTCAAACGCCGCGTCGACCTGAGGCGAGCGAGCGGCGCGGCGGCGGGGCGCTGCTGTTGGAGCGCGCGCGCGCGCGCGTTCGTGCGCACCGCTGCGCGGAGGGCGCGTGCGCCGCCCGCCCCGCCCACCTGCAGCAGGCCGCGGCCGTGGGTGAGCACCGCGTCCGGTGCGGCACCGCCGAGCGGCGCGCACGTCGCCTCGACCGCGCGGCGCACGCGCGTCGGGCTGATCCACTGCCCCCCGCCCGCGCCGGCGGCGCTGCCCGGCGGCGGGCCCGTGCCGTCGCCGCCGCGCGGGCCGGGCGCTCCGAGGGCCTTCAGCCCCGACAGCACCAGCGCCAGCCCGCCCGCCGCGCACGGCGACGCCATGCTGCGGCGGCGCAGCGGCGGCGCGGCACACGCGGCGGCCGGCGCTCAGCAGTCGGCCCGCGCAGGCGGCGCCCCGCCGCGCCGCGCTCGTTGCCCCTCCTGGCCCATCGCTTGGCCCACCGCCAGGCCCCTCACCTAAACCCTCGCCTGCCCAACTAAACCCTCAAACCTCAAAGCCCCCAAAACACACACACACACACACACGCGCGCGCGAACCTCGTGCCGTTCATCAGCTGCCGCTTCTGCAGCGTCCACCCCGGCACGGGCGCGATCGCGCCGCCCGGCGCCGACAGCGCGACGCCGACGTCGCCGTCCTGCGCGCGGCGGGCGGCGGGGGCGCGCAGGCTCGGCCGCGCGCAGGCTTTTGATGCGGCCGCGAGCAGCGCCGCAGCCACCGGGATCGCTCACCGCTGCGGGGCCCCGCGAGCTCCAGGTGTATTGCTGCCCCGCCCCCAGCTCCTCGCGCAGCGAGTGCCCAGCCGCCGCCTGCGCGCCGCGCACGGCAGGCCGCGCGTCAGCGCGGCGGCGGCTCGCGCGCTTGCGCCGCGACCCACAGGGAGAGAGCGAGAGAGCCTGGAGCCCAGGCCCGGGCCCGGCGCGCGGCGGCGCACCAGGTCGGGCGTCACATACGCGCCGATGCCCAGCAGCGCGCTGGACGTGCCGCCGGGCGCGCCGACCGTGGACAGCGCGGGGCCTGGCGGCGCGGCGCGGCGCGGCGCGGGGTCAGTGGCCGGACCGGCCCGGCGCGGCCCGGCGCTCGCCGCGGAGCGCGCCGTGGCGGCACGCGCGCGCTGTGGCGCCGCACCCGCGTTGCCCGCGCTGGCCACGAAGACGATGCCCGCCTTGTGCACCGCCTCGGCCGCGACCGCGACCGCGCGGCCGGCGTCGGGGCGCGCGCACGGCTGCGCGGCGTGTGCGGGCGGGCGGGCGGGCGGGCGGCGCGTGAGCGCGCACGCGTGCGCGCGCGCCGTCGACCAGGCAGGCCCCCCGGCGGCTGCGGCTGCAGGGCGGGCCAGCGGTCGTGCCATGACGAGATGACTCACCTCGCCGTATGACATGTTGATAATGTCGGCGCGCGCGGCCATGGCGGCGTTGAGCGCGCGCACGAGCCCCGTGCCCGTCTCCATGCTGCCGAGCCGCGAGTCGCCGATCTTGCAGGAAATGATCTGCGCGCCTGCGTGGGGCGCGGCGGGCGCGGCGGGCGCGGTGGGCGTGGAGGGCGCGGAGGGCGTGGCGGGCGCGGCGGCGGGTGGGCGTGTGCGCGCAGAGGACCCGGCCAGGCGCGCCGCGCCGCCAGCGCCGGCGCGCCGCTGGCGGCCGGCCGCGCACCCGGCGCGATGCCGTTGGCGGCGGGGTTGTCAGGGAAGTGGGCGGCCACGATGCCCGCGACGTGCGTGCCGTGCGCGCCCGCGTCGACCACGATGGACAGCGTGCGGCCCTCGTCGTACACCTGCGGCGGGCGCGCGGCGCGCCGCGCCGCGCGCGGCTGGGCGGCGGGGGCTACGCGCGCCCGCGCCCGCACTCGCCAGCCCCTCCCCGCTCCTCCCGCCTCTCCCGCCTCCCCTCCCGGGGGCGCGCCTTGATCGTATACGCGCAGCCGTCCTCGGCGCTGAACGTGCGGTGCTGCCGCTCGACCGCGTAGTCTGCCAGCGGCTCAAAGCCCGCCAGCGCGCCCGGGCGGGGCTCGGCGCCGCAGTCCGCGGCGCCGCCGTCCGCGGCGCCGCCGGCCGTGGCCTCGCCGGCGGCGTCGCCGTAGAGCTCGGACGTGTCGAGCGCGGCGCGCCAGGTGTCGCCGTCGTGCCACACCACGCAGTCGACCAGCGGGCCTGGGGTCGGCGGGCGCGGGCGGCGGCCGTCGGCGCGCCGCGCGCGCGTGCCTGGCGCCCGCTGCCCCGCCGCCGCCGCCGCCGCCGCAGCCGCGGCGGCCCAATCCCCCCAGCCCGCTCTCACCCGCGTCATCGTGCACCTTGTAGGCGTCCTGCAGGTACGTCAGCCGCGCCTCCAGCTCAGACTTGCTCGGCGTCGCCTCGCCGGCTGCAGCCGCGGCGCCGCCGGCCGGCGCCGGCGCACCCTCCTTGCCCGCCGCCGCGAGCTGCGCCGCCGCGGCCGCGAGCGCGGAGCGCTGCGCCTCGTCAAACGCGCGCTTGCGCTGCTCCTTGACGCGCGCCTGCGGGGCCGCGCCGCGCGGGGCGGCGGTGGACGGGGTCAGGCAGCGGGGCGCGCCGCCGGCAGCCGCCCGGGGCGCCTGGCGCCCGGGCTGGCGCCGCGTGCCCGGTGCGCCCACTTCGCCCCGCGGCGCCGCGCCTGCAGGCTCTTGGGGAAGAGCTCGAACAGGCGCCGCGCGCCGACGTGCCAGCGGCCGCTCGGGTTGGCCCAGGCGGGGTTGGGGCGCAGCGCAGCGCCCGACGCGCCGGGAATCGTGCCGTCGTCGCGTGCGGTCACGACGGTGGAGGTGTCCACGTCGCCGCTGCCGGTGCAGTCCATGACGTCGATGATCTGCAGGGGGGGGGGGGGCACGCGGCGACCGCGCGGGCGCTGGCACGTGGGCGTCGGCGCAAGGCGCGAGAGAGCTGGCGCGGGGCCGGCGGCGGGGCGCGGCCGCGCGCGCCGGCCGGCGCGCCTTGGGTTTGCCGTCGGTCGTGACCTGCAGGCCCGCGGCGCTGGGGTCCACGCCGCTGCGCGCGGGCCGGCGGCGGGCGCGCGGGGGCGTCGGCGGCGTGCCGGGAGCGGGAGCCCCGCCGCGCGCGGCGGCCGCGGCCGCCGCTCACGTGTCAAAGATGCAGACCACCACGCCGCGGCCGTCGTACTCCGGGTACTGTTGGAGGAAGCGCAGCGCGCCGATCTCGCTCTTGGGCATCGCGCCGGCAAACAGCGCCTGCACGTCGGCCGCCGCCGCCGCGGCGCCGCCGCCGCCGCCGCCCGCCATCGCCGCGCCGCCGCTGGCGCGCCGCGCTGTGCTGTCGGCGGGCGCCTGCGCGGCCGCTGGCTGGGGCGCGCCGCCCTGCTGCTGCTGCTGCTGCTGCTGCACGCGCGGGGGCTTGGGCTGCAGCCGCGCGGCCGGGGCGCCGTCCGCGGCGGGCGCGCCGCCCGAGCTGGTGGCGCCGACGCTGCGGCTGGCGCGTGCCGCGATCCCGATTGGCAGCCGCGCGGGCCGGCCGGCTGCCGCCACCAAAGAGCAGGCCCGGCGCAGGAGGAGCGCCGTGGCTGGGACGCCGCCGCGGGCAGTCGCGCCGCGCCGCTGCTGCTGGCGTGCCGGGGCGCCGCCGATCATGCAACCTCGAGCCGCGACAGCGCAGGCGCGGCTGATCCGCCTGGAGCGTGCGAGGCGCCTGCGGGGAAGACGGGCCGGGCGTGGTGCGGTGGGGCGCGGCGGCAGCGCGGCGCGCTGCTGTTCGGCGCTCGTGTGCGCCGCGCCGGGCGCCGGCCGGCCAGCGGCCGTCCGGCATGGAGCCACGCGTGCGGCGTGCGGTGACAGCCAGCACGCCCAGCGCCACGCACGCACCTGGGGACCGCACCTCCGCGCCGCGTGCCGCTGTCGCTGCCACGCGTGGGCGCTGAGAGCGCGGAGCGGCCTGGGGCGTGTGATGGCCGGGACTGGGGGCGAGGGGAGCTTGCATCAAGACGCCAACGCAGTGCGTCGTCGAGCCCCAAACCCCGGTAAGCCGCCGCCCGCGGCGCTGCCGAGCGCTGCCGTGGGGCACTGCCGTCGGGCCGCGCGCGTCGTCGCTGGAAATTCGGTTCAGCACTCACGCGGACGGGCACACCCAGAGCTCCTCTCGGACGCCGTGTGGGCGCGCGCCGCCGAGGCGCGCGCTGCACAGCAGCCCCACGCACAGCCGGCTCCCAGTACAGGCGCGCCCCGCGCCGCCGACCGAATCAGGTCGCCCTGCACACCCCAGTCTAGCCGCCGCAAAGAATGGACACCCCATGCCCCACCCTGCCCCCCGCATGAGCAGTGCCGCCGGCCGCCCCGCCGCCTCCGCCGCCCCCGCCGCGCGCGCGCGTCACGCCTGCGCGCCGCCGGGCAGCGGCGTCGCGCCAAAGTGCTCGACCAGCAGCTCCCGCAGCTTGGGCAGCAGGTGGTCCTCGTGGCACGGCACGCCAGCCTCGAGCTCCGCCGCAAGCGCGGGGTTCTCGCCGACGCGGCCGCCGAGGAAGATCTTGACGCCCTCGACCGCCTTGCCGTCGAGGCGCGCGGGGCCGCCCATGAGACCGATGTCGGCGACCTGCGCCTGGCCGCACGAGTTGGGGCACCCCGTCCAGTGGATGCGCACGGGGCGCGGGAGGGAGAGGCTCGCCTCGAGCGCCGCGACCATGGCCATCGCGCGGCCCTTGGTCTCGATGAGGCCAAAGCCGCAGAACTGGCTGCCCGTGCACGACACGAGCCCGCGCTCGAGGTTGCCTGCGCAGCGCGGCGCGCGGCGCGCGGCGGCGAGTGCGTGAGCCGCGCGCACGGCGCGGGCGGCAGCCCGCCCTGCCCGAAGCGTGCAGCCCCGCAGGACGCAGGCCGCGAGGGCAGGCCCAGTCCCGCGTCCCGCCGCCCCAGCAGCGCACCTGGGTTGACCTTGAAGCGCGCGAAGATGGGCTCTGCGAGCATCGCGGGCAGGCGGTCGTTGGGAACGTTGACAAAGAGGATGTTCTCCTCGCACGTCAGCCGCGCGGTGCCGTCGCCGTACGCCTCGGCGATGCGCGCAAACTCCTGCGCGCCACGCAGTGCGGCGGCGGCGGCGGGCGCGGGTGGGCGCGGGCGAGCGCGGGCAGGAGAGGGGGGGGGGGGGAGGAGGGGGAGGGGAGGACGAGCCGGAGGGCGTGCCGCAGAGCCCAGCTGCCGCCGCCTCCGCTGCGGCGCGCGCGGCGCGGCGGTAGCGCACCTCCAGGTCCTCCGCCTGCAGGCGCCCCGCGGGCACGCTCGCGCCGACCCAGCTCAGCCCCGGCTGCGCCTGCGCGTGCACGCCGAGCAGGTCGCGGCGCTCCCAGGGCTCGTCGTGCGCGGCGTGCACCGCGGGGGCGAGCACGGTGCCGGGGCCCATCTCGGCAGCGACCGCGGAGGCAAAGGCCTCAAAGCCCATCTCCTCAATCAGCCAGATGAGCCGCGTCTTCTGGCGGTCCGCGCGCGGGCCGCGGTCCCTGCGGCGGTGGCGGCAGGGTGGCGGCGGCACGCGGGAGTCGGCGCGGGGCGCGGCCGCGGCGCGGGGCGCCGGCGCCGGCGGGCGCGAGCCGGCGCCCGCGCGCGAAGAAGGGCGCGCGCGTGCGCACCTCCACATGCGCAGCAGCGCGAGCGTGAAGGGCACGAGCTGGTCGCGCGTGACGGCGACGCCGAGGGGCAGGCTCATGATGTTGCGCTTGATGCTGAAGTAGCCGCCCACGAGCACGTTGAACAGCACGCCGCCGGGCGCGCCGGGCGCGGGCACCGCCTCAAACGCGAGGTCGTTGATCTGCGCGGGCGGGGGCGGACCGGGACGGCGGGAGGGCGTGAGGGCGGCGGCGCGAGCGGTTCACAAGGCCGAGCCGGGCAGAAGCGGGCGGCGGTGCCCCCGTGCGCGCGCCTGGGTGTGCGGGAAGTCGTCGCGCGAGGGCGAGATGCAGATGTTGAGCTTGCGCGGCAGGTTGGCAAACTCGGCGTTGCCCGCGCCGCCGTTGAAGAGCGCGTCGTTCATCTCACGCAGGATGGGGCTGCCCGCAGCGGCGCGGCGCGGCTCGGGGTCAGTCCGCCTGCCGGGCCAGCGGCGCGGCGGCGGCGCAGCCCCGCCCGAGGCGCGCCGGGCAGGCGGCGGCGTTGCGCGGCGGTGCGCGGCGGCGCGGCGGCTCACCGCACGTCGAGCAGCTCGTGCGGGTCGACGCCGGCGATGGGGCTGGACGTGAGGTTGCGCACGCTGTCCATGCCGCTCTGGATGCTCGACATGCCCCGCGCGATGAGCCCCGCCAGCACCTCATCCGCGTCCTCGAGCCGCACGCCGCGCAGCTGCAGGTTGGCGCGCGTCGTGATGTCGGCGCAGCCGTCGGCGCCGTAGCGCGACACGACCGACGCCGCGTAGCGCAGCTGCTCCGCGCTGACCTCGCCGTTGGGCAGCTGCGCGCGTGCGTGGGTGTGGCCGCGCGTGGCGGGTCAGGTTTGCTTGCGCCGGGGGCGGCGGCCAGACACGCGCCCTGCCCGTTATTCCTCGCCCCCCTCCCCACCCCTCAGCGCGCGCGCGCCGTCCCTCCCTCAGTGTGTGCGCACCTTGAGTCGCATCATGAAGCGCTGCGGCGTGCGCTTGCCGCGGTGGAAGAGACCAGCGAACTTCATGCGCACGTCGACGTCGTCGAGGTTGAGCTCCTCCCACGTCGTCGACCCCTCGCGCAGCAGGCGCGCGAGCTCGGGCACCTCGCTCCACATCGTGCTGCGCGCGTGGTGGTGGTGGTGGGGGGGGGGGGGGGGGGGAGGTGTGAGGGCGTGCGGCACGGCGTACCGCCGGCGGCGCGCGCGAGAGGTGTGACCGCGCTGTACTGCCGGCAGGCGCGGTATGCTTGCGCCCGCACCGCCCGCGGCCCCGGCGGCGCGCGGCGAGCGCGGCCGGCGGGCGTGCGGCGGGGGCCCGCCGCGTGTGGTGCGGGCCCTGGCGCCGGGCGCCGCCGCTCCTGCTTGCAGGACTTTGCGCGCACCTGCCGCACTTCTCGGCCTTGATCTTCTCAAACTTGTTGGCCTTCTTGTCGGTCGCGCGCGCGCGCGCCTCCTCGCTGAGGAACTGCAGCCCGCTCACGGGCGCCGCGGCGGCGCCGGCGGCGGCGGCCTGCGAGCGGGGCAGCGCGGCGTCGGCGGCGCGCACCCGCAGCACGCGGCGCGCGGCGGCGCCAGCCGCCCGCCGCGCTCGAGGGGAGCAGGCGCGGGGCGCGGTCTCCGGGTGCGCCCCACCTCGCGCGGCTCGAGCGTGGCGGTGGCCGCCACCCGCAGCCGAGCCGCCCGCGGCGGCGGCGGGGGCGCGGACCGCGACCAGCGGCGCCCGCGGCGGGCCCGCGGCGCAGGCGCGTCGACGTCGTCTGCATGGCGGCGGGCCTGCGCTCAGGCGCGCGGGCTAGCTGGAGGAGGGCTGCTCGGCGTCGACTCGCGGCGTCGCTGGCGCTCGCAGGGGCTGCACGAGGTCTGGGACGGCGGTAGACTGCGGCTGGGCAGCTCGGGAGCAGCGAATGACGCGCAGCGCGGCTGCCGCGAAAAGTGACAGCGGCCCCAGGCGCTGGGACCAGGGGCACCAGGCACGAACCGGCGACCGCTCACTTGCGTCGACGGCGGCCGCGGCACGCCCGAACTCAGGCGACACGTCGCGGCCCCTGGCGCCGCCTGGGCGCGCAGGGACCAGCTGCTGATGGCGCAGCCCGCGCGCGGGGGGCAGCCCCATCGCTGTTCGCGCCGCGGTCCGCGCCACGCTGCCGTCTGTCCCAGCCGCTGCTCGGTGTAGCCAGCTGCTCGGCACACGGCGAGCGGCGGCACCAACTCGAGCAGCGCCGCCGCCGCTCGAACTGCGCGGTGCGCGGGCAGACCAGCAGCGCTGATTACCGGCCCCGGCCCCTCAGGCGTACCGAGCCGCCTGCATGAAGCGCAGCGCCGCCAGGCCGCCGAACAGCACCTGCGCGCGCCGGCGGGCGGGCGGCGCGGCACCGGCGGGGTCGGCCGGGTCGGGCAGCCGCAGCCGCGCGCGCGGCAGGCGCGGCAGGCGCGGCAGGCGCGGCGGGCGCGGCGGTCGCGGCGGGTGCGGCGGCGGCCCGGGTCAGCCGCCGCCCGTGCCTGGACGCAGCAGAAGCCCAGCGATATCGCGTTGAGCAGCACCTCCACCTTGAGCCTGCGCGGCCAGCGGGGCGGCGAGGCGGTGTGGCGCGCGCGCGCCGCCTGGCCGCCGCCTGGCCGCGCGCGCCGCCGCGCCGGCTCACACGTAGGTCTGGAATCTTAGGAAGTAGACAAAGAACGCGACCATGGGCGCGGCGAGCAGCACGCTCAAGCTGAGCGGCCCCGACGCCTCGACCTTGTTGCCCTTTGAGCCTGCGGGCGGCGTGCGCCGGTCGCGGCCGCCGCCGCCGCCTGAGCGAGGCCGAGCACGTCGCCCCCGCTGCAGGGAGCAGCCGCGCACCCAGGAAGAGGCGCGCCGGCTCGACGAGCAGAAAGAGCCAGAGGACCGCAAACTCGGCGCCAAACTTGGCGCGCGGGTAGGGCAGCGTGAGGCCTGCGGCGGCGCGGCGGCGGCCCCGTGCCGGTGCTGCTGTTGCTGTTACCAGAGACAGAGCTGCCGGCGCCTGCGGGCACGCACCCTTGTAGATGAAGACGGCGACGCTGACCGCCCAGAAGAACGCGTCCCACCAGCATCCAAAGTACAGGAACACTTGCAGCGGCAGCGACGTGAGGATGGGCCGGCTGCGCGCCGTGTCTGGGCGGGGGCGGGCCGGGATCGGGGCGCAGCACGACCAGCGCGGCGGCCACGACAGCAGCGGCGCCGCCGCTGTGCCCGCCGCGCCGCACCGGTCGCGGGCGCGGGCGCGGCCCGGGCTCACCGTGCATCATGGCGCCGCGTGGCACGGCGCAGCACGCGCGGGGCCGCGGTTTCTGCTCGTTCGTGGGGCGCAGGCGCGGCGGTCAGAGATGGCGTCGGCGAGACAGCGGCCCCCTGCGCCTGGCGCTGACAGCTCTGACGCGGCGGGCGGTCGTGCCGATCTGTGCTTGCGAGCGAGGGGTCGGGAGGAGCAGGCGCCACGCAGGGTGCGCACGCGGGTCTCAGCGGCGGCCGGCGCCTCGCTGCAGCGCACGCGTTGCAAGCGCCCGCCGGCCCGGCCCCGCAGCTTGTCTCAGCTGCTCTCCCAAGCGGTCCAGCAGGTGGGCATGCGCCGCAGCCCGCCGCGCAGCGTGCGACCGCCGCCTAGCTGCCCCCCGCCGGTGCCGCTGCGACCTCCGCGACCGCTCCGCCGGCCACGCCCGCGCCGCCGCCGCCGGCGGCCGCCGTGGGGCAGTCGCGCTGCAGCGCCGCGGCCACGCGGCTCTGGATGAGCCGCACCATGAGCGGGTCGATGCCTGCGGCGCCGCGCGGCGGCGGCGTGCTGCGCTCGGAGCGCCACGCCGCGCGCGCCGCCGTGCGTCCTGCGAGCCCGCGCGCGCGCGCGCGCACCGATGGGCTCCGCGACGCTGCAGGCGACGCCCGGGAACTGCTCGCGCGCCTCGTCGACGAGGCGGGGGATGTCGTCCTGGATGTGGCGGCCGCGGGAGAGGAAGTACGGCGCGACCACGACGCGCCGCGCGCCCGCGGCCACGCACTTGCCTGGGTTGAGGCGCGGCGGGGGGCGGCGCCGTGAACGGCGGCGGCGGCGGCGGCGGCGGCGGCGGCGGCGGCGGCGGCGGCGGCGCGGCACGCCCAGGGCTGGGCGAGGCGCGGCGCGGCGTCGCCCGCACCGATGGCTTGCGCGATGCTAGGCTCCGCGATCTCCATGTGCGCCGGCTCGACCACCGCCACGCCGGTGAGGGCGCGGTAGAGGGCGCAAAACTCCACCAGCGCGTCGTTCGACGCGGCGCGCCGGCTGCCGTGGTCGACCACGACGACCGCGCAGTCGCACGCCGCCTCGCCGCACGGCGCCGCCGCCGCGGCGGCCGCGCCAAGGCCCGCCGAGCGCGTCAGGCTGCTGCGGCACCGCGAGGGAGCCGGACGCAGCAGCTGCGCCGGCCAGGGGCGCGCGGCGCCAGCGGCGGCCGGCGCGGCAGCGCCGCTGCTGCGCGCCGGCCCGCGCCCGCGCGGCCGCATGGGCCGCGCCTTTGCGGCGGCCTGCATGCCTGGGCCTGCACTGGCTGCGGAGGAGAGCCTGCCGGGCCGCGCCTGGGCGGCTGGCCGCGCTGAAGGGCGGGCGATGGCCGGGCGGGCGCCCACGCAGCACGCACTGGGGCAGGGGCGGCAGCTCGAGCGCCTGGGTGGACTGGAGTGGGCCATCGCCGGCGTGGGGCTGTGCGAGCGGGACACCGCTGGACCCCGGCGGCGCAGGCTCCCAGCTTGCAGGGGGGCCACTGCGGGCGCCCTGCGAGTTCCCGCCACATCGCATTCGGTCGGCCGCTTGGCGCTGCGTCTGGAGGAGAGCTGCCGCCGGCTGCCGCTTCCTCGGCACACCGCGCGCCGCGCGCCGCCGCTGCTGTCGGATTGGGCGCGCAAGGCCCAATCCACGCCGGCCGCGCCGCGGCAGCTCGCGGCTTGAGCAGAGGCAACAGCAGCACGGGGAGCATCTCCAGCAGCTGCTGTGATGGCAGAGGTGCAGCTCGGCGGCGACGGTGGCACGCCGCCGCCGCCGCCGCACGCGCCGCCGCCGCATGCGCCGCGTCGCCGCTGGCTGGCCGAGGCGAGCGGCGCGGTCGGCGACCTGGGCACGTTCCTGCCGCTGGTCGTCGCGCTCGCGGCGGGTGCGCACCTGGACCTCGGCACTACGCTGGCTTTCTCTGGCCTTTACAACATCGCGTCCGGCTGGGGCTTTGGCATCCCCATGTGCGTGCAGCCGATGAAGACCATCGCCGCGGTTGCGCTCACGACGCCAGGTGCGCGCGGGGCAGTGCGCGGCGCGCGACACCGCCGCTCGGCAGTTCCCGCGCGCGGCCCACACGCTCGCCGCCTGACCGCCACCGCGGGCGTGCAGGGCTGACGCTGCCGGAGGCGATGGCGGCGGGGCTGTTTGTGTCAGGCGTCATGCTGCTCCTTGGCCTCACAGGTGGGCATGGCCGCAGAAGCGGCGGCGGCAGCAGCCGCCGCCGGCAGCCCGCGGCCCGAGCGCCGCGCCCCGCGGCGCGCAGGCGCGATGGGCCTGGTGCATGCCCTCGTCCCCACCAGCATCGTGCGCGGCATCCAGCTGGCGGTGGGGCTGGGCCTGGCCAAGAAGGTGCGGGGTGCGGGGGCGCCGCGACAGGCGCGCGCGCGGCGCAGCCGGCCCGCCGAGCCCGGGCGCGCTCACCGGCCGCCCCCGCCCACGCCGCAGGGCATCGCGCAGGCACTGCAGGACGCGCAGGGCCGGCGGCGGCCGTGGGGCGGCGCCGAGGGCCTGCTGCTGGGCCTGGCGGCGCTCGGATTCCTGCTGGTGACGACCGCCTCGCCAGCGCTGGCGGCGGCCGAGCAGCCGCAGGCCGCGGCGGCAGCGGAGGCGCAGGAGGGCGGCGACGAGGAGCAGCAGCGCCTGGTCGGTGACGCGTCGCCGCGGCGGCGGCGGCCTCCGCAGCAGGAGCCGGCGCCGGGGGCGTGCGAGGGCGGCGGCGGCAGCGGCGTGCCGTCTGCGCTTCTGGTGGTCGCCGCCGGGCTGGTGCTCGCACCCGTCACCCACCCAGAGGTGCTGCGCAGCCTGCGGCTGGGGCCAAGCGTGCCGCGCCTCGTGCTGCCGACCTGGGCGGACTGGAAGGCAGGCGTGCTGCGCGCCGGGGTCGCGCAACTGCCGTTGACGAGCCTGAACAGCGTGGTCGCGGTGTCGCAGCTCGCGCTGCAGCTCTTCCCCGAGCGCGCCGCGCGCGACGGCGCGCGGTGGGCGCCCGGCGTCGTCGCCGCGAGCGTGGGCGCGATGAACTTGGTCGGCTGCTGGTGGGGCGCGTGGCCCTGCTGCCACGGCTCCGGCGGCCTCGCCGCGCAGTTCAAGTTTGGCGCCCGCACCGGGGCAGCGCCGGTCATGCTCGGGTGCGCTAAGATCTTGCTGGCGCTCACCTTTGGCAGCTCACTGCTCGCGCTGCTGCAGCTCTTCCCAGGGCCGCTGCTGGGGGCGATGCTGGCGCTGGCGGGCCTCGAGCTCGCCGGCGCGGCGCGTGCCGAGGCGGCGTCCGGCGGCGCGGGCGGCTTCGGGTCCTGCCTCCTCACCGCTGCGGCGATCCTGGGCCTCGGCGACACGGCGTCCGGCACGGCCGTGGGGCTGGCCGGCCACGCCGCGGTCGCGGCCATGCAGCGGCGACGCCAGCGGGCGTGCAAGCTGTGACGATTCTGGCAAGTAATTCACCCCAGCTGCCGCGGGCGCGGCCGGCGTGGATTGGGCCTTGCGCGCCCCAATCCGACAGCAGCGGCGGCGCGCGGCGCGCGGTGTGTCGAGGAAGCGGCAGCCGGCGGCAGCTCTCCTCCAGACGCAGCGCCAAGCGGCCGACCGACTCCGACACGGCGGGGAGCTCGCGGTGGCCCCCTGCAAGCTTGGGAGCCCTGCGCCGCCGCCGGGGTCCAGCGGCGTCCTGCTCGCACGACCCCGCGCCGGCGATGCCCAACCCACTCCACCAGTCCACCCAGGCGCTGGAGGTGCCGCCCCAGCCCCAGTGCGCGTCGCGTGGGCGCCCCGGCGTGGCCATCGCCCGCCCAGCGCGGCCAGCCGCCCAGGCGCGGCCGGGCAGGCTCTCCCTCGCAGCCGGTGCAGGCCCAGGCATGCAGGCCGCCGCAACGGCGCGGCCCATGCGGCCGCGCGGGCGCGGGCGGGCGTGCAGCAGCGGCGGCGCCGGGCCGGCCGCCGCCGGCGCCGCGTGCCCCTGGCCGGCGCAGCTGCTGCGCGCCTCCGCGGCCGCGCCGAGCGCCGCCGAGACGGCGCCCACGGCGCTGCTGAACAACCTGTTTGAGGACCTGCTGGACAAGCTCGACATCGAGCGCCGCGTCGCGCTCGCCGACGCGCCGACCGGCGGCATCGGCCTCGTCGCGGCCGCGCCGATCGCGGCCGGCGAGACCGTGCTGCGCGTGCCGCGCGGCCTCTGCATCGCGATCGACAACGCCGACGGCAGCCTCACCATCCCCGGCGGCGACTGGCCGCGGCTCAGCGGCGGCGTGATGCAGCCGGGCGAGCCGCTCACCTGTGCGTCGCCGCCGCCGCTGCGGGCGCCGCGGGCGCCGCCGCCGCTCCCCGCCGGCGTGCGGCTCACGCCCCCGCGGCACGCGCGCATCCATCCATCCCCCGCTCTCACCCCAGGGGACGTGCTGCAGGCGCTCGCGCTCATGGACGCCACGGCGGGGGACGGCGACCCGCTGTGGGAGCTCATCGCAGACCACCTGCTGCCGCCGCCCGAGGCGCTCACGCTGCCGATGTGCTGGCCGGACGAGCTGCTCGACGAGCTGCAGCACCCGGCCATCGCCGACGCCGCGCGGCAGCAGCAGGCGCGGCGCGGCGCGGCGCGGGGCCCGGCGGGCACGCGCGGGCGCCGCCGCCGCGCGAGCGCGGGCGGCGCCCTGATCGCCCCCCCCCCCCCTCCTCCCCTCGCAGGCGCGCCTGCGCGGCCTGCTGCCGGCGGAGTACATGGACCCCATTGAGCCGGGCCTGCCCTCGTACCTGCAGTGGGGCTTTGCCTGCGTGCGCAGCCGCGCGCTGCAGGTCGGCCCGCAGGCGTTTGGCATGGTGCCCTTTGCCGACATCGCAAACCACGCCGACGACCCGACCGCCGACATCGCCGCTTCGTCGGCGCCGGCAGCGCCGCCGGCCGGCGCGGACGCTGGCGCTGCGCCCGCGGAGACGTCCGCGGCGGGCGGCTGGGTGGAGCTGGTCGCGCGGCGCGACCTGTCGGCGGGGGAGGAGGTGACGATCAGCTACAGCGGGCCGGGCGGCTACACCAACCAGCGCTGGATGGCGCAGTATGGCTTCGTGCCCGCCGGCGGCAACGTGGCGGACCGCCTCGACCTCGCGATCCCCGAAGGGTGCGGGCCGCCGCGCGCTGCCGCTCGCGCGTCTCCGTGCTGCCCGCGGCGGCGGCGCTGCGCGGCGAGGCGCCGGGCTGCGAGCGCCGTCGCGACGCCGCGCATGCCGCAGGCTGTCCGGCGCGACGCTGCGGCTGAGCCACGTCGAGGAGGCGCTGGGCATGGGGCTGCTGCTCGAGGCGGCCAAGGGGGCAAACCCGTACCTCATTGCTGCGCTGCGCTCGCTGCCACTCGACGCGGACGACGTGGGCGGCAGCGACATCGGCGGCGCGTCCGGCGGCGCGCCCGGCGGCGGCGGGCGCGGCATGGCGCCCGCGAGCGCGCAGGAGCGGCAGCTCGCGGGCGCGCTGCTGGAGCAGGTCACGGGGCAGCTGGCGGCGGCCGGGAGCAGCCTGGCGGACGACGAGGCGGCGCTCGCAGCGCTCAACGCCGCGCCCGGCGGCGGCGACCTGCGGCGCCGCGCGGCGCTGCGCTACCGCGCGGAGCGCAAGAAGCTGCTCGCGGCAGCACAGGTCGTGCTCGGCGTCTTTGTGCGCGACTGAGCGGAGGGTGTGCGTGGCGGGCGCGGCGGTTCTGAGGCGGTTCTTCGCCAACCTTGCCGCCGCACGGCGGCGCGCCGCCACGGTAACCACACGCGCATTGGGCGTTTCCCGGCGTGCGCAGCCCCCGGACTCGCTCGGCGCCAGCAGCGTGGTCCGCGGGCGCGGCACGGTTCACGGCGCCGCTGCTGGCCGATGCAGTCGCCTCGCGCTGCGGCGCGGCCTGCAGCGCTGAGTGCGTGTAGCTCAGCGCGTTTGACGCGTCCAGGAGGCATGGCGGCGCCGGGAGCGAGCCGCAGCCGCGGTGGCGGCGCCAGCTGCGCGCCACCGCCGCCAGCCGCGCCGCTCACGCCGCGCCGCTACCAGGCGGAGTTGATCGACCAGATCCAGCTCCTCGCTGCCTCTGGGACCAACGTGAGCGAACGAAGAACTCGGCGAGCGCTGCCTGCGCCCGGCCGCCCCTGACTCGCGCCGCCGCGCGCAGGCGCTGGTCGCGCTGCCGACGGGCGCGGGCAAGACGCTGATCGCCGCCGAGGTGCTGCGCGCGCGCCTGCCGGCGCTGCGCGCGGAGCGGCGCGCCGCGGTCTTCCTCGCACCCACCAAGCCGCTGGTCAATCAGGTGCAGCCGTGACGCGCGCGCGCGCGCCCTGGGTGCCTGGCCCGCCGCTGCGCCTCGCCCCACGCGCGCGCCGCCGTCGCAGCAAGCGGCCGTGGTGCTGGCGGGGCAGCACGGGCTGGCGGCCAGGGCCTTCACCGGCGACTCGGGCGGGGCGGGCACGAGCACGTGGACGCGCGAGCGCTGGGCCCGGGAGCTCGCGGACGTGGAGGTCCTGGTGGCGACGCCGGAGCTGCTGCTGCACGTGCTCGCGCATGGCATGATGACGGTGCGCCGCCGGCCCGCCGCCTCGGCGGCCGCTAGGCTGCCCGGCCCGCCTGCGTCCCGGGCCGCCCAGCGCTTCTGCCCACGCGCCGCCGCCTCACCGCCGCCTCGCGGCCTTGCCGCCGCCACCGATGTCCCGCGGCAGATGCGGGACATCGGCCTGCTGGTGCTGGACGAGGCGCACCACGCCGGGTGGGCTGTGGCGTCACGGCGGCTGGCGGCTTGCTCTGCCCGGCCCTGCTGCGCGCCGCTCGCGCCCGCGCCGCCCTGCCGCTCACGCCCGGCCCACGCCCCACGCCGCCCCGCACCGCCGCACGCCGGGGCGGCCCATATCTCTCTCTGCACCGCGCCAGGGCGGGGGATCACCCCTACGCTCAGCTGCTGGAGGACTTTTACGCCACAGCTCCGGTCGACGCGCGCCCGCAGGTCCTCGCCCTCACAGCCTCGCCCGAGGGCCTGGGCGGCGGCGGCGGCCGCAAGCGGCGCGCTCGCGTGGACCTGCAGCAGCGGCTGGACGCGCGCCTGCTCACCGTCGCGGAGCACCTCTGGTGCGGGGCTCGGGCGCCGGGCGCGCCTGCTGCTGGGCGCGGCGCCGCGCGACGGCGCCGCCTGCCGTGCCGCAGGCCCGAGCTCGAGGCGGCGGTGCCCATGCCGGCCAACGTGGAGGTGCCGTACGCCGACGACGACCCCGCCTGGGCGGAGCACGCGGGCCTGGCGGAGGCGGGGGACGAGCTCAGCCTCGCACTGGAGGAGCTGCTCGGCCCCGCCAAGCGGTGAGGGAGAGGTCCGGGGGCCGCTGCGGCACGGCGGGCCAGCACAGCCCGGCGGCGGGCCAGCGCAGCCCGCGCTGTACGCCGCCGCGCTGCAGGTGCCAGGAGGTGCTGTCCCAGCTGCAGCGCCAGGCCGCGCTGGTGGCGGCGGGCGACCTGGACGTATCGGCTGAGGACGCCGCATCGCTGGCGTACTTTGACCATGACGTCAGCGGCTTCGGCTCACTGGCGCTGCTGGACAGACAGGCGCGGCTCGGCGTCAGCAGCCTGCCCCCCCCCCCCACCCACCCCACGGCGCCCGCCGTGTGAGCCGCTGACCGCGCCGCCGGCCCGCGCAGGTACGCGGTGTGCGCTCATGCCTGGCGGAGCTGGGCCCCTGGCCGGCGGCGGCGGCGGCGGCGCTCGACCTCCTGGCGGAGCGGCCAGAGGGCGGCGGCGACGCGGACGACGGTGACGGCAACGCGGGCGCCGGCCGCCTACCCGAGGAGGGGCGCGACGACGACGATGAAGGCAGCGGCGGCGAGGGCGTCGACTCAGAGGGTGGCGGCACGCTCGGGGGCATGGTTGACCTGGAGTTGGCCAAGCTCCTCTCAGTGGACGACCTGGGCGCGGCGCCGGGCGAGCTGCTCGTCAAGCTGGGGTGAGCGCCCGCCCGCGCACATGCAGCGCCGGCGGCGCGCGCGTCACGTCAACAGCCGCACGGCTGGGCGTCACACCCCACCCCACCGCGCCGCCTGCGCGCAGACTGGACCTGATCTCCATCCGCACTTGGCTGTGCGACGCCGCCACGGGCATGCCCGGCGTCGTCCCGCCGCAGCGCCTGCGCACCGCGCTCGACGCGGCGGGCGACCCGCGGCCCGACTGGTTTGACGCCGCCGCGCTCGCGACCGCGGCGTCGGCGCTGCTGGAGCTGGTGGACGCCACGGCCGCGCTGCTCGTGCTGCACGTGCTGGCGGGCCTGCTGGTGCCCGCGCGGCGCGACGTGCTGCTGGCGGACACGGCGCAGCAGGGCGTCCGCCCCCGCGCGCGCGCCGCCGGGCTCCTGGCCAGCGCCGGCGCGGCGCTGCTGGCTGCATTCCCGTTCAGCACGCTGCAGGCAGCGGTGCGCCGGCCGCGTGCCGCCGTGCCGCGCGCGGTGCAGCCCGCGGCCCAGCGCTCACGCGCCGCCGCGCCGCCGCGCCCGCGCCAGGTGTGGCCAGAGCTGCCCGCAAGCCGGGGCGCGCCCGCGTGGCGCGAGCCGCCGCTGCTCAGCCCCAAGGTCGTCACGCTGCTGCGCGTGCTGGCGGACAAGAGCGCCGCGGCGGGGCAGGGCGGCAGGGACTGGGCGGCGATCGTCTTCGTCGACACCAAGGCACGCCGGGCGGGGATCCCGGTTCTTGCGCCGTGCCGCGCCGCCCCACGTAGCCCCTGCGCGCCTCACACGCCGACCCGCGCGTTGCGCTGCCGCTCGCAGCTGGCCGCGCTTGTGTTGACGATGCTGCTGCGCAGCTGCCCCGACGTGCGCGGCAAGCTGCGCGCGGCGCACCTAGTCGGCGACACCGAGCCCGGCGGCGGCTCGCCGCTGCTGTGCATGACACAGGAGGTCAGCCGAGCCTCGGCCACCGCGCAGACGGGCCGTGCAGCTGGGCCGGCACGCGGCGCAGGCGGGCCGAGCATGCGCCGACGCGCCCGTGCCGCCGCCGCGTGCCTGCGCGCGTGCGCCGCCCGCCCGCAGCTCCAGGTCGAGGTGGTCGCTGGCTTCCGCAGCGGCACGTCCAACGTGCTGCTGTCGACGGCCATCGGCGCGGAGGGCCTCGACTTTCGCCAGGTCAGCTGCGTCGTCGCGCTGACCCCGCCCTCAAACGCGACCTACTACATACAGGTACAGGCAGGCTGCCGGCTGGCCGCGCGGGCGGCCGGCAGGGTCGGGCGGGCGGGCGGCGGCGCGGCGCACTCTGCTCACGCGCGCCGCGCGGTGCGGGTTTGCCGCAGGCGCGCGGCCGTGCGCGCCAGCGGGGCAGCGAGTTCTGCTGGCTCGTGCCGGCCAGCGGCGCGGGCGCGGGCGTTCGAGCCAAGAAGTGTGCGCTCGTGCAGTGCGTGCCCGCGCTCGAGCCTGGCGCGCCACGCCGTGCCTGGCACCCGGGCCGTGCTCGCCCTGCTCACCTGCTGCCCCCGACCTGTGCAGGGCGGCGGACGAGCAGGCACGCCTGGCAGTGCGCGTGTCTGCCGCAACGCGCGCGGGCGAGCCGGTGCCAGGCGGGGACGCAGCGGGCGGCCCGACGCAGCACCACCCGGAGCACCTGGTGCTGCCGCATGGCGGAGTAGCAACGCTGCGCCTCGCGCAGCCGCTGCTCGTGGGCATCTGCGCCAAGCTGCCCGGTTCCACGACGTGCGCGCTGCGTGCGGCGCGGTCGCAGCGCATGGCTGTGCGCACAGCCGCCCGCGCGCAGCACGCAGCAGCACACTCACGCGCCCGCCTGCCTCCGAGCAGCGACGCGCCACTGCAGGCCTTTTACTCCACGCGTGGCGTCCCCGTCGCCGGCCAGCCCCTCTTCACCACGACCATCTTCCTGCCCTCAAACGCGGGCTTGGGCCGCGCCATCCGCGGCCCAGCGCAAGCAAACGCCAAGGCGTCCAAGAACGCCGCCGCGCTGGAGGCCATCGCCGCGCTGTGGCGCGCCGGCAAGGTCGACGACTGGCTGCAGCCGACGTGGGGCAGCCCGCGGCACGCGCAGCAGCTGGGTGAGCGGCGGGCAGGCGCGCTCGGGCGGGGGGCGCCGCGCGGGGGCCGGCCCTGCTCGGTGCTGAGGCGCCCGCCCCCGCCGCCGCCGCCGCCGCCGCCGCCGCCGCCGCCGCCGCCGCCGCCGCCGCCGCCGCCGCCGCCGCCGCCGCCGCGACTCCAGCGGCGGAGCCCATCCCGCCCGTCCGCCTGGAGGTGGCGCTCGAGGAGCCGCTCGGCCCTCGGCGCCTGGCGCTGAGCCGCGCCGGCGACGCGGTGACGCTGCACCTGCACGCGTTTAGCCTGTCGCCGGCGGCTGCGGGCGACGCGGGCCTCGCCGACCTGCTGGCCCAGGCGGTCGGCGCGTGCGAGCGCTGCGCGGCGGTGCCGGGCGCGCTGCCAGGCCGTCCGGGCGCGCGCGGCGGCGGCGGCGGCCACGTGCTGCAGTACGGCGTGCTGACATGGGAGCCGCTGCCGCCGGAGCTGGAGTGGCCCGCCTGGACGCACAGCGACCAGGCGGCGCCGCACGTCGTGCGCGCGGCGAGCACCGCCGTGCGGCTCGGCCCGGCCCAGCTGCTGGCGCTGATGCGCCTGCAGCGCGTCACGCACAACCTGCTCGGCTGGTCCAGCAAGCGCCTGCTGGGCACGGCCGACGCCGCCGCCGCGGTCGGTGGCTTCAGGCCGCTGGAGCCGGGTGCGCTCAACGCCGCGCTCGGCTGCTGGTGCGCGGGGCTGCCCGGCGACGGCCCGGCCGACGCCGCCGCCGCGGCGGCCACGCACGCGGCCGCGCGGGGTGGCGCGCCGTCCGCGGCGGACGACGCGGCCGCAGCCGCGGCGCTGGTGGGCAGCGAGCTGGCCTACCTGTTCGTGCCAGTGGTCCTGCAGCAGGGCGGCGCGGCGCTGGACTGGCGCGCCGTGCTGGCGGCCGCGCAGGGGGTCAGGCCCGCGGCCGAGCTGGTCGCCGGCGGCGCGCCGCCTGGCGCCGCGCCGGCCGCGCCCACGCCGGCCGGCGCGCCGGCAGCGCTCGCGCCGCTGCCCGCGGGTGCGACGCCGGCGCAGGTGCTCGCGGCCGAGCCGTGCCTGGCGGGCCGCGTTGTCATCGCCGGCCACAGCAGCGCACTCTTTCGCTGCATGGGCGTCGCCGCGCACGTGACGTCCGGCGCGCCGGCGGAGCTGCGGTGGGCCTCGGGCGGCAGCGGCGGCGCGGCGAGCAGCCACGCGGCCTACTTTGCTGAGCGCTACGGCGTGTCGGGGCTGCGGCCAGACCTGCCGATGCTCGCCGCCAAGGGCGCGGGCTGGCGCAAGGGCCTGGGCCTGCTGCGCCGCCCGCTGCGCCCGCCGCAGCTGCAGGAGCGGCGCCCCCGCGCCGGCGGCGGCGCGGCGGCGGTGCCGGCCGACCTCGCGTCGCCAGAGGCCGCCGCCGCGGCGGCGCGCTTTGACGGCGCCGGCGCGGACGCGGCGGGGTGCGAGGGCGGCGCGGGCGCGGGGGCGGCGGCGCCGGCGAGCGCGCGCCGCCGCTGCTGCCGCTGGAGCTGAGCTGGGTGCTGCCGCTCAGCGCGAGCGCGTGGTCGGAGCTGGAGCTGCTGCCGGCGTTTGTGTGGCGCGCCAACAGCCTGCTGCGCGCGCGGCGCCTCGCCGCGCGTGTCGCGGACCTGGCCGAGCGCGCGGGCGGCGCGTTCCCCGTGCCGCCGCCGCCGCTGCTGCTGGCCGCCACCACCGCCGCGGGCGCGGGCGAGGCGTTCGACTGCGAGGCCCTGGAGTTCTTGGGGGACGCGCTGCTCAAAGCGCTCGCGAGCAGCCAGCTGCTGCAGGCAAGGCCGCGGCTTGCACGTTGTGTGGGGTGCTAGGCCAGCCCCGCGCCAGGGGGTGGGGCGCGCAGCGGGCGCCGTCACGTGATACGTGACGGTCATGACCAGGCCCTCGCTGCTGCCGCCGCCGCCGCAGGCGCTGCCGCCCGACGCTAACGAGGGCGAGCTGAGCGTGGCCAAGGCGCGCCTGGTCCGCAACGTCGCGCTGGCGCAGGCGGCGCAGCGCCCGGGCGGCCTCGAGCTCGCGCGCCACGCGCACCTGCTGCCGCTCCTAGACCCCTGCGACCTCACGCCCACGGGGGACGGCGCGCCGCTGGGGTTGCTGCGCCAGCCGGACCGCACCCTAGCCGGCAAGCGCCTGGCCGACTGCGTGGAGGCGCTCGTGGGCGCTGTGTACCTCACTGCAGCTCAAGGGGACGACGGCGGCAGGCACGGCGAAGACATAGCGCTGGTCAGCCTGGACGGCCTGGCCGCCGCCGCGGCGTTCTGCGAGGTTATTGGTGTGCTGCCTGAAGGTGCGCGGCCTGCGCTGGTCGGTAGCCGCTCGCGCGCCGTTCGGCCGCCCACGCGCACACCCGCCACTCCCTGTCGCCCCTCCTCTCCACCCCCGCGCGCAGGGGCGGCGGCCGCCGCACGCGCCGCGCCGCTGGCCGCCTTCCCGGCGCCGCCGGGCCGGCGCGCCGCGCCGGCGGCCGCACCAGCGCTGCTGGGCCACGCGTTTGACCCCGCGCGGCGCTGGCTCGCGTCCCAGGCGCTGACGCACGTGAGCGTGCTGGGCGCACCGAGCTACCAGCGGCTCGAGTTCCTCGGAGACGCCCTGCTCGACCTGGCGGCGTCCCGCTGGCTGCAGCGCCGCGTCGCCGCCGCGAGCGCAGCGGCCAGCGGCAGCGCGGCGTGCGCGTACACGCCCGCCGAGCTCACCTGGCGGCGCGCCGCGCTCGTCAGCAACGCCAACCTGGCCCGCCGTGCCGTGGCGGAGGGCCTGCACCAACGCCTCGTCACCCGCAGCCGGCAGCTGCAGCGGTGCGTCAGGCGCTTCGCCGCGGCGCCCACCGGCGGCGGCGGTGGCGGTGGCGGCGGCGGCGGCGGCGGCGGCGGCTGCGCCGGCAGCACCGTGACGGAGGCTGCGGCAGCGTCTCCGCAGGGGCGCGCGTGCGCAGCGGGGCTGCCAGGCGACGGCGCGGCCTGGTCGCCTCGGTCCAGACGTATCTGGGAGGAGGTGTGGACCAGCAGCGGCGAGGCCGGCGGCAGCGAGGCCGGCGGCGGCGAGGGCGGCAGCAGCGACGCCGACGGCGCGCCCCGCCCGCCCAAGGCGCTGGCGGACGTCTCCGAGGCCCTGCTGGGCGCCGTGTTCCTGGACGCCGCGCAGCGCGGCGGCGGCACGGCGCCCGGCTGGGTCGCGGCGTCGGCTGCGGCGCGGCGGCTGTTGAGCCTCTGCGAGTGACTCGAGTCGCGGTTGGGCCTGCACGAGCCGATCGCGTGGCGCAAGGGCGCGTGTTGCATGGCCACTGCGGTGGCAAGTTGCCAGGAGGAGCTGTTGTCGTCGTTGAACCAACCGACCGCAGGCGACCGCCGCGGCACCCAACAGCCGCAGTGCCGCCCGCCCGACCACGCCGCCGCGCTGCACAGCAGCCGCACGGCGCCGGGCGGCCCGTCAGTGACTGAAATGGCGCGTGGCACGAGCTCCCGGCGCACGAACGCGTCGCGCGCGTGCGCTGGGGGCGTTGCACCTGGCGTTGGTCTCATGACGCACTGGGGTCCCGCCGCAGCGCCGCCGCCGGCCTTCCCGCCGACCGCCTGATGCTCCGCCGCCCCTCCGGCCCTACCCACACATCGGCCCGTCTCCTCGTCGGCCATCCGCCGACCTGCTACGGCACAGACGCCGCCCGCCAGCTCGGGCCGCCCTCGAGACCCTCCCGTCGCGCACCCAGCGCCGCCGCGGACGCGGACGCGTGGTCACTGACCCCTTGTGGCCCTGATCAAGCGCCATGGCGCGGCGTCACGCCGCGCTGGCCCTCCTGCTGGCGGTGGCGGTCTTCGATGCCCGCGCCAGCGGCGCTCAGTTGGACCCCGCCACCTATGACCCACAGGCCGTCGATTGGGCGGGTGTCGTTTCCGCGTGCAACGCAGCCGCCCGCGGCGAGCGGCGCATGGCGGCCTTCATGACCAGGGCGGCCTTTCATGACGCGCTCAGCGTCGATGCCGCCTGCCTGGCCGCCGGCGACCCCCAGTCGGCCTCCTACGCGTGCGGCGGCGCAGGTGGGCGTGAAAGCGAGGCGCACCGGTGGCGTCACCGCCGCGCTGCCCGCTGCTGCTCACCCGGCTCCCCACCGCCGCAGACGGCTCGCTGGTGCTCAACGATGCGGAGCAGGCGCGCAACGAGAACGGCATGGCGCAGGCGTCGTTCGCCAAGCGCGCCGCGTGGCTCGTCGCGAACATCACCGCCACCTACGGCTGCTCCGCCGCCGACGTGCGCACCGCGCGCACCTGCACACCCCCGCCGCCCTGCCCCGCCTCGCGCGATGACGCGCGTCGCCGCTGACCCGCCGCCCCCTCGCCCTCTCCCTCCTCACCCCCCAGGCGCTGGCGGTGTGTGGGATGACCATGATCTCTGCCCTCGGCGCGCCCGACCTGCTCACGCTCGCGCCGCTGCAAGTCGGCCGCGTCGACCGGGCAGGCCCCAACCCCGACGGCTTCCTGCCCGCCGCGGGCGTGACGTCCGACGAGGCGATGGCATTCTTCAACGCCCGCGGCATCTCCACCGGCGACGGCGTCGCGCTGCTCGGCGCGCACTCGCTGCTGCCGAGCAAGGGCTGCATCACGTGAGCCGCGGCGCGCAGCGCACAGCACGCAGCACGCCGGGGCCGGCGCGCCAGCGCGCAGCGCGCAAGGGCCGCCGCGGACGCGCCCCGACGCGGCCCTCGCCCGCGCAGGAACTACAACGGCGCGGGCGCGCCGACGCTGTGCGACGCCACGCCGCAGCCGGGCCCCGGGCCGCGGCCGTCGCCCAACCCCAACCCGCCCCAGCAGCCGAGCCCGCGGCCAAGCCCCGCGCCCCGCCCCGCCGCCCGCGGCCCCGCCCCGTCCAGGGCCCCGGTGGCCGCAAACTGGCTCAGGGCGGCGGCCCGGGCGGCGGCGGCCCGGGCGGCGGCGGTGGTGGTCAGCAGCCTCCGCAGCGGCCGGGTGGCGGCGGTGGCGGCCAGAACCCTCCGCAGCAACCCGGCGGCCAGCAGCCCCCGCAGCAGAACCCCCCGCAGCAACCCGGCGGCCAGGGCGGCGGCGGCGGCGGCGGCGGCGGCGGCGGCGGCGGCGGCGGCGGCGGCGGCGGCGGCAACAACGGTCCGGGCCAGCTCGGTCGCGCTTGTGGGACGCCTGCGCAGCAGATGTTCCACTTTGACAACCGCTACTACGTTGACCTCTGCACGCCCAGCATCGTGGTGGGGCCGTCCGAGGTGGCGCCGACGCCGATCAGCGAGCTGAGCGAGGCGGACTACAACGCGACACTCGCAACGGCGCAGTGCGGCTACTCGAGCGCGGCCTTCAAGGCCGCCGCCGCAGCGCGGCTCGCCGCGGCGCGCGACGGGAGCCAGCCGCTGCCCACCGTCAAGCTCAATGCGGGCGTGACCTGGGACAACAGCGGCTGCCCCGCGGCCGCGGGCCTGCAGCCGCCCCCGCTCGGCGCGGCCGCGGCCGCCAACTGCCCCCACCCGACGCAGCCCACCTGGTTCTACACGCGCAACGACGCCCTCGTCGGCCTCGCCTGCCAGGCGGGCCCCGGCCCCGGCGGCGCGCAGCCGTCGGAGGTGCAGCGCGAGATGACCAAGTATGCCCTCAACAACGGCGCCTGGGTGCGCGACTACGCGATCGCGTTCACCCGCATGGTCGGCGTCGGCGCGCGCTGGGCGCCGCGGGCGTTCTTCCCGACCTGGCGCGAGTGCCCCGCTGGCGGCTGGCGCGCCGGCCCCGCGGCGGCGCCGGGCACCGACTGCAGCACCTGCGGCGTGCTGCCGGTCGTCACGGTGCTGCCGCTGCCCTCGACGCCCCCGGCGCCGCCGGCCGTGCCCGTGCCGGCGCCTGGCTACGCCTGCCCCGCGGGCTGCATCTGTGCGAGCGCGTTCGGCCCCGCCGACGTGCTGACGGTCAACCCCACGCTCTGATGAGTGAGTGCGCATGGTGAGGGCCGAGCCCGGCGGCGCCGCCGGCGCTCAAGAGCATCGATTTTGTGCTGCTTCTGCTTCCTATGTCGCACTGCGCTGACGGCTCGTGCATGCCCGCTCTGCTATGCTCTGCTGAGGCTCGACGTGCGTGGTGCTCTGTCTCTGCCGGCCCGCCCTCTTGCTTGATGGTTGTCCCACCCGCTGGTTGCACGCGCTGGCTGCATGGTGACGGCTTTTTGCTGCGGCCTGCGCCCCACCTGCCGCTGAACTGAACCGTGTCGAGTTGTCGCTCAGAAAACCCCACTGCTCTCTCTCGGCGTGGGCTTGCTTGACCCAACCGCCTGCTGCTGGCCCCTGGCCACGGGGTGGCCACGCTCTCGCTCCCAACCACTTGCTCGCGCGTCAAGCCGCGTGCTGCACAGTATTCTCAGCACAGAACTGAGCTCCTGTAACATAGCCACAGCTGGTCGCGCCTCACGCCAGGCCCAGCTGCTCCTTGAAGGCCGCCTCCAGCTCCCGGTAGCGCCGCTCCGCCCGCGCCGCGTCGGCCGCCGCAGCCACCGCGGCCGCGCGGTCCACGCCCGCCTCGCTGGTGCGCTGCCGCGGACCCGCGCCCTCGTGGGCGCCGCCCAGCGCCGGCCCCAGCGTCAGCCGCGCGGGCGGCGCCGCGAGCGCGCCCGTGGCGCTCGCGATGCTCTCGCGCACACCCGCGTCGCGTGCGCCGGCGGCGTCCGGCGGCGCCGCGCCACCCGGCCCCTCCTCCGCCGCCTGCTTGCTCTCCTCCAGGCGCTTGAGCGCGGCGGCGCGCAGCGGCTGCAGCGCGGGGCGGCAGCGCTGGTCGGCGTGCTGCGCCCGCGCAGCGCGCCGCGCGCAGCCCCCCCCCCCCCCAGCGCCGCGCCGCACCTGGCGCGCCGCCACGTCGGCCAGCCGCGCCGCCTCACGCGCCACAAAGCCCTCCATGAGGTGCCGCTCGTTTGGCAGCGGCCGGCGCAGCGGGCGGGGCAGCTCGAACAGGCGCAGCACGCCGGCCGCGTCGCCGACCGCGAGCACCTGCAGCCCGCCGCCCGCCGCTGGGTGGCGCGCCGCGTGGGCGCCGCCGCCGCCGCCGCCCTCGCCGCCGCCAGGCGGCGGCTCGCCGTCGCCGCGCGCCGGCGGCGCCGCGTGGCGCGGCGGCGGGGAAGTCAACGCGAGGCTGGCGATCGCGACGCTTGAGACGCTGACGCGCAGGCTGGGCTCGTGGTTGCGGTCGAGCAGGTCCCAGACGTGCAGGCTGCCGCCACAGGTGGACAGGAAGAGGAGACCGGGGCGCGTGGGGCTCCACACGGCTGGGGACGGGCGGGCGGGCGGCGGGGGCAGGGGCAGCGTGGGCATGCAAGTGCAGAGCACGCGGTGCGCGGCCCGCTGACCGGCAGCGCCGCATGCTGCGCAACCGGCGGCGCGGCGCGCTGGCAGCGCACCGGCGGTGTACGCCTCGTCGGCGTTGGGGCTGGTGAACACTGGCTCGCGGCTGTCGGGGCCCTGCCACAGCCGGAAGCTCCAGTCGTCAACGCTCAGCAGCAGGTCCGGCAGGAACGGGCTCGGCGCGAGCGTGACGAGCGGGCCGGCGTGCGACGCAAACACGCTCTGCGCGGCGTGGGGCGGGCGGGCCGCGCGCGTGTGGGCGCGCGTGCCGGGCGCGGCGACGAGCGACAAACACGGCACACGCACGCTCCGCCGCGTGCGCCGCACCTTGGTGTAATCCGGGTTGTCGTCGCCCACGGGGCGGATGAAGGTGCCGCAGAGCAGCTCGCCGTCGAGGCTGCCCGCGGCAAAGGTGCCCGAGTCGAGGCCGCGCGGGTCAAAGGTGAAGCGGCAGCCCGCAAAGTCGTTGCCTGCGCGCGGCACGCCGGTGCGGCAGGGCTGGACGGCGCTGCGCGGCGTGGCGTGCCATGTGGCGCGTGCTGATTTCGCAATCTCATGCTGCGGCCTGTGCGCGCGCACCCGCAGCGCTCAGCAGGTGCACCGCGTGCATCGGCCGCCACACGAGCTCCGCCACCGCGGTCGCGTCGTCGGCGCGCTTGGTTCCGCGCTTGATCAGCTTGTCGACGCGCGCGTCCCAAAACAGCACCTGCCGCGGCGCGCGCATACGTGTGTGGGCGCGCGTGTGCGCGGGTGCTGGGCGCGGCGGTCGCTTGTGCCGGCGCTCAGCAGCCGCTCCGCGCCGGCGCTGTGCGCGGGCCGTGCGCGCGAGCCCGCTGCACACACCTTGCCGTCCGCGGCGATGCTGGCGAAGAAGCAGCACTCGCGCGGCACGGTGCTGCCCGCCTCGGCCGCGGCCTTGGCCGCCGCACCGAGCGTGCTGCTGCGCAGCAGCGCCTGCGCGCTCGTGCCGGCGGAGCTGGCGCGGATGGCAAAGCACTTGCCGCCGCGGTCGATCTCGATCCCAGGCAGCCACGCGACGTCCGTCACGGCCGACGTGTGCGACGCCTCCACCGCCGACAGGTACCTGCCGCGGCAGCCGCGGCGGCGTGGCGCGGCGGCGGTCAGCGACGGGCGCACGCGCGTGCGCGCGAGCGCGGAGCGAGGCCGAGCCGCGTGCGGCCGGCCGGCGCGTGGCTCCGTGCATCTCACTTGTGGCGCAGCACCTGCGTCGCTGCCTCCTCGTCGCGCGCGTCCTCCCAAAGCGCGCCACCGCGGCCGCTGCCCGCGCCGCCGGCGTCGGCGCCGCCCGCCGCGCCGCCGCGCCGTGCCGCGGGCCCCGCCAGCTCGGCGGTGTCCCACAGCACGAGCTGGCCGTTGTACGCGCCGCCCACGACGAGGTCCGGGTTGGCCGGGTTGTGCTGGAACGAAAAGATCTGCGCGCGCGCCACGCGCGGCGACGCACTCAGCCAGGCCCCAGCGCCCACGCCGCGCGCTGCCGCCTCCCTGCCGCCGCGCGCCGCCCTCTTCCCCGCCGCCGCCGCCGCCGCCGCCGCACCTCGTGGGGGCTCTCCAGCACGTACTGCGGGTGGATGGGATCCCTGAAGCTCCAGACCAGCACGTACGCCGGGCTGAGCCGCCCCGCGCCCGCGAGACGCTCCGTCTGGCCCGCCGCGTCGGTGCACGCGCACGCGACGACGCCCCGGCGGTGCGGCAGCCACGCGATGGCCGACACCACCTGTGGCGCGCGGCGTGGCGCGGGTCGGCGGCAGCGGCGGCGGCGGCAGCGCTGCCACAGCGCAGGGGTTAAGTTTTGCCACCGCAGCACCTTGTTCTTGCTGTAGGTTAGGTGGGTGAAGCTTTGCGCCTCGATCAGCCCGCCGTGCGCCGCGCGGCCGGCGCCGGCAGCCTTTGTGTCGCCGCTGCCTGTGCCGGCGCCGCCTCCGGCCAGGCCCTCGCCCTCCTCGTCTGCGAGCTGGTCCAGATCGTCCGCCAGGATGTCGCCCACCGCGTTTTGCAGCAGCACCTCGTCCAGCCTGGGCGGCAGCGCGCACACGGGTCGCGCGGGTCGCGCGGGCGGGCAGGGCAGCGCTCGGTGAGGCTCGGCGGGCGGGCCGCGGCGGCGGCGCGCGGGTCGAGGTGGTGGGCGCTCGCCGCCGCGCCCGCCTGCCACTCACCGCGGCCGCACGGCCTCCAGGAATGTAGCAAAGCCCGACGAGCTGAGCAGCGCATCCACCTCCTCCGCCGGCAGCTCCCTCGGCGCCGTCTGTGTGCTCCCTGGGCGCGGCCGGCCTCCGGTGGCCTGCCGGCGGGCCGGACGGGCGGGGGCAGGGTGAGCCAGCAGCGCCACGAGGGCCCACCGGCCGCGCCGTGCCGTGCCGCGGCGCGCACCTGCACCGCCGCCTCGCGTAGCCGCGGCACTGCCTGTGTGCCGCTGTCCAGCGTCGCGCGGCGCAGGTCGTATGTCACGTCCCGGAACGGCGCGATCTCGTTGGCGTTGCTCGCCCACAGCTCCGATGCGGGCACGTCCACAAACGCGGCGCGGCCGCCAAACGCGCGGCGCGGCCGGCTGAGCAGCAGGCCCGCCGCGGGCGGCCGCGGCGCGGTGGAGAGGTCAGGCGCCGCGCCGGCGCCAAGGCCGGCGCTGGCGACGATGCCCGTCGCCGCGAGCTCCGCCTGCGGGGCGACGGGCGGCGCTGGGCGCCCAGCTTTGCGGCCGGCCGGCGCAGGCGCCCTGCGCGGGTGCCCACCTCGGTGCCCTGGTCCTGCCACGGCCGCGGCTCGCGCCGCCGCCGGCTGCGTGGCGCCGCCGCCGCCGCCGCCTCCTCGGCGGCGGCCGCCGCCGCGTCGGCGGCCGCCCACGCCTCGGCCGCGCTGCGCGTGAGCGCGAGCTCGTAGTTGCTGCCGTCACCGTAGGCGTCGTCCGGCACCGCCCGCACCTCCAGCACGTCGCAGTCGCTTGCCTTGAGCGCGTCCCGCACGCAGTGAAAGTCGCTGATGGCGCCTTGAAACTGCACGTCCGCCAGCAGCGCCGCGCGCGACACCGCGCCGAGCGGGGGGCGGCCGCCGCCTGCGGGCCGCCAGCGGCGGCGGCGCCCGCGCCGGGCAGGCCCAGCGCCTCTGCGGTCACGCCTGCGCGCGGGCGGCGACGGCGCGGCACGCAAGCTGGCGGCGCGGCCGGGCGGCGGAAGGGGCCGCCGTGCCCGCAGCGGCCGGGCCGCTGCGCAGCACACGCACCGCGCACAAACAGCGCACGCACGCCCGGCAGCGGCTGTCTCCGTCCGTCGGCGTCCAGCACGTACGGCAGCGGCGGCGACGCCTGCTCTGGCGCCGCCGCCGGCGCGCCGTCCGGCGGCTCCGCCATGCCCGCGAGCGCGCTGCTGTCGGGCCGCTGCACGGCCGCCGCTACGCCGGCCGTCCCGCGGCCGCGCGAGATGGACGGCCCATGCGGCTAGGGGGTGCTGGTACGGGCTTCGTCCCAGGAGGCCGCCCGTGCAGGACGGTGCAGGCGTTGGTTGCGCGCTGCTGCTGGCAGGGGGAGAGGGGGGGAGAGGCTAAGGAGCGATTCCGGGAGGTCTGCAGCGAGTGACGGAAACCTGGAGTGCGCCCGCTGGCAACGGGGTGCGGCGGCGGCGTTACGAGCGGCGGTCAAAGCGCCGCGACAACCCCGCCAGGCGTCCTGCGTGATCTCTGCGAAGCCCCCTCACTGCTGATGACACAAGTAATCAAACGGCCTGCCTCTCAAGAGCCCGCGCGCGTTCGAGCTCCCGCGTCGCAGCGTAGCGCCCCGCTGATGCGCGACCGCTCCTCCCGCCGGCCCGCCTGCTGAGCACCGCCCTGCAGTGGCCCCAGATGTGATACGAGCTCTCCTGAAGCAGGTGGAGCGCGGTCACGCGCAAGCAGCAGGCGGCGGCGCCGCGGGCGGCCGCTGAGCGCCGCGCAGCAGCGACGGCGGCGGGCGCCATGGACGGCTCGCCCAGCTTCTTCACGTTGATGGCCACGGGACAGGTGGAGTCGGCGGAGGTGCGGTGCGGTGCGGCGCCGCCGTGGGGGCGGCCGGCGGGCCCTTGCGCGCGCAGAGCGGCACCCCGCCGCGCCGCCAGGTCCCGCACTGCAGCAACGCGTATGCCAAGTACGAGGTCGTGGCGGGCGAGGACTGGCAGATCCTGGACGGCATGGACAACGGCATCACGCAGGTCGCGCGCGAGTCCGCGGGTGCGCCCTGCGCGCGAATCGCCGACTGCAGCCGGCGCTGCGCGGCGCGGCCGGCGAGCGCGGTGCGCCGCGCCGCCTGACCGCGCCGCCCGGCCGCCGCCCAGGCCCGAGCCGGCTGCTGGTGTGGAACTTCCCGCTCGACCTCACGTACCGGTCGACCAACGCGTTTGGCTGGCCGCAGCTCGTCGTGTCTGTTTATGGCCTCGACGCGCTCGGCCGAGACGTGCTGCAGGGCTATGCCGCCATGCACCTGCCCACCGCGCCGGGGCGGTGCGCGCGCCGCGCGGGGCTGCGGGGGCGGGACGGTGCCATCGCAGCGCGGGGCGGGGGCGCAGCGCTGACGCCCGCGCATGCCCCGCCCCGCGCGCCGGCCGGCCGGCGCAGGTACAACCTGCGGCTGCGGCTGTACCGCCCGCGCAGCGCGAGCCTGCTGCAGACGTTCACCAGCTGGCTGACCGGCATGCCTGCAGAGTTCAGCGACCCCCGGTTCCCCGCGTACGGCGAGGGCCGCGAGGGTGCGCGGAGCAGCCACGTGCTGCTGCGCGCGCTGCGAGCCGTGCCTGCTCCGCGGCGGCCGAGCGTGCCGCGCATGCTGCCCGCGCAGTGACGCGCGTGGTGTCGAGCGGGCACGTCAACGTGCAGGTCAACATCCTGACCAAGGCGCGGCGCGCTGGTCACTGCGCATGGGGGCCGGCACCACCAGGGCCGCTGCTGCGCGCGCCCCCAGCGCTCAGCCGCCGCGCCCCGCGCCGCGCACCCCCGCGCAGGACATGGCTACCTTTGGCTACGCCGACGGCAGCGGCCGCGACCAGGCGGCCTCGTTACCAGTGCGGCTCTGAGCCGGCCGCCGTTGCGGCGGCGCGGCCCCGCCGCGCCCGTGTGACGCGGTCGCGCGTGTCCCTCTCCAGGCGCCACACGCGCGATCGCTGCACGCAGCCGCTGCAACTCAGCTCAGCTCCAGCTCACCCCGGCTCCGGCTCCGGCTTGGCTCCGGCTCAGCTCGGCGGCGGCAGCTTACCGAGCACCGCGTCCTCCATGAGCTGCACCGGCGGCGCGTCGGTGCCGGTGAAGAGCTTGAGCTGCTCCACCGCCTGGCCCACAAACATGGCCACGCCGTCGGCGGTCAGGCAGCCCGCGGCCGCCGCGTCGCGCAGCAGGCGCGTCTCGCGGGGCGTGTACACGGCGTCAAAGACGACCTTGAACTGGAGGGGGCAAGGAAGGGCAGAGGGACCATGAGCGCACGCGCGCATGAGCGAGCCGGCGGCGGCAGCGGCGGAGCGCGGGCGGCGGCGAGGCGGCGGCGGCGCCGCGCGCGCGGCGCGCGCACGTTGCCCACGGCCGCGGTCGCGACGGGCGTTGCCTCGACGTCGGGGACCATGCCGACGCTTGTGCTGTTGGCCAGCACGTCGGCAGACACCTCGCCCGCCTGCGGCCGGCGGCACGGCGCGCGCGCGCGCGCGCGTGAGCGGTGTGTGCGCAGGAGATGCGTGGTAGCGCCTCCACCGCTCGGCCCGGCGACCGCCGCACCTGCAGTGCGCCCCAGTCCACGACCGTCGCGCCGCCGGGCACCGCCGCCGCGAGCGCCTCTGCGCGTGCCCTGCTGCGGTTGGCGATCAGCACCGTCGCGCCCCGGCTCGCCGCGCCAAACGCGAGCGCGCGCCCCGCGCCGCCCGCGCCGACGACCAGAAACGTGCGCCCCGACAGCGGGCTGGCAGCCCGCGCGCCGCAGTCACCGGCGGCGGCCGCCGCCTCTCTGCTCGTCGGCGACGCTGCGCCGCTGCGCCCGGCCGCGAGCACGCGCTCGATCACGCTGATCGCGGCGACCCAGTCGGTGTTGTAGCCCTTGAAGCCGCCGCCCGGCTGGCGGATGAGCGTGTTGACCGCACCGATCGCGCCCGCCACTGGGTCGTGCGCGGCCGCCGCCGCGTGCGCGGCCTCCTTGTGCGGGATGGTCACGCTGAACCCCGCCCAGTCGTGGCCCTCAAACGCGGACAGGAAGCGGGGCAGGTCGTCCACCAGCAGCGGCACAAACACGCCGTCGTGCCCTGGCGGTGACGACAGCGGCCGGCGGCGGCGGGCGGCGTCGGGCACGCGGCCGAGGGGGCGCGTGGGGCCGGCACGGCAGCCGCAGCCGTCGCCGCAGCCGCGGGCGCCGCCGCCCCCTCCCGCCGCCGCCGCCAGCCGCCAGCCGCCAGCGCCGCGCACCGAGCTGCCGGAACGCAGTGTTGTGGATGAGGGGCGACTTGCTGTGGTGCACTGGGTTGCCGATGATGCCGTACAGCGCCGTGGAGGGGCCCTGGGAGCCAAAGCCGTACAGCCCGCGCAGCTGCGCGATCGTCGGCTGCCCCGGCGCGCTCGCGCGCGCGTCGCTGAGCGCCGCAAACGTCAGCACGCCGCCGTACTTGGCCGCCAGCAGGCGCGTGATCTGGCCGCGCTCGCCCATCGCCAGCGCGATGGTCGGCCCTGCACGGCGTGCGCGGCAGGCGGCGGCGGGTCGGAACCTGGCGCGCCGGCGCCCGGCCGCGCGCGCCCGCTGTGCGCGGCGCCGCCGTCGCGTCCGCCGCCGCCGCCGCGCCGCGCCGCGCAGCCACGTCCGCCGCACCCTTGTTGACTTGCAGCAGCGAGAGCACGGCCGCGGCGTCGGCGATGTCGTTGGCCATGGTCGCGATCTTCACGATGTCCGCCCCCGCCGCGCGCATCGCGTCGGCCTGCGCGTGCAGCCAGCCCAGGGACGGCGTCTCCTTGAAGTTGTGGCTGCTCAGGATGACCTGCGTCGAAACCGGCACCTCGCCCGCGCCTGCGCCGTCACGGCGGCGGCGGGGCGGCGGCGGCGTCGAGGGGCCGCCCTCGGAGTCGCGGGCGCGGGCGCTGCGCGGCGGCGGTGGGCGCGAGCCGGCCGTGCCGCACCCGCGAAGAAGAGCGCTGCGGCCTTGAACTCCACGTCCACGTACGGCGCGCCCCGCAGCGCCGCGAGCTTCAGCGTCGCGAGGCGCTCGGGCTCGGGGCCGTCGTAGTTGCCGCTGCGCCGGCGGCGGCGGGGGCGGGTCAGCCGGGCCGGCGGCCAGCCCCCTGCCGCGCCGGCGCCGCGCGCCGCTCTCGACGCTGCGCCGCGCGCTGCGGCAGCCAAGGCAGCCAAGGCAGGCAAATCAGGCAGGCCAGCGGGCGCGCGCGCACACGCGCACGCACCCCTCCCAGGTCGGTCGGAACGTCACGATGTACGGCAGCGGCGCCGCGGCGGCCATGAGGGCCTCGAGGTGCGCTTCGGGCGTGAAGTCGGTGAGGAAGTCGAGGCGCAGCTCCAGCACGTCCACGCCCGTGCCCTGCGCCTCGGCAATCTCTGCCAGGAACGCGTCGACCGTCGGCGCGGTGATGCTGGTGCAGATCATTGTGCGCCCGCCGCCGCCCGGCCCGCCCGCCGGCGCCGCCTCCGCCGCCGCCGGCGCGGCGGCCGCCATCAACGCGCAGCGACGCGGCCGGCGCGGCGGCGCGACGGCGGCGCGGCGCGGCGCAGCAGCGCCCGACGCAGTGGCGCCTCGCGCACGGCTGTCGGCGGCCCGCCGCAGCGCTGCCGGCGGCGCGTTGAGCGCGGAGTGCTGCAGGGACCGCCGGGCCGCGGGCGTGGTGCCGGGCGGCGCCTGGGCGAACGCCAGGGGCACCGCCATGTGGTGGGCGCCTGCTGCTGCTGCTCCCTGCGCGGCGGCCGCGCCGTTGCTGCGCCTGTGCGACAAGGGCGTGGCTCAGGGGACGCAGTGGGCGCACGCTGGGCATCGGCGGCGCCCGCGAAGCGTCGCGGGACGTTAAAAACCTGGGCGACGGCGCTGGGACGCCCCATTGCCCCACACTGCGGCTCCGTGCGCGCACAGAGCTCGGCGAGGCGAGACGCCACGGGCGCGGCGGCACCAGGCCGCGCCACCATACCCCCTCGCCGCGGCCTCGCCTGCTGAAAGCAGCATGGGCCTGCCCGCGGCGCGCTACAGCTAGCCCCGCCATGCTGGCGCCGGGGGCGCGCGCCTGCGGCGCGCCGCCGCGCTGCAGCCGCGGGCGGCGCTGCGGCAGCGGCGCGCCCGCTGCTGCGCCGCTGCCGCCGCCGCCGGCGCGCGCCGGCCGGCAGGCCACGCGCGGTGCGGCCACCGCGGACGCGCCCAGCAGCCCTGCCTCCGCGGAGGCGCTGTTCGCGGCGCAGCCGCGCCTGCTCACGGCGCGGCTGAAGCGGTCGGGCAGCTGGCGCGACGCGGCGGCGCTGCTCGACGCGGCGGGCGGCGCGGCCAACCACATCCACCTCGCGGCGGCAGTGGTGCAGGCGGCGCAGCTGCTGCGCCAGGCGGAGCAGCAGCCGGCGGCGCCCGACGCGGGCGCGTGCCTCGCGTGGGCGGCCGCGACGGCGTCGCGTGCGGCAGCGCGGCACGCGCGCGACCTCGAGCCGCGGCACACCGCCAACCTGCTCTGGGCGCTGGCGCGCTGCGGCGGCGGCGGCGCCGCGGGCGGCGGCGCCGTCGGCGGCGCGGTCGCGGAGCTGCTGGAGCTGCAGCGCGACCAGCTACGCCACGGCGGCGCCGCACCCCAGGACCTTGCCAACAGCCTGTGGGCGCTCGCGACGCTGCGGGTCGCGCCGCCGCCGGCCTGGCTCGCCGCGTTCTGGCCAGCCGCGCAGGCGGCGCTGCCGACGTTCCCGCTGCACGAGCTCGCCAGCACGGCGTGGGCGGCGGCGGCGCTGCGCGTCGCCGTCCCCGCCGCCTGGCTGGGCGCGTTCTGGGCGGCCAGCGGGCAGCAGCTAGCGCGCGAGGCGCGCGGCGGCGCCGCCGGCGGCGGCGCGCCGCCCTGCCAGGCGCTCGCCAACATGGCCCACGCCCTCGCCAGCCTCGGCGCGGCGCCCCCGCCTGACTGGCTGGCGGCCTGGTTTGAGGCGTCGGCGCCTGCGCTGGCGCGCTCCACGCCGGGGCAGCTGACCATGTCGCTGTGGGCGGTCGCGGGCTGGCGGGCAGCGCCGCCGACCGCCTGGCTGGCGGCGCTCGCAGATGCCGCGGCGGCGGCGGCGCCGCGGCTCAGCGACCAGGAGCTTGCGACCGCGGCGGCGAGCTGCTACCAGCTGCTGCTGCAGGGCTGCTGCGCCGGCGCGGCGGCACAGGGCGGCTCCGTGTCGGTGCAGCAGCTCGAGCGGGGGCTGGGCGCGCTGCTCTCGGCGGCGGCGGGCCGCGTGCAGACACTGCCCGTGCGTGCTGCCTCGGCGCTCGCCTGGGCGTCGGCTGGCCTGCCGACTGATGGTGGCGCCGGGGCGGGCCAGCAGCAGCAGCAGCAGCTGCTGCGGCAGCACCAGCACCAGCAGCAGCAGCAGCAGCAGCAGAGGCAGCAGCACCAACAGCAGCCCCCGCCGGCAGCGGGCGCGTGGCTGCAAGAGTTTGTGGCGCTGCGCAGCAGCGCGCCTGCGCCCAGAGGCGACGGCGGCGAGGCACTGCAGCTGTTGTGGCTCGCGGCCAAGGTGGGCACGCTGCCCGCCAGCGGCGCCTGGTGCGCCGCCGCGCGCGCGGCGCTGGAGCAGCAGCACGGTGCGGAGCCGAAGCAGCTTGCGCAGGCGTCCTGGTCTGTCGCGCAGCTGCTGGAGCTGGCGCACCCGCAGCCGCCAGGCTGCGGCGAGCTACAGCAAGAGCTGGACCGACTGGGCGCCGCAGTGCTCGGCGGCTTGACGCGACACGCGCGCCGCATGACCAGCGAACAGCTGCTCGAGGCGGCACTCAGCGCAGCGCGCATCACGGCGTGCGTGCAGGGGGCGCGGCAGCACGCGGGAGCGCTGGTGCAGGCGCTCACGGCTGCCGCCCAGCCCGGCGCGGCTGGCAGTCTGGGCCCGCGGCAGCAGCTGGCGCTTGCGGGCGCGCTGCACCAGCTGCTGCGAAGCAGCCTGGCAGCGGCCGGGCCGGCAGAGCTGGCGGCGCTGCAACAGGCGGTCCACGCCTGGGTGGGCGCGGCGGCGCAGCTGGTGGAGGCTGCGTCGCTGACGCCGGCGGCGGGCGTGCGCGCGGGGCTACAGCTGTTGGCCGTAGCGCAGCTGCCCGTGCGAGCAGGCGCGGCGGCGGAAGCGGCCGGCCAGCTGGCGGAGGAGCAGCTGCTTCCAGTCGAGCCAGCGTGCCGGGCTGCGCTGCTGGGCCTGCTGGGGGGGCTCAGCAGCCTGGGGCCGGAGGAGACGCTGGGCGCGGCAGCGCTGTGCGCGCGGTGAGTTGTGGGCGCGCCCCGCTGGCCTGTGCGCGGCCAACGCCTGCGTCGCACCGCCCACCCCCGCATCACCCTCTACCGCCCGCCCGTACGCAGGCTGCGCGTGCTGCTGCCCGCTGGCGCTGCCGCCGATATGGCGTACGCTCTGCAAGGCCACCTGCCCGGCTACAGCCCCGAACAGCTGCTGCACGTGCTTGTGCTGCTGCGGCACCTGCGCCCGCCGCCGGCACAGCGCGGCACCATGGCGCCCGCGCGGCGCGCTGTCATGGCCGCCTGGCTGCAGGCGAGCCTGCGGCACATGCTGGCGGCGCTGGGAGAGCAGCAGCAGCTGGAGCAGGAGCAGCTGGAGCAGCAGCAGCTGGAGCAGCAGCCGCCGGGCGGGCCGGACTTTCTCGCGCTGTCGGTGGTGCGCCTGGCGCGGCTGCACGTGCACCCGGGCGAGCCCTGGCTGGCCGTGCACGGCCGCCTGCTGTCCGCGCAGCTGCCGGCGATGCCCGCGGAGCAGCTCTCACTGGCGCTGCTCGGCCTCGCGCGCCTGGGGCACCGCCCCGCCGAGCCCGCGGCGGCCGCGCTGCTGGCGGCGAGCGGCGCGGCGCTGCCGCGCATGACGCGCGGCCAGCTCGTGCGCACGCTGCACGCGCTCGCCAAGCTGCGCGTCGCGCCGGGCGAGGCGTGGCTGGCCACGTTTTACGGCGCCGCGCTGTCCGCGCCCGGGTCGTTTGGCGTGAGCGGCTTTGGCATGGTCGTCTGGGCGCTCGCGCGCGTCGGCGCGGCGCCCGATGCCGCGTGGCTGCAGGCGCTGCTCGACGCCACATTTGAGGGCTGCAGCGCGGGCGGCGAGGGACCGGGCAGCGAGGGCGTGTGCGGCGGGGGCGGCGCGGCGGCGCCCGCGCTGCACCCGCAGCACCTCGCCAACATGCTGTGCGCCTTTGCCAAGCTGCACTTCGCGCCCGGCGCGCCCTGGATGGCCTGGTTCCGGGGCCAGCTCGGCGCAGCGGCGGGGCCGCTCGCCGAGCTGGACCACTTTCACATCGAGTGGGCGTGGCGCGAGCTCGCAGACCAGCGCGCCGCGATGGCGCAGCACGGCGGGGGCGGCGGCGAGTGAGCGCGGCTCGCCCGGGCGGCCGGGCGTGCACAGCGTCGGGATAGAGGTGTTACAGTCCTGCCGCTCATCCTGCAAGCACGCACTGTGTGCTGCCGCCATGCCAAAAAGGGGCATGCAAAGTCAGTGTGCCGCGCGTGGGACAGATGCCAGCACCCCCGCTCCCTCGCGCCGCCGCCGCCGCCACGGGCAGCCGCACTGCGCTGGCGCGTCGCAGCGCCCCCACCGCCGCCGCTGGTCGTGCGCTCTCGCGCGCGCTCGCTCACTGCTTGCCCGCGCCCGCGACCGCCGCCGCCGCGCTGGGGAAGCGCGGCAAGCGCAGCAGGCGCCGCCGCCCCGCAGCGGCCGCGTTGCCGCTCTCCGCAGCGGCCGCCGCTGCGCCGGCCGCCGCGACCTGCTTGTAGGCCGCCGCCGCCGCCTCGCCCGCCGCCGCGGGCTGCCCGCCCGGCAGGCCCCCGGTGCACGCCGTCGCGGCGGCGGCGGCCGCCGCCGCCGCGGTCGCGGCTGCCGTTGTCGCGCGCGCAACCGCGTCGGCCATCGCGAGCTCGCGCGAGAGGTGGCTGCGGCTCCCGTCCGCCTCCTCCAGCGCGGCGGTCAGCGCCCGCACCTGGCCCTCCAGCAGCGCATGGTCCTCCCGCAGGTGCCCGTACCGCGCGTTGGCGTGCGCGACCTGCTCCGCGCACACGCGCTGCACGCTCACGCCCGCCAGCAACGCGACGCCGGCAAACGGGACGACCTCCCTCACCGGCTCGGGCAGCGCGGTCCACTGCTGCTTGAGGCCGGTGATGGCCGGGTTAAGCCAGTCCACGTCCACCTTCATGCCTGGCGGGCGGCAGCAGCGCTGGTCGCGCCTGGCCAGCCAGCGCGCCGCGCGCTCGGCGGGGGCCGCCACCCCGACGCGTGGCGGCCGCGCACGCACCCAGGTTTGGGGACTTGATCTCCTTGCTGAGCTGCTGCACGCGCGCCGCCGCGCGGGCGCCGCCGGTCGCGAGCTGTTCGCGCAGGCGCGCCCACCACGGCGTGGCGCCGCCTGCGGGCACCGTGCCGTGCACGCATGCCCTTCAGTCCCAGGGACCAGCGGCCAGCGCGTGGGCGGATAGCGGCCGGCACCCTGGGCCTCTGGCGCTCGTGCCGCACCTGCCGCGCTGGCGTCGACTGCCCCGCCCGCGCCGGGCGCGCCCATGGCTGCGTCAGCGCCGTTAGAGACTCCCAGTCAGACGACAGTTACTGGGCGAGCGGTGCGGAAGCAGCAGCGCCCTGGGCGGGCCGGCCGAGCTGCTGGCGGGGCGCGGAGCTGGCGCTGTCGCTGCGACTCGACTGCTGGCAGCGCGGCATGGTATGGGACCCACCAGTTGCTCGACTCAGCCCTCAGCACCGCCGCGGCCGCCGCGGCCCCTCGGCTGCCGCGCCGCGTCCGGCTGACCGCCCACCGCCGCCGCAAAACGCAGGCAGCGCCACGCGCCGCTTCACCAAAACTCGCCACCAGCTCGCTCAGTCACGCGCGGGGCAGCTGGCCGGCAGCAGCCAGCCGCTGCTGCTGCCGGCGGCGAGCTCCAGGTCGCCGCACGCGCTCGACCGACTGCTTGTCGACCCCGGCCCCGCGCGGCGCTGCTTGGCGGCGACCGCGCTGTAGTAGGCGGCGGCCGCCGCGTGACCCGCCCCGCGCCAGTCGACGGGCCCGCCGGCCAGGCTGGCGCGCGGCGAGAACCACGCGCCGCGCGGCTCGATCCATCCCGCGCGGGCGTAGAGCTGAAACGCGGCCAGGTAGGCTGCGGGCGAGGTGGCGGCGGGCGCCAGCTGCGGCGAGGGGCGCCGGCGGCCAGCGCCGGGCCGTGCGCACGCGCGCGCGGCGGCTGGCGCGGGGCGGCGCGCCGCACCGAGGACGAGCGAAAAGCACACGGCGAGCGCGTAGGTCGCAAACAGCGGCGCCACAAAGTGGACGGGCCCCGGCGCGCCCGGCGCCCACACCTGCGCGCCGCGGGCTGCGGGCGGCGGCGGCGGCGGCGCAGGTGAGCGGCCGCTGCCGGCGCCGGCAGCGCTGCCGGCCGGCCGGCAGCGGGCGGCGCACGCGCGCCCGCGCCAGGCTGGCGCCTGCCCGCGGCCTGGCCAGTCAGCCCCGGCGCCGGCGCCCGCAGCCGCGCGGCGTCACCGGTGAACATGATTGAGGCATTCTGGCAGCTCCAGGCGCCCTGGAGCAGCATCAGCCCGCAGCGCCCCATCGCGAGCAGCACGCTGTGCGACCACACGCACTGCGGCGGCGGTGGTCGCGCTGGGATCGTCGGTGCCGCCCGCCCGCCGTCGCGCGCGCTCCCGCGCCTCGCGCAGCACGCGCGCGCGCGCGCGCGTCTGCCGCCACCTGCAGCGCGCTGGTCGCGGCGAGGCCGGCCCAGACGTAGCCCGCCATCACGTGCACCGCGTGGTCCAGGGGCGAGGGCTTGATGTGCCAGCAGAAGACGAGAGTCTCCAGCGCAAAGCCGGCGACATGGAACGCGTGCTCCGCGCCGCTCGGCAGCGGCGCCGGCGCGGCGAGCGCGAGCAGGCCGAGCGCGCCCGCGGCCGCGTTGATCCCCGACATCAGGCCGTGCTGGAAGGACCCCGCGCCGCGCGCGTCCAGCGCGCCGGCGCCGTCCAGCAGCGGCCTGCGGGCGGCGGCGCGGGGTGGCGGCGCGGGGCGCGGCCCAGTGCGGCTGCCCCCAGCGCGCACAGCGCGGCTGCCCGAACAGCGCGCGCGGCGCGGCCCGCGCGCTGACCAGCAGTTGCCGCGCGCGAGGTGGGCGCACGCGAGCTGGTGCGAAAACGCCCACGCCGCGCCGTATAGCCCGAGCAGTGTCTTGGCGGCGGGCTCGCAGAGCTGGGCGGGCGTGCCGCGCCAGCTCGGCCAGGTGAACGTTGGCGCGCCCGCGCCGCCGGCGCCGGCGCCCGACGGCCCGCGCTTGCTGCTGGCGCTGTGCGCTGTGAAGCGCGCCAGCAGGTGGGCGTGCAGCGTGTAGGCGGTCCACCAGGCGCCCCAGAGCAGGAAGAAGAGCCCTGCGCCCGGCGCGTGGGAGGTGTGAGGCCCCCTGCGCACCTCCCACGCGCGCAGCCAGGCGCGGCGTGCAGCGCGAGAACGGCGGCGGCTCGCGCTGCTGCACGCGCCGCGCCGCGCCGCGCCGCGCCACGCCCGGCTGCCCGCTGGCCTGGCCGCGGCTGGCCGCGCGCGCGGGAGGGGGTCTCGCACCTCCCTGGACGTGGCCCGCGAAGACCTGCCGCTCGTGCCCGGCATAGTCTGCCGCCATGCCGGGCATCGCCATGCTCGCTGGGCGCGCTGAGAGGGGCGCGGGCGGTGCTCGGGAGCTCGCGGAGAGCTAGCGGAGCTGTCGGACGCGCGCTGGGAACTGGGAGGCGAGCTGCGGGTCGCTGCGGGTCTCCCCGCGGCGCGCGTCGCGGAAAAACTCTGCCAACTTTCAATGGCGCGCCCCTGGGGCGCTCAGCGCGGCCCACACGGCCTCCCCTCACCAGCGCCTCAGCAGCTCAGCACGTGGTGCAGGCGCCCGGTGGCGACGTCGTAGACCAGGGCGTGGATGGGGACGCCGCGGCGCATGAGCGGAGCGCGGCGCAGCAGCGCGGCATCCTCCTTCACGCTCGCGACCGGGTCTCCAAAGGGGCGCATGACCGCGTTGAGCAGCTGGCGGCGGACGGCGGACAGCGCTCAGTGCGCGGCACGGCGGCCAGGCCAGCCGCGGCGCGCGCGTGCGGCGGCCGGCCGCACGCACCGCCGCGCGCGCGCACCCGCTTGCGCGCCCAGCGCGGCAGCAGCAGCTGCGCCCAGGCGCCCACGACCGACTGCGCGACGCGCGCCGCGACGCCCCACTCGCTCAGCAGCTTGCGCAGGCGACCGACCAGCGCGTCGTGGTGCCGCATCACCGCCTGCGGCCGCCGCGCAGCAGCGGTGTGCGGCGCTCCGCTTGGCCGGCGGCCGCGGGCGGCCCGCCGGCGGCCGCAGTGGCCCCGCCGCCATCTTTGCCTGGGCGCCGCAGTCGGTGTGGTGAATGATGAGCACGGCCCGTGTCGCGAGCTCCGGCACCTCCTGCGCAAAGCGGCGGCGGCGCACGGCTCAGCGCCGCGCCCCGTCGCCGCCCCGGCCTCGGCCGCCCGCCGGCGCTCCTCCGCGCCTGCGAGACGAAGAGGGAGCGCAGCACGTCGGCCGTGACGCGGCCGCCGGCGTTGCGCATGATCTCCACGTCTCCCAGGCGCACGCTCGGCAGCATGCGGTCGACCAGCAGGCGCGAGTCCATGCACGTCACGACCGCCAGCTGCGCCGGGGCAGCAGCACGGGGCGCACGTCAGAGGGCGCGCGCTGCGGCAGCGTGCCGGGCGGCGCGTGGCGGCGCGCCGCCGCTGCGCGCCCCCGCCCGCGCGCGCCTTCTTGCGCGCGCCGAGGCTCATGGGCTCGTTGAACGAGGCCGCCTGGGCGGCGTTGTCGGCCAGCAGGTCGCGCAGCAGCGCGTCGCCGGTGGCCATGGTGCGATTGCGGGGCGCGGCGGCGGGCGTGGTGCGGGGTGTGGGGCGTGCAGAGGCGTGCGAGGCGAGCGGGCGGTGTGCTGGGGGCGGGTGCCGAGGGCGGCAGCTGCGTGCATAGACCGCGCAGCGGCGGTTAAATGACGGCGCCCGCGGTTCACGCGCGAGGCACGCCGATCACGGCGCGCAGAGGCTGTACACGGTTTGAGCCCCCCCTCCCCTCTCTCCCCTGTCCGGCCCGGCCACGCTGCGCGTCAGTGCTCAGCCTCCTCGGCGATGCCCGGCAGCGCGCGGCCGCCGCGCGGCGCCGGCGGCGCGGCGGCCGCCGCCGCGCCGGCCACGCGCACGTGCTTGGGCGCCGGCTCGACGACGCCGCCGCCGGCGCTGCCCTGCTGGCTGCCAAAGGCGGGGCCGCCGGGGCCGGGGCCGCCGCTGCCCTGGCTGCCGCTCGGAACCGCGCCGCCGCCGCTGCCGCCGGCAAAGAGGCTGCGCTTGCGGCTGCGGCCGCCGCTGCCGGCGTGCAGCGGCTGCGACCCGCCGGCGCCCTCGGGCCCGCTCGCGTCGCCGTCGCTGGCGCCCGCCGCCGCGTCGCCAAAGCAGACCCGCGCCGCGACGTCGGGCGCGAGCCCGCTGCCCGCGTCGCCCGCGCCGCCGGCGCACAGCAGGTCGCCCGCGCTGCCCGGCCGGCAGAGCGCGCCGCCGCCGCCGCCGCCGACGGCGCCGCCGCCGCCGCCGAGGTGCGGCGGCGGCCAGTCGCCGCTGGCGCCGCCGCCGCCGCCAAAGCCGGGCGGCGCGCCGGCGCTGCGCGGCTGGCGCCAGGGCGTGCCGGGGATGGTCGCGCCGAGGCGGGCCTTGGCCCAGTCCTCAAACGCGGCCTTGAGCGCCGCGCACACGCGCTTGTCCGGGTCCTTGCTGTACACCCGGACCTTCTTGTCCTGATAGGGTGGGGGGCGTGGGTGCGCGTGCGTGTGTGCGTGTGTGGAAGGGGGGGGGGGTGTTTTTAGGAAAGGGCAGCAGCACAGCGAGCGCTGCCGCCGCGTGTGGCGCGGCGTGCGCGTCGCCCGCCGCCGGCGCCCGCCCACCCTCGACGCGGCCCCCAGCCCCCCCCCCCCCCTCCCTCTCACTCCCGCTCCCCTCACCTGGTACACTGTGCCGAGCATGCTGCTGACCTGCTGCTGGGGCATGTGGAAGGCCCTGTCCCCCACCGCCGCGTCCTGGGTCTGGTAGAAGCGCACGCCCGCCATGGGGTTGGACCCGCGCATGCCCTGGTCGATGTGCGTCTCACACACGATCACGTCCTCCGCACGCAGCTGCACCTGCGTGTGTGTGTGTGTGGGGGGGGGGTGCGGGGCAGGAGGGCCACAGGGAGTGTGTGCGGCGCGGGGCGGAGGCGGGTTTGGGGGTGGGTCGGCGCGGGGTGGCAGGGGGCAGCGCGGGGCGGCGCGGGGCGCAAGGGAGGGAGGACGAGCGGGGCCCCGCCGCGGCGCGCCACGCGTCGCCGCCGCCGCGCGGCGCGCGCACCCCGTCGTGCGCGGCCGACGAGGCGAAGCCGACGATCTCCTCCGCGCTGGGCGTGCCGCGGTAGCGCGCCTGCTGGCCCGGGTCGAGCGTGAGCTCCTGGACGTACTTGTACAGCCGCCGGCGGAACAGCGCGTCCAGCAGGCCCTGCGCCTGCGCGGTTGGAGCGGAGGGGAGGGCGAGGGGAGGGGAGGGGAGGGCAGGGGAGGGCAGGGGAGGGCAGGAGAGGGTGGGCAGGGGAGGGCAGGGGAGGGCGGCGGCACGCGCGGGGGTCGCGGGCGCGCGCGCGGCGGGACGGCGCGGCGCGGCGCGGCGCGGCGGCGGCGCCCGCGCGCCCCCGGCGCTGCGCGCGCGCGCACCTCGCGCACGGCTGCTGGGTTGTCGCAGTCGTCTGGGCGCAGCGAGGCGAGGCGCTGCAGCAGGGAGTCGTCCAGGTGGAGGTAGGCCGTCAGGTCGCCCTCCGCCACGGCGTCGCGCAGGCCCAGCGGCTCCTGGGAGATGCGGTGTGTGTGTGTGTGTGTGTGTGCGCGTGCGTGCGTGTGTGTGTGTGTGGGGGGGGGGGCAAGGTGGCCGCGCGCTCGGCCGTGCGGGGCGGCCAGCGGCGGGCCGCCGCTTTCGCCCGTGCGCGCCCACCTGCGCGAGCGCGAGCGCGTCGCAGACCATGAACTCGATCGACTTGACCTTCCTGGCAGCAGCACAAGTTCAGCGGCAGCGCGAGGCGGCGGCAGGGCCGCGGGTCAGCGGGCGCTGCGCGGCGCGCGGCGCGTGTGCGCGTGCGTGCGCGTCTACGCGCGTGTGCGCGTGCGCCGCGCGCGGGGTGTGCGCGCACTGGTGTGTGTAGACGCGGCGGTGCATCTCTGCGCGGCTCTGGAAGAGCCCGGTCGCGAGGTTGCTGTACTCGGTCATCTTGAAGATCACCTGCGTGTGTGGGGGGGGGAGGGTGTGTGTGTGTGTGGGGTGGGGGGGGGTGAGAGTAGAGTGTGTGTGTGTGTGTGTGTGTGTGTGTGTGTTTGACAGGGTGAGAGAGAGAGAGAGAGAGAGAGAGAGAGAGAGAGAGAGGGAGAGAGAGAGAGAGAGCAGGGATCAAAGCTCCAGCGCGGTGTGCGGTCGCGTGCCCTGCATGCGGCCCGCGCGCGCCTGCGACGCGTCGCGGTCGAGCCTGCTGAAAAGCATGAGGCGCTCGTGGTCGAGCGGCACGCCCACGCCGCACATCTTGCTGTCGCGCAGCAGGTAGTCAAACTTGTCGACGTCGATGCCGTTGCGCTTGTTGGCCACCTGGCGGCGTACGCGGTGCGCGGTGTGGGTGGGCCCGCGCGCGTGGGCGGGTGCGGGTGTGCGCGTGGGCGGGCGCGCGCTGCGGTCCGCGGCCGGGCGCGCGCCATCAGGCAAGCGGCGCGCGCACGATGTCAAACAGCCACGGCGCGTCGCGGTTGTGCGCGGCGGCGGCGGGGTTGGTGCTGCCGTGCATCAGCGCCTTGACCAGCGACGCGTCCGACTCGCTCAGCCCCGCCAGCGCCTGCGCGGCGGCGCGCGCGGCGCGGCGGCGGCGGCGCGTGCTGCGTCGCCCCCGCGTGCGCACGTGCGCCGCCGCCGCGTGCGCGCATGTGCCGCCGCTGCGGGCGGTGCGCCGCGTGCGCCGCGTGCGCCGCGTGCGTGCATGCGAGTGCCGCGTGCGCCGCGTGCGTGCATGCGAGTGCCGCGTGCGCCGCGTGCGTGCGTGCGTGTGAGCTGCGCGCCTGGAGGTCGATGTCGTTGTCGGCGTCGCCGCCGATGATGTGGTCAAAGATCCGATTGCTCATGGCCTCGTGGTGCCTGGGGGGGGGGGGCGGGGGGGCCCGGGGGAGGGGGGGGGGCGCGGGGCGCGGGGCGGCGCGGGCGCGGGGCGGCGCGGGCGCGGGGCGGCGCGGGCGCGGGGCGGGCGGGCAGGGGTGGCGTGCCAGCAGCCAGTTTGGGGGGCAAGCCAGCGGGGTTCACGGAGGAGGGGGCGGCGCGTCCCGGCGCGCGTGCGACCGGGCTCGCAGCGAGCGGCGCGGCGGCGGCGCACCACTCCCTGACGATGTCTGGGTTGCCTGGGAAGAGCTTTGGCAGCAGCTCCTTTTCAAACACGTGGCTGAACGGCCCGTGCCCGAGGTCGTGGCACAGCCCTGCGCGGCGGCACGCGGCGCCCGGGGTGGTGCGCGGGCTCGGCGGGTGCGCCGCCGCTGGCCGGCGGCGGCACGCGCGCGCGTGCGGCCCCCGCTGCCCCGTGCGCAAGAGGCGAAGCGCGGCGCGGCGCCCACCCGCGAGCTGCAGGACCGTGAGGCAGGCCCGGTCCTCGGGCTCAAAGTTCTTCAGCGTCCAGCCGTCGCTGTCGGGGCTGCCGCGGCTGCCGATGAGCTGCTGGCCCCACAGCGCTGCGGCGCGCGCGGGCGGCGAGGGCGCGGCGCGTGGGCCGCGCGCCGCGGCGGCGCGCCGGCGCCGCCGCCGCGCTGCCCGGGCGGCTCACTCGCGAGGTGCGCGACGCCCAGGCTGTGCTCGAAGCGGTTGTGGCTGGCTCCGGGGTAGATCTGCGAGGCGCGCGGGGGCGGGCGCCGGCGCGGCGCGGCCGCGGGTCGCGCGCGCTTTGCTTGCGCCGCCGCCGCGCGCTCGCGTGGCACGCTCGCCGGCGCTGCCGCCCGCCGCGCGGCCGGCGCCGCACGTAGTATGTGAGGCCGAGCTGCTTGAGGTGCCGCAGGCGCTGGAACTCGGGCGTGTCGATGATCGCGACGCTCGCGCGGTGCAGCAGGATGTGCCCTGCGCGGCCCCGCCGGCGCAGCAGCGGCAGCGCCGCCGGCGGCGGTTGGCGCGGCGCGGCGCGGCGAGGCGCGGCCGGCCGCGGCTGCGCCCAGACGCGCAGCAGCACCACAGCATGCCCGGAAGGCGCGCGTGGCGGCCGCCCGGCGGCGGCGCGGCGCGGCGCGGGGGCGGCGCGTGCCGCCGCTGCTGCTCCCGCCGCCACTCCGGCGCCGCCGGCCGGCGCGCGCACCGTGGATGTTGTCGTTGAAGGTCTTGGTGCGGCGGTGCTCCTCCTCCGCCTGGGCGTAGGAGTCCTGCTGCGACAGGGAGGGTGTGAAGGCCCGGTCCATCTTTCCCGCGTCGCCGCCGCGAGCGCCGCCGCGCCGCCGGGCGCCGGCGGCCGATCTGTGCGTGACCACCGGTCGGGGGAGTGGGCGTGGGCTGTGGCGGCGGAGGGGCGACCTCTTCCCTGTTCAAAGCACGCCGCTGCCGCACCGCCGCGCTGCACCGCCGCATGCGCCGCCCCGGCCGCCCCCCAGGCCGCCCGGCCTGCAGCAGCACAGCGCGGCGCACCTGGGCACTCACCGCAACCTGCCGCCGCACGTCCACGTCCAGCGCAGCGACGCAGCGACCGCCGCCGCTCCACGCAGCTGCTGCGGCCCGCGGCCTCGCCGGCGCAGCGCACCACCATGGCGGGCGTGCGCGCGATCGGCTCCGCTGCCGACTGCGACGCGGCGCTGCGCGACGCGGGCAAGGTGCGCGCGCGGCGGCGCGCTGCTTGCGGCGGCGCGCTGCTTGCGGTCGTGGCGGCGCGGCAGGCGGCGCGATCGCGCGCCCGCGCCGGGCGCCCGCAGGCGGTGCTGTTCTTCTGGGCCAGCTGGAGCGCGCCGTGCGGGCACATGGCGGGCGTGGTCGACGCGCTCGCGGCGGCGCACCCGGGGGTCGCCTTCCTGAAGGTGCGCGAGCGGCGGCGGCGGCGGGGGCAGCGGCGGCGGCGGCGGGGGCAGCGGCGGCGGCAGCGGCAACGGCAGCGGCGGCGGCAGCGGCGGCGGCGGCGGCGGCGGCGGCGGCGGCGGCAGCGGCGGCGGCGGCGCAGCGCCGCCGAGCGCGTGCCGCCGACGCGGCGCACGCTCGCCCGCCCCCCTCCCTGCTGCGCGCGCCCCAGGTGGAGGCGGAGGAGGTGGACGCCGTGACGGAGCGCTTCGGCGTCACCACGGTGCCTTACTTTGTGCTGCTGCAGGTGCGCGGCCTGGGCGAGCAGCCCAGGCAGCGGCGCGGCGAGCAGCCCAGGCGGCGGCGCGGCGCGGCGGTGGGCAGCGCGCAGGCGGCGGCCGAGCGCGCCCCGCGCCCGCCCGCGCGCCGCCAGGCCGGCAAGGAGTGCGACCGCCTGGAGGGCGCCGACGCGCCGGGCCTGACCGAGCGCGTGTCGCGGCTCGCCGGCGCCGGCGCGCCCGCGCCGCCCTCTGCGCCGCCCGCCGCGCCGCCTGCGCCCGCGCCGCCCGCGCCGCCGGTGGACGTGCGGCGCCGCATCGAAGGCCTGCTGTCGTCGCCGCTCGTGCTGTTCCTCAAGGGCAGCGCGGCCGCGCCGTACTGCGGGTTCAGCCGCCGCGTCGTGGAGGCGCTGTCGGGCGCCGGCGCGGCGCCGGGGAGCTACGTCGACGTCGACATCCTGCGGGACGAGGAGCTCAGGCGCGGCGGCGCGGCGGCGGCGGCACGGCGGCACAGCGGCGCGGCGGCACAGCAGCGCTGCGGCGCGGCGCGCGCGGGCGGCGCGGCGCCGCCGCGGCAGCGGCAGCGGCCGCGACGCGTCCGCGCGCGTCCGCGCGCCGTCCCGCATGGTGGTGTGCGCGCAGGCAGGCGCTCAAGGAGTACAGCAACTGGCCGACATACCCACAGGTGCGCACCGCCGCGTGCCGCCGCGCCGCCGCCGCGCTCCCGCGCCGCGCGCTGCGCCCGCGCCCCGCGCGCTCCCACGCCCCGCGCGCTCCCGCGCCCGCTGCCGCCGCGGCGCGCAGCTCTACGTCGGCGGCGAGCTCGTGGGCGGCTGCGACATCGTCGGCGAGATGGCGGCCAGCGGGGAGCTCAAGGCGCTGCTGCAGGAAAAGGCGCCCGCATCGCTCGCGCCACCGCCAAAGCAGGCGCGCGTGCGCGGCCGCGCGCGTGCGTGGAGCGCCGGCCGCTGCAAGCCTCAGCCCTGCGTGCGCGCCGCGGCCGCCAGCTCACGCGCGCGCGCGCCCGTGCCGCCGCCGCCGCCGCGCCCGCCAGGCGCCGCCGCCGCCGGCGGCGCCCGCGCCGCTGAGCGCTTCCGAGCGCGCGCGCCTGGTGGGCCTGACGCAGCAGGCGCCGGTGATGCTCTTTATGAAGGGCACTCCAGAGGTGCGGCGGGTCCAGGGAGGGTTCAGGGGCCTGCCTGAACCCTGGGGGCCCGGGGCAGCGTCGCGCCCGGCCTGCTGTCACCGCCCCCCCCCTGGCCCGCGCGGCCCCGCTCGCCGCGCAAGCCCTCCGCCCCGCTCGTCGCCGCCGCCGCCGCCGCCGCGCGCCGCGCCGCTGTGCGCAGGCGCCGCGCTGCGGGTTCAGCCGCAAGGTCGCCGAGGCGCTGACGAGCGCGGGCGTGGGCTTTGGGTCATTCGACATTTTGACCGACGAGGGCGTGCGGCAGGGGCTCAAGCAGCTCAGCGAGTGGCCGACATACCCCCAGGCACGCGCCGCGGCGCCGCCGCTGGGTGCACGCGCAGGCTCCACGGGCGCCGCGGGCGCCGCCGCTGCGACGCGCCGGGCGCGGCCCGACCCGCCGGCGCCCCCGCTCTGGGCGCCGCGCAGGTGTACGTGCGCGGCGAGCTGCTGGGCGGGTGCGACATCGTGCTGGACATGGCCGCCGGCGGCGAGCTCAAGGGCAACGTGGAGGAGATGCTGCACCGCATGCAGGACACCAGCTGAGCGCCGCCGGCAGCGGCGGCGGCGCGCGCGCGCGGCCGCCGCACGGCCGGCGGTCGCGGCGCGCGGGGCTCTGGCGGCGGGGCGGCGCGCGCCGCGCGGTGGGTCGTGCTGCGCCTCGGCGTGACGCCGCGGTGGCGTGGTGGTTCCGGGCGGCTGGGGCGGTGGTGGCTGCGCTGGCCCGAGGGGCGCGCGGAGCTGCTGCTGCGTGGGGGGCCGCCGGGTGAGGAGTGTTTAATTCGCCGCGCCGCGGGTCAATGATGAGCCTCACGCGCGCCTGCCAATGCGGCACGCGCACGCCACGCTGCGCGCGCTGCCGCGCATCGAGGAAAAACCTACGCAAAATGGCAACGGGCGGGGCCGCAGCGACCCAGGGCGGGCGGCGGCGCGCGTGCCGCGCGCCCGCCGCCCCGCCCACCCGCGGCCGACCAGCAAACCGATTTCACCGCCGCCCGCGCTGGCTGCGGCTGCTGCCGGGCGGCAGCATGCGCCCGCCCCCGCGCCCCGCGCCCCGGCCCGGCGCACCCGCCGCCGCGCGGCTTATCCGCACGAGGGTTGAGCTCGGTGACCGCGCGGGGGGTCCAACAGCCCGCCAGTCAACGGCGCGCGCAGTCAGGGGCGCGTCATCAGTCAAAGATGCGCTCGCCGGTTGAGAAGAGGTTCCAGACCACCGTGCCGACCAGGTACAGCGCGACGGCGACGCGCCAGACGTCGGCCCACGTCCCGTGCGCGAGCAGCCAGCCCGTCGCGAGGCTGCCGAGCACGCCCGCGAGCACGCCGGCGGTGTTGGAGAGCCCGAGCAGCACGCCGGCGTAGCGGGGGCCGATGTCCTGGTGGTTGGAGTAGAGCCCCGACTGGCTGAACGCGTCAAAGCCCTGCGCGCCCATCATGCACGCGACCGCCTGGGGCAGCGTGTTGACGTGGCTCAGCAGGCTCAGGCAGACGGCGGGCCCCAGGAAGCCGGCGGACTGCATGACCTTCCGCACAAGCGTCACGCTCACGCCGCGCGCGACCATGCTGTCCGCGAGCCAGCCGCCCACGTTGGCCGCGACCGCCATGGTCATCCAGGGCAGCACGCTGAACACGCCGCTCTTGAAGATGTCGCACCCGAGCACCTGCCGCGCCACGGCGGGGGCGCGGGCGCAGCGCGGGCGTGAGGCGGGCGGCCGTGGCGGCGCGCCGCGCGTGCCTCGGCGCGCCGCCGCAGCCGGCCGCGGCCGCGTGGCCGCCACCGCCCAGCCGGCGCGTGGGCGCGGCCGTCGGCCCTGGTCGTCGGCCCTGGTCGTCGCACCTGGTTGTAGTAAGTCGGCATCCATGTGAGCAGGATGAAGGTGCCCCAGTTGTGGCAGAAGTGGCAGACGATGATGGCCCACACCTCGCGCCGGCTCAGCAGAGCGCGCCAGGGGATGGCGTCGGTCGACTTGCCGCTCACGCTCGTGTTGGCCAGGATGTAGGCCTGTTGGTGGGCGGGCGGGTGGGTGGGTGGGGTGGTGGTGGGGGGGGGGGGGTGGGCGCAAGGAGGGAGGGGGCAGGGAGGGAGGGGGCGCGCGTGAGCCAGGGCGCGCGGGCCCAAGTGGGCGGCGGCCGGGCGACAACGGGCGCAGCGCGGCGCGGCGCAGCGCAGGCGCCGGCGCCCCCCCCCCCCCCCCGCGCCGCAGTGCCCGCCGCGCGCGGGCACCTTCTCTGCGTTGCTGATGCGCGGGTCGTCCGCGGGCGTCGACGCGGCGCGCGCGCGCCACACGGCGTACCAGAGCAGGCCGAGGCCGCCGAAGCCGTAAAATACGGAGGGCCACCCCGCCGACGCGATGAGCGCGGGCGAGAGGGACAGCCCAGCAATGGAGCCAATGAACATGCCGCTGTAGACCAGCGCCAGGCTGCGGCTGCGCTCAGCGACCGGCACCCACCTGGCGCGGGCGCGGCGCAGTGGTGCGGCGGCGCGGACGCGCGTGAGCCCCGGCGGCGCGTGAGCGGCGGCGGCGCGCGCGCCCCGGCGCGGGAGGGCGGGGCCTGCACGTGGGGGGGCCGCCGGCGCGCCGGCGCGCCGCCGCCGCGCGGGGCCTCGTCGCGCGCGCGCAGGCCCCTCGCAGCGCACGGGGGCCCCCTCACCTGCTGAGCAGGTTATTCATCGCCGGCATGGCCACGCCCTCGCCGATGCCCATGAGCGCGCGCGCGGCGAGCAGCGCGGGCAGGCCCGCCTGCGCCGCGAGCGGCGTGAGCGCGGTCGCGGCGGACCACCAGACCACGCCCAGGCCGAGGACGAGCTTGCCGCCAAAGCGGTCCGCCCAGATGCCGCCGAGGACTTGCGTCAGCAGGTAGCCCCTGGGGGAGGACGTGCGCGGGAGGGGGGGGGGGGGGGGGGCAGGGCGGCGGCGGCGTGAGCGCGGGTGCCCGCCGCGCGCGCGTGCGAGCGCTTGCCGACGCCGCCCCGGGTGGACGCGGCCGGCGCCGCGGCGTCGCGGCGGCGGGGCAGCTGGCCCGGGTCGACCGCGCAGGTGCCGGAGCAGACGGCACCTGGACGCCACCCGGGCCAGCTGCCCAGCCACCGGACCGCCGCCCACGGGCACCGCTGCTGCTATCTGTGCACGCGCCGCTGCCGCCGCCGCCCCGCCGCCGCCCCGCCGCCGCCGCCCGCGCGCCGCCGTTCCGCCGCTGCCGCTGCCGCCCCGCCGCCGCCGCCGCCGCCCCGCCGCCGCCTGCCGCCCGCCGCCCCGCCGCCGCCTGCCGCGCGACGCACCAGAAGAAGCTGCTCTGCACGAGCCCCACGGTCGTGCTGGACCAGCCGTACTGCGCGGCCATGGGGAGCACTGCGATGGACATGTTGACCCGGTCCATGTTGCAGAGCATGAACGCGACAAAGCACAGCAGCACCATGCTCCACCGCCGCCGCCAGCCGCTCAGGCCCTCCAGGAACTGGGCGCGCGCGGGAGGGAGGGAGCGGGGCGGGGTGGGCGGGCGGGTCGTCGGAGGAGGGAGGCGGGAGGAGGGACGCGGGCGCGGCGCGGCGCGGCGCGGCGGGCGGACCTGCGGCGCGCCGCCCTTGCCGAGCAGGCCGTCGTCGCCGGCGGACGCAAACGTCGCGCGCGGTGGCGGCAGCAGCGCGCCCGCGCGCGCGCCGGCGCCGCCGGGCGGGCCGAGCAGCGGCCGCGGCGGCGCGCGCGCGCCCGCCGGCGGCGCCGGGTGCCGCTGCACCGCGCAGCGACCGCCGCCGCTGCTGCAGCTGCCGCCAGCAGCGCGCCCGAGCGCCAGCGGCGTCTGCTGGCTGCGGCACGCGCCTCTGCTGCTGCAGAGAGGGCCGCCGCTGCCGCCGCTGCCGACGGCACCGGCCAGGCCCCGCCGCGGCACGAGCGGGCAGCGCCGGCCGGCGCCGCGTTGCTGCAGCAGCAGCGCCTGCGGCGACGGCGGGCGCGGCGGGTGGGCTGCGGCGCGGCGCGGCGGCGCGGCCGGGCGGGGCGCGGCGGCCGCGGCGCGCGGCCGCACCTGCGCGGCGCGCTGCGGCGCGGCGGCCGCGAGCGCCGCCTGCATCGCGCTTGGCGGTCTGGGACGGCCTGGGGGGGCGGGGGGCGCGGCGGCGCGGGCGGGGCGCGTGATCGGCGGCCTGTGCGGCCGGTGCGGCCACCTGCTGCTGCTGCGCGCGCGCTGGCGGGCGCGCCCCGGTCGCGGCAGCCACGCTGCGCCGCGCATTGCGAGCGCACGGGCGTCCCGCCGCGCCCCGGCAGCGAGCGCGCGTGCGCAGCCAAAATGCTGCGCACCTCGGAGCGACCAGCGAGGCCGCTCCGCTCGCAGCAAGCTCCACGCGCGCTGCCGCCGCGAGTGTGTGATGGATACGTCAAACGCAGCGCCTGGGCGATGTGGGAGCGGGCGCCGAGCGACGTGCGCGAGAGGACAGCAACCCCTGGCTGCTGCTGCTGCTCGGGCCTCGCGTGCTGCTGGCCGCGCGTGCGGCGGTGAACGTGGGGGCAGGGGGCGCAGACAGTGGCGAGCCACGGCAGCGCCCCGCAAGCTGGGTGGTGTGGCGGCAGGTCGCCGTTACGTGCGCCGCCGGCGAGCGCGCGGACGCGCCGAGCGCGCCAAGCAGCAGCGACCCACAAGCCAGACACAGGCAGGCAACAAAGCAGAAACGCGCATGGGACCCGGCGCCGCGCGCGCGCCCCCGGCCGCCAGCGCGGAGGTGTCGGGGCGCGCGCGCCGCGCCGGCCTGCATGCGCCGCCGCCCACACACGGACAGCCACACCCAACCCACGCTCGTCAAAAGTGGTCGGTCACGGCTGCCGCCAGACCATGGGCGGGCCCGGCAATCGCCGGGCCGGGTCAACGAGGGCCAATCGGTCGGTCAGGGTGCAGAGCCTGCGCCAGCAGTTGGGTGGTCATCTTGCAGCGCCCGCGGTCAAAGGGCGGGCGTGCGCACACCCCTGCGAGCCGGCCGGGCCGGCCGAGCGGCCGCGGCGGCGCGGCGGTGGCCGCGCCGCCGCGGGCGCCTCGCAGGGCAGTCCTGGCTTGCTGCTGCTGCTAACCTGCTGCGCGAGCCACGCGCACGGACGCAACCTGAACTGAACTAGAGCCACCGCGCCAGCTAGGGAGGGGGCGGCTCGCCCCAGGCACGCACGCACACACGCACACAAGCATCCGCGCCGCACGCTTATTGATTGCTCCCGATCGATCGCTCGCTCGCACGCTCACTCTGAGGAGCGGTGGTGCGCAAACGCCATGATCTCAACGGCGCCGCCGCGCGGCCGCTCCTTGCCGGCCGCGCCCGCCTCGCCCGCGCCCGCGCCCGCGGCGCCGGCGCTCGCCGCCGCGGCGCCGGGCCTGGGCGGCGCGACGAGCTTGATGGCGCCGCGCACGATCTTGACAAACCAGAGCGTGTTGAGGGCGAACAGCACGACCGGCACGCCGAGCAGGAGCAGCAGCGCGTGCAGCGGGATGCCCGCGAGGTGGTCAAAGTTGGCCGCGACGTGGGCGGCAAACGGCGCGAAGGCCGCGACGCGCGCGACGCCCCACACGAGCAGCAGGCACAGGCCGTTGACCTTGTACGCGGCGAGGTCGCGGCGGCCGGCCTTGTCCATCCACCAACGAACGTTCACGCACGGCGTGGTGGCCTCGCTGAGCAGCACCGCGAGCAGGTACACGTGCGCCACGCGCGCCTGCGCCGCGGTCGCGAGGCTGAGCAGGGCGAGGCCGTGGTGCAGCACCATCTCGGCGCTGGCGATGGCGGGGTGTCCCGCGAGGAGGGCGAGGTCCATCGCAAAGTAGCCGCCGCTCAGGCCGACGACCGCAAATGACAGACCGCTCGTCCGCAGCACGCCCGGCGTGCCCGGCGCGTCGGCAAACTCCGCCGCGACCGCGAGCGACCACAGACCCAGCGCGACGACGACGACCGCGTGCAGCGTCGACGGCAGGCGGCTGTCCCAGTCGGCCTGCTCCGACGCGCTCAGGCGCCGGTAGTTGGCGCACAGCCGCGGCGAGAGCAGCGCGCTGGCCTTGAACGCGAGCGAGTAGGTCACCGCCGACAGCAGCGCTGCGGCGGCGCGGCGTGGCGTGGCGTGGGTGGGGCACGTCGGCGGCGCTGCGCCGGCGGCGGCAGCGGCATGCGCGGCGTGCCGCGAGCACACCTGCTGCGCCCGCTATCTGCAGCATGTCGTCGTCCGTGATGAAGGCCAGCACTGCGCGCGGCGGGCGGCGGCGGGCGGCAGCGGCGCTGAATGGCAGCTGGCGCCCACGGCCAGCGCGAGTGCGGGGCGCTGCGAGCACGGCCCAGGCCTGGGGCGCCGGTCCACAGACCGCTTCAGCAGCAACACCGGCCGTGCGGGCGGCCGAGCGCGCGCTGGGGTGCGGCGCTGCCTCACTGCTGTCCGGGCCGGCCGCAGCGCGGGTCACACCCTCGCTGGCGTCCGCGAGCCAGGCCATGGCCGCCCCGCCCGTCGCCCGTCGCCCAGGCTGGGCCGCTTGCTCTGCGGCGGAGTGGAGCTGCTGAGAGACGCCCGCTGCCTCGAGCAGCTTCTGCGCCTGCCTGCGAGGCGCTTGCGCACGGGAGGAGCGCTGGGAGTGGTGCGGGGAGCTGGGAACGGGGGGCTGGGTGCGAGTGCGGCCGCGCGGCGGCGCAAACCGCCTGCCGCCTAGTCACGCGCGACGTCGGCGCGGGCGCGGTCCCACGCCTCTGTTGGCGCGTTCCACGCTGCTGCATGCACGCCCGTGCACAGCCCATCACCCCCAGTGCAGTGCGCTCAGCCTGCCAGCGCCCCCGGCTGCGGCGCGCCCGCCGCCTGCCGCAGCCGCGGCGCGCTGCCGGCCGCCGCGCCCGCCGCGTGGTGCTGCTGCACCGCCACCTGCTGCTCCTGCTGCTGCTGCTCCTGCTGCTGCTCCTGCTGCTGCTGCTGCTCCCCAGCTCGATGATGCTGCGTTCCCGCCTGCCGCTGCGACGCCTCGCCGCCCGCCGCGTCGGCGAGCAGCTCTCCCCGGACCTGCATGAGCAGCTGGCCCAGGTGGTTGGCGCCGAGGCCGTCGTAGCCGGAGCCCCAGTAGCGGTCGTGCGGGCTGCTCTCCAGCAGCACCGCGCCGCCGCCGCCGCCGCCGCCGGCGCCGCCGCCGGGGCCGGCGGTCGAGAGGAGCATCTCCCGCGGCCCCGCGTGCGCGCCGAACTTGGCGCGCAGCGCGCCCAGCATCACGCGGCGCTTGGCGGCAGCCCAGTCGGGCCGCAGCAGCTCGGGGCGCTCGCGCTCGGCGCGCCGCCCCAGCCGCGCCGCCTCCTCGGGGCTGAGCGACGCGGCGATCGCCTCCACCAGCGCCGCCGCCTCGTCGCCGGGCACGCCCGCAAACTTCTGGGCCTGGTAGTAATGCTCCACGCTCGCCCACCGCCGCAGCGGCGCGCCAGCCGGCGCCGCGTCGCGGCCCGCCGCGCCGGGGGGCATCTCGACCGCGTGGGGCGAAAAGTTGGACAGCGCGCCCCACTCGTCCCAGGCCTTGTAAAAGTGCACCACCGTGCCGTCGCCCGGGCGGTTGGGGCGCGCCTGCGCCGCCTGGCCGCCGCCGCCGCTGCTGCTGCCGCTGCTGCTGCCGGCCGATGCAGCCGCGGCGGCGCCCGCGGCGCCGCCGCGGGCGCCCGGGTATGAGAGCGCCGCCTCGAGCGCTGCGAGGCCGCCCGAGGAGGGCAGGTAGCCCGTGACCATGAGGTCCGGGCCGACCTGGCGGGGTGAGCGGGGTGTGAGGGGTGAGAGGGGTGAGCGGGGTGAGAGGGGTTTGAGTGGCGGCGGCGGCGGGCAGCGAGCGCGGGCGAGTGCGGGCGAGGGCGAGGGAGTGAGGGCCGGAGTGAGGGAGGGAGAGCCCCCAGCGGGGGCGCGCAGGGGCGCACCTGCTGCCAGGTCGGGTCGGCGAGGGAGACGGCCTGCGTCATCTCCACGTTGCCCAGCTCCCCCACCGGCGTGGGCGCGCGGTCGCCGCCGATGATCTTGGGCGCGATGAACGCAAGCACCTGCGTGTGTGGGTGTGCGGGTGTGCGGGTGGGTGGGTGTGCGGGTGGGTGGGTGTGCGTGGCGCGGGGGCGGCAGGCGGGGCGGTGAGGGGCGGGGGGTGGTGGAGAGGGGCCCGGGGCGCCTGCGCGCGCGAGCGGCGGGCGCGGCCGCAACACGGCGCGGGCGCCGCCGCGCCTTGTGGATCACGCCGCCGGCGATGGCGGGCGCCGCGAGCGTGCCGCCGCACTCCCAGAACACCTGCGCGCGGCGCGGGCGCGGCGCGCGTCGGCGCCCCGCCGGCCCGCCCGCCGCGCTCGCGTGCCATCGCCGGCGGCCGGCCGCGACGCCCCCTGCTCAAAGAAACGACCCCGACCCGCCGCGCGCGCCTGCAGGAAGCCCCGCTCGTAGCAGTAGTCGGCGACTGCGGCGGGCGTGAGGAAATCAAACTCCACCACCTCCACGCCGCGCGACCGCAGGTGCGCCTGGAACGGCGCGCGCGCGCCGCGCTGCGTCATCACGATCGTCGGCGCCTCCTGCGGACCGCGGCGCCGGCGGCGGCGGCGGCGGCGCGTGGGCGAGCGCAGGGGGAGGGGCGCCACTCCGCGTGGCGCTGCGGCGCGGCTTCATCATCAGCGGGGCGGGGGCTCGGATCAAGAAATTCAACCATTGTGTTATGTGCTTCGTCAGCGCAGGAGCTGCTCGGAAGCGCGGATAACTGCTTCGTCACTGCCCCCGCCGCCGCTGGCCGCCACGCGCGCGCGCCGGGCCAGGCCAGCGCCGCCGTGTCGCGCGCGCCGCGCGCCGCGCCGCACCTGCGTGTCCCAGAGGTTGGCCGCGTGTGGCAGGTCGAGCGTGCGCGACATGACGACGCGCACAGGGAGGTGCCCGCCCTCGCGCCGCGTCGTGAGCCGCGGGTCGTCGCGGCGCACCGTGTTGCCGCCCACGACGACCGCGTCGCTCGCGGCGCGCGCGTCAAACACGCGCGCGCGGCTCGCGGGGCTGCTCACCCACGCGCTGTGCCCCGCCGCGGTAGCAATCTTGCCGTCCAGCGTCATCGCATACTTGAGCACGCTCAGCGGCGCGCGCAGCACCGCGCGGTGCAGCAGCGCCTCGTTCGCGGCCAGGCAGCGCGCCAGCGCGGCGTCGGCGGCGCCCGGCGCGGCGCCGCCACCGAGCGGGGCCTCGCCGAGCACGTCGACGGCCAGCCCGGCCGCGGCGTACGCGCGCACGGCCTTGTTCCTGCGAGGACGCGCCGCGGCGGCGGCGGCGCCGCGGTGGGCGGCGCGCGGGGCGCGCGCGGGGCGCGGCCCCCCCCGCCGACGCGCCGCGCGCAGCCACACCGCCCCGCCGCGCGGCCGCCGCCACGCCGCGCCCAGCCGGCTGCGCGCGCGCCGCACCGCAGGTGCGCGAGCGGGTGGCGCAGGCCCACGACGACGCGCGCCACGCCCGCGCCCAGCAGCGCGCCGACCGCCGCCTCGTCGCCGTGGCAGTCGCCCGTCTCCAGGTTGACGTACGCTGTCGCGCCGCGCGCCGCCTCGCGCGCCTCGCGCGCGGCGAGCACCTCGGCGGGCGTGCTGCCCTGCGCGCGCTGCACGCCCGCGCCGACGCGCCGGCCGTCGGGCGACACCAGCACGCACGCGGCGTTGGGGTGCGGCGCCGTCACGCCTGCGCGAGGGGGCGGGCAGCAGGGTCGCACCAGCCCGCTGCTCGTGGCAGCGCTCGCCGCGGCGCGCTGGCCAGGCCGCCGCCGCACCCGTCAGGCTCTGCGACAGCTCCGCCGCCTCCACCAGGCGCTCCAGGTCATCCCCTGCAGGGCCGGGCGGCGGTCCGGGTCGGCGCGGGCCAGTGTGGGCGCCGCGCGCGCCGCGCGCGCCGCGCGCCGCCGCGCGCGCGCCCGCCGCTGCTCGCAGCGCGCGCGCGCCCGCGCCGCGCCGGCCGGGCGCCGCTCCGACGCGCGCGGGGCAGCGGCGCGTGGGCGTCGCGGCGGGGCAGGCCCCCGAGGCGCTGCTGCCGCGCGGGCGCACCCGAGAGCGCGGCGCAGCGACGTGCCCGATGCCGGCGCAACCGCGGCCCCTGCGGGGCGCACGGGCCGCGTGGGACCGCGCGCGCGGGCGCACCAGATCGGGGCGGCCCCCGGCCAGGTCCCCGGCCACGCACCGCGCCGCTGGCGGCCGCAGCGAGGCAGCAGGGACCCCGCGCGCCGGCGCTGCTCAGCGCCGGCGCGCGCGGGCCCGCGGCCGCTGGGCGCGCCGCCGCCATGGCGAGTCGGCGGTCTGTGTCAACGGCGGCCCGCCATTGGGCAGCGCAGGCGGGCGCGAGGCGGCAGCAGCAGCAGCAGCAGTGGTGGCGGGCGGCGCGCGGTCTCTCTCTCTCTCTATCGGGCGCGCGTGTCTGGTGCGATGCGGGGCGGGTCGTCAGCGACACGCTGCGCCCCGCAGGGTCTGGGCGAGCTCGGCCGCCCGGCTGCCGCGCTCGGGCGTGCTCCGCTTCATCCCCGCACCCCCGCCCCCGCACCGTCCTCGGCCCGCGACGACAACACCAGCCCGCCGCCAGCGCACGCACGCAGGACGCAGCGCAGCAGCAGCAGCACCCTCCGCCCGCAGCCCCTCGCGCAGGCCAGCGCCCGCAGCCGCAGCCCCGCAGCCCCGGCCACCGCACCGGGTGGCTCTGGCAATGGTGGGCGCGCCACGCGGGCCTGCGGGCAGCCAGGGCGCGGCGGCGCGGGCCATCAGCGCCGCGGACGGCGGCCGCGCCGCGCCGGCCCCTCCCCCGCCCCTCCCCTCCCACGCCCCGCCCCGCCGCCGCCCCGCCGCAGGCCCCGGTGCGCGGCGCGAGCCGCCGGCCGTAGGACGGAGACGCAGCCGCAGCGCGGCAGTGCAGCAGCAGCAGCAGCAGCCCCGCCCGCCGCGCTGAGCGCGGTCGCCCGCCGCCCATGGACCCCGCAGGTGGCGTCCCCGCCGCCGCTGGCGCGGGCGCCGCCACGGCTGGCGCGCCGCCGCCGCCGCTGCCACCGGGCGCGCCGCCCGCCGCCGCCGGCGGCGCCGCTCCGCTGCCGACGCCGCCGGCGGCCGCCGTGACCGCGGCGGCGCCACCGGCCGTGACCGCGGCGGCGCCGCCGCCCGCCGCCGTGCTGCCCGGGCCGCCGCCGCCGGCGGCCGCCGTGGCGGCGGCGCCGCAGCCCGCCGTGCTGCCCGGGCCGCCGCCGCCGGCCGCCGGGGGTGCGCCCATGTCGAGCGCGCTCGCGCTCGTGCCGTCCGGGCCGACCTCCTGGCCGGGCGGCCGGCGCGGGCGCGGCGGCGGCGGCGCGCTGGTGACGACCAAGGAGATTGACGAGATGCATGGTGACGAGATTACCCGCAGCCTCGCGCTCTTTGCAATGAACAAGCCGACCGGCATCTACTCCAAGCCCCGCGGCCGGTGCGCGGCCGGCCGGGGGCGCACGCAGCGGCGGCGGCGGCGCGCGGCGCGCGCGGCCGCGCGCGCGGCGCTCGGCCCCAGGAGCCAGCCTCACGCGAGCCCGCCCGCGCCGCCGCCGCCGCCGCCGCCGCCGCCGCCGCCGCGCGCAGGTACAAGCTCGCCGGCGGGGAGGACTCGGAGGAGGAGCCCGAGCCGGAGCCGCCGGGGTCGCCCGAGCCCGAGATGTTCATGGTCGCGGGGCCGGGCCTCGCCGGCGGCGCGGCGGGCACGCCCGCGGTCGTCACCGTGACCGCGCGCGACGCGCAGCGCCGCCGCATCACCGCCGGCGGCGAGGAGGTCGCCGTCACGGTGACGCCCGGGCTCGGCGTCGCGCCCGGCGCGGCGCCGCTGAACGCCGAGGTGGTCGACCGCGGCGACGGCAGCTACGTCGCGCGCTTTGCGGTGCCGAGCAAGGGCAACTGGTCCATCCGCGTGACCGTGGAGGGCATCGAGGTCGACGGCTCGCCCTTCCCCGTCTTTTTCGGCGCGCCGGGCAGCCTCGACGCCGCAGAGGCGGCCGCGGCGGCCGACGAGGCGATCGCCGCGGCGGCGGCGGGCCTCGCGCCCGCGCCCGGCGGCGCGCCCGGCGGCGCGCCGGCGCGCCCGGCGCCGGTGGCGCCGCGCCCGCGGCCGGCGGCGTGCCGGCGGCGCCGAAGCTCATCGGCGCGGCGCTCGGCGCGGCGCCGGTCGGCGCGCCGCTGCCGCTGCTGCCGGGCGCGGCGCTCGGCGCGGCGGCGCTCGCGCCGGGGCTGCCCAACCTGCCCGGCGGCCCCGGCGCGATGATGGCGGCGGCGATGGCGTCGGCCGCCGCCGCGGCCGCGGCGGGCGCGAGCTTTGTGCACCCCCTCGCGGCCAACCCGCTGCACACGCAGCTCGCGACGCAGATGCTCGCGACCAAGGCCTCCCCCGACGCCGCGGCGCGGTGCGTCGTCGTGAGCGGCTTCCCGCCGGGGCTCGACGCGGCCGCGCTGCGCGCGCTCATGGGCGTCGCGGGCGGCGTGGCCGACGTCTCGCTCGCCGCCGCGGTGGGCGAGCAGCTCGCACTCGTCGAGTTTGAGGACGAGGCCGGCGCGGGCACGGCGCTCTCGCTCGGCGGCATGGCCATCGGCGACGCCTACACGCTGCAGGCGCGGCGCGGCGCGGGCCGCTGCGGCGCGCGGCGCAGCGCATGGGCGCGCGCCGCCGCGCCCGTCACCGCGCCGCCGCGCTCACACACGCCGCCGCCGCGCGCGCGCGCGCGCGCAGGTCGTCAAGGCGCCGGCGGTGAGCGCGCGGGACGTGCTGGCGCTCAACCCGGTTCTGGCGATGCAGATGCAGCAGGTACAGGCGGCGCAGGCCTCGATGGCCCAGAGCAAGGCGCTGCTGGCGCAGCTGCGCGCCAACGCGGGCCTGCCCGCGGCGGCGGCGAGCGGCGGCGGTGCCGGCGGCGGCGGTCGGGGGCGCAGTCGCAGCCGCAGCCGCGACCGCAGCCGCGACCGCGGGCGGCGCAGCCGCAGCCCGCCGGCGTTTGTGCTGGAGCGCCTCCGGCAGCGCGAGCTGCAGCAGCAGCGCGCCGGCGGCGGCGGGGGCGGCAGCGGCCCGCGCTTCTGGCCCGACCGGTGCGTGGGCGCTTAGCGCCGCGCCTGGGGCGCGCACGCGCACGCGCGCTGCGCCCGCCGCCGACGCGCAGCGCCCGCCGCCGCCGCCGCCCGCGCCCGCAGGCCCAGCTCCACCCGGCGCAGCAGGAGCAGGGAGCGCAGCCGGCGCGAGCGCAGCCGGAGCAGGGAGCGCAGCCGGCGCGAGCGCAGCCGGAGCAGGCGCCGCAGCCCCGAGCGCCGCCGCAGCCGCAGCAAGGACCGGGCAGGCGGCCTGCGCCGCGGCGACAGCAGGCGCGAGCGCAGCAGGGAGCGACGCAGCCGCAGCCGCGACCGCCGGCGCTCGCGGTCGGGCTCCGCCGAGCGCGGCGGCCGCCGCGACAGGGACCGCGAGCGGGGCAGGGAGCAGCGCGAGGGCAAGCGCGAGGGCGGCCGGGGCGGCGCCAAGGAGGAGCTGCAGCCGGGCGGCGAGGGCGGGGCGGGCGCCGCACCGACGGCAGAGGCCGGCGCGGAGCAGGCGCAGGGCGGGGCGCCGGCGGCCGACGCGGAGCGGCCTGGCGACGGCGGCGTCGATGGTGGCGTCGCCAACGGCGCCAACGGCGCGGCCAGCCCGCCCGCCAAGCGCTCGCGGAGCCGCAGCCCCGCCGGCGAGGAGGCGCCCGCCGCTGCCAACGGCGGCGACGGGGGCGCGCCGGCCGGCGAGGAGGCCGGCGGCGGCGACGTGGCGGCAGCCGCGCCGCAGGCGGCGGACGGCGCGGCCCGCGGCGGCCGACGGAGAGCGCGGCGACCGCCGCGGCAAGCGCCGCAGCCGCTCCCGCAGCAGGAGCCGGCGCCGGTCGCGCTCGCGCAGCCGCGGCCGGCGCAGCGCGAGCCGCTCCCGCTCGCGCGACGGCGGGCGCCGCAAGCGCTCCCGGAGCCGCAGCGGTGAGCGGCGGCACCACAAGTCGCACAAGTCGCACAAGAGCAAGCACAAGCACCACAAGGGCGACCGCTGACCGGCTGCGGGGCGCTGGCGCAGTGCGGCGGCCGCGGCGGGCGGCAGAGGAGGACGCGTGGGGGAGAGAGTAACGGCGCTGTCCGGTCCAGTTTCATTGTTGGCGGTGCCCGCGGCAGCACGCGCCGCCCTCGCCCGCGTCGCAGCGGCTGCCCCCTGTCGCAGGGGGCGGCACCGCTCCCCCCGTCGTCACCGACTGCGACCCCCCCCCCCCGGCCTGGTCCTGCATCAATGCCCAGGTGAGCGCGGCGCTGCAAAACTCGGTGCTGGCGGCGCCCGCGGCGCTGTGCGGGTGCGTTCGAATGGACGCGGCGCGCCGCCGCGCGCCGGCACTGCCGCCAGCCGTCGGCGGCTGCAGCGCAGCGCCGGTGCGCCGCGCGCGCGCGCGTCCGGTGTCCGCCAGTCCTGCTGGGGCAGCCAGTTGCAACTGGCCCAATTGGGTTCTAATCCTCGTCCCCTCCCATCTGCCGCCGGCTCACGCGCCGGTGCTGGGCGTGGTGATGGGCCGGATGCCGCCGCCGGTCGACACGCGCGGCCGGCGCGGCGACGCCGCGGCGGCCGACGCGGGCGAGCCCGGCTGCTCGGGGTCGGCGCGCGCCTTGGCCGCCGGCGACAGCGGCGAGCCCGGCTCGCCGCTGAGCGTGCGCGCGCGGTAGGCGTGGGTGGCGGCGTCGTACATGCCGCTGCGCTCGAGCTGGCGCGGCGCGGCGGAGGGCGGAGGGCGGAGGGCGGCGTCGGCGCGCGCGCGCCTGCGCTGCACGCGCAGGCCGGCGGGGCCTTGGCCTTGGCGCGTGCGGCACGTGGGCGCGGCGCGCAGCTCACCCGGCGCTTCGGCACCTCCAGGACGAGCCCGGCGATGGTCAGCGCGCCCAGCAGTGCAAAGATGGGCGCCAGCCATGCCGCGAGGCTGCCGCGGCGCGCGGCGAGCAGCGCGCCCAGCACGCACGTGGCCACGCCTGCGGCGGGCGGGGCGGGGCGGGGTCGGCGTCGGCAGCCGCTCCTGGCTGGCTCCTGTGCCTCCCCCTGAACACGCGCCGCCGCGCGCACCGACGAGGACGGTCAGCCAGCCCAGCGCGGCGTGGCCGCGCCGCCAGCCGCCGGCCTTGCGGCTCGCCGCGCCCGGCCAGGTGAGGCCGAGCAGGGCCTGGAGCACCGCGAGCCCCGTGGCGGCGGCAGCGAGCGCAAAGTGTGGCAGGGTCAGGCCGGCGAGGCCCGCCACGCCGCCGCTGGCGGACCAGAGCAGGGCCATGGGCACGGCAAAGGACGCCGCCACGGCGGCCACGCCCAGCGCCTGCAGCCCGTTGTGGAGGTGGCGCCACAGCGCCGACACCTGCCCGGGCTGCGGCGGCGGTTGGGCGGCGGCGCCGGCGGCAGCGGTGAGCGCCCGCGCGCGCGCGCCGGCTGGCCTCGGCCCCGCGCCGGCGCGGCCTTGGACCCCGCGCGTGCGGCCCCGCCAGGACCCCCGTGCGCGGCGACGCCGCGCCGGCGCACCTGGCCCTCGCCAAAGAGCCACTTGTGCCGCGCCAGCAGGCCGCCGGCGGGCAGCAAGAAGCAGAAGGCCGCGAGGCCGAGCGCGCCGTGCGCGACGATCGCCGCCGCGCGGGCGCCGGAGGGGCCGCCCGGGCCGGCGGACGCGGCGCCTGCGGCGGCGGGCGCGCGGGGAGGGGCGCGTGGGCAGCGCGCGCGGGCGCCGCCGGCGCTGCAGGTTCCTGCCGCGCGCGCGGCGGGCGGCGGTGAGCGCCGGCGGCGGCCGGCCGCGCCTGAGCGCATGTCGACGATGATGGACCCCTGCTGCTTGTGGCGCCCCAGCGCGGTGCTGGTGGAGGTGGCCCAGATCAGCGGCACAACTGGGGCGGCGGGGGCAGCAGCGGGGCGGGTCGGCGGGGGCTGGCCCGCGCGCGCGCACGCGCGTGGCGGCGCCGCGGCCGACGAGGCCCCCTCCTCTCGGGCGGCGTGCGGCGCACCGGCGGGGTTCAGGTTGCTGGTGAGCGCCGCGTCGGTCGTGGCGGGGCGGCTGAAGCAGAGCGTGGTGGTCTGGCTGTTGGAGGTGAGGTTGACGCGGCGCACGGCGCCCAGGCCGCTCGCCCAGCCGGGCGCGGGGCGGACGCCCAGCACGGTGCGCGAGGTGAGGCGGTGCGGCGCGACCTGCGCGCGGCGCAGGGCCGGGCGCTCGCGTGGGCGGCGCGCGCGCGCGCGGGCGGGCGGCGGCCGCCACACGAAGCGTGCGTCTCCCCCCGCCCAGCCTGCCCCAGCCGGCGACAAACCCGTGTGTCGCCCGTCTTGGGGTCCACGCTGCCGATGACCGCGTCCGAGGGCACCATCTGCCCCGGCGTGACGGGGAAGCCAACCCCCAGCCAGCCCTGCGCCGGCGGGCGCGGCGGCAGCAGCACAGCGCGGGCGCGTGCCCACATGTGTCAGCGCGCCGCTCAGCGGCCGCGGCAGCGCGTCCCGACGCAGCGCGTGGCGCGCCCGCGCGCCGCCGCACCTCCTCGCCGCTCTCTAGCGCAAGGTGCATCATCTCGCCGGCGCCCGGCGGCGGCGCGCGGCCGTCGGCCTTGCGCGTGCAGGCGTTGTCGGGCGCGGGCCCGCCGTAGCTGTAGTGCAGGCGCACGCCGCGCGACACCTCGCGGCTGCAGTCGTAGCCCAGGGAGGAGCCCTCGGGGCAGGCCGAGCCCGCCTGGCTCATCGTGGACGGCGCTGCGGCGGTGATCGTGGTCAGGACGCCGCTGCGCGGCTCCGGCTGCTGCGGCGCCGCCTCGGGATGCTCCTCGCCGGGCTGCTGCTGCGCCGCGGGCTCGGCGGACGCGCCGGCCGGCGCGGCGGGCTGCGGCTCGGGCTCCGCCGCGGCGGCGCCGGGGGTGCAGTGGTTGGGCGGGCACTGGCTCAGCCGCAGCACGGGCAGCCCCAGCTGGCTCTTGGACAGCGGCGCCGTCGGCGAGGTCGCGCTGGAGACCTTCACCTCCACCGGGCCTGGCCCGGCGGCGGGCGGCGGCGGGCGGCAGGCGACAGGGGCGGTGTGTGGGCGCGGCGCTGGCGCGGGCACCCACGAGGGCGGCCGCCGTCCCCGCCGTCCCGCGCACCGAGCATGCCGCAGGCGACCTGCCACCGCGCGGTGAGGCGCCTGACCAGCTGCCGGTCGGGCGTCGTCAGCGCGTTGGCGCTGCGGCGCGCGGCGGCGGGCGGGCGGGCAGCAGAGTCGGCGCCGGACGGCGCGCGAGCGCCGCCGCGGCGGCGCGCGCCCCGCCGCGGCGGCGCGCGCCCCGCCGCGGCGGCGCGCGCCCCGCCGCACCAGCGCGGAACGTTGGCCTCCAGCAGCGTGCCCTGGGAGACGGTCAGCAGCGCGCCGCGCGGCGCCTCGCCCGCAAACGCCACCTCCACCGTGTGCGTCTCGCCCGGGCACAGCCCGGTCACGGGCTTACCATTCAGGCTGACGCTGAGCTCGCTCGCACTGCGCGCAGGGCGGGCAGCAGCAGCGGCGGCGGCGCGGGGCGTCAAGCGGCGCGCGTGGGCTGCCGCAGCTGCTGCGCCGGCTGGCCGGAGCTCTAGGGACTCTCCACCACGCTCCGCGCGCACCTGTCGAGCACCAGCGGCTGCGTGCCAGCCACAGCGCGAGTGGGGTGGCCGAAGCACCCTTGCTGCGGCGGGAGCAGCAAAGAGCCCGTCGCGCCTGTCGTCGCTAAGGCTACGACCAGAGCTGCCACCAGCTGCAGCGCGCCAAAAAAACGCAGCTGCATGGCGTCGGCGCCAGACGAGCCGCAAGGGTCGGCTCGCGCGCAGGCAGCCTCGCAGAGGCTGGCAGCGACGCTGGACGTCGTGGGTGTCGATGTGAGCGTCGGGGAATCGTGCGGGAGCTGCTCGAGCAGCGCTGCGAGCTCAGGGTCTGCCGGCGGCGTCCGCAGAGCTGGCACGCGTCCCGGGAACACGCGGCGCGCTTGCACGGCCCCGCACGCACGCGGGGTGCGACGACCGCCAAAAACTCTCACTAGCTCACGCGCCGCGCGCGCGCCCCGCGCGCTCCGCAACCGCAGCGCCGCACGCGGTGAGCGCACGAGCTTCGCCGACGCAGACCGACCTACCACACCACCACAATGAACAGTGCTGAGTCACGCGTTGCCGCACGCAGTGCCGGAAGTGCAGGGGAGAGGGCGCCGGTCCAACCATGGCGGGCGTGGGCGCGCCGCGCCGCCGCCCCACCTGCCGGCGTGCGGGGGCAAACGCGGCCCCTCGGGCCGCCGCTGCTGGTGGTCGCCCCCACCAGTGCAAAGCTGTCCACGCGGCGGCGCGCCCCGGCCGCCGACTGGCTTCCCCCGACCCACCCCCTGCATACATGCAGCCAGCTGCTGCGGGGGAGCCAAAACCACGCGGCGCCGCGCCACGCGCGAGAGGGGCACGAGCTGCCGGGCGGCGGCGCCGGCTGCGGCACGGGCGCCGCCGCCGCATGGACACAGGCGCGTCGGGCGGCGCCGCGGGCGCCGGGCGCCCGGGCGCGCCGCGTGCCCCCGCCTCGCCGCCGGGTGCGCGTGGTTGGCGGCGCCTGCTGGGCGCCCGCTGCGCCTGCTGCGCCGCGCCACATCAACGCCACATCACGTCACAGGTAGTGCATCGCCGCGCCGGCGGGGTCGTCGTACTCGTCGTCGTGCCCCTCGCTCGCGTAGCTCATGCGCGGCTTGTTGGCGGTGAGCTTCTCGCTGATCATCGCGCACGCGAGCTGGATGGCGCCGTAGCTCCCGCTCACGCTCACCTCGCGCTCGTGCGTGTGCGGGTCCATCTTGCTGCGGTCGCTGATCTTGATGGTCACCTTGGCGTTCTGCGCGGCGGCACCGCGCGGCGGCGCGCGGGCGGGCGGGCGGGTGGGTGGGTGGGTGGGTGGGTGGGTGGGTGGGTGGGTGGGGGAAGAGCAGCGGGCGCGTGGGCAGAGGCCGCCCGTGCGACGCGCTGGGGCCGCGCGCTGCTGACCCCCCTCCCCCGAACCGCCCCCGCCTCGCCTGCTGTATCTGCGTCAGCGTCTGGCCCTTCTTGCCCAGCACCGCGCCGACGTCCTCGTCCTGCAGCGCCATCAGCAGCTGCGCCTTGGCCGCGCCGAGCACGCTGCGCGCGGTGCTCGTGCGCACGGCGGGGATGAGGCCCTGCGTGTTGGCCAGCTGCAGCGTGAGGTCCATGTAGGCACCAAACTTGTCGTCAGCAGACAGCTGCGCACGCGGACGCACGGACGCGGCACGGCGGCGGCGGCGGGACAGCGGCGGCGGGCGGGGCGTGCGGGGCGTGAGGGGCGGCGCGTCGCGGCGCGGGCCGCGCCACACTGCGCCGCGGTCCTCCTCCCGCGCCCGCCGCGGCGCGCCGCCACGCCGCCACGCACCGTGTTGAGTATGAGCGCGACCGCGCGCAGCACCTTGTCGCGGCCGCCGCTGACGGTGATGAGTCGCTCGCTGTCGCTGGGCGTGAGCTCGCTGAGCGGCTGCACCCGGATCGTCGCGCCGCTGTCAGACATGAAGTCGCGGATGGTCTGGCCCTTCTGCCCGATCACAGCGCCGCACAGCTTGCGCGACACAGCCATCTTGACCTGACGCGCCGCAGGAGCGGGCGGCGCGGCGCCGCGGACGTGGGCGCACCGCGCGCGGCGGCGACGCGCCGCGTGCGCCGCGCCGACCGCTGCGTGCGCGGCGCCGCGTCGAGCGCCGCACCGCGTCCTCGCGCGGCTTGGCCGCCGCGCGGCCCATGGCCATGGCGGGCTCCTTGGGGAGCTTCTCGAGCATGAGGAAGACGCTGGTCAGCACGCTGTGCAGCGAGCCGCTCAGCAGCAGCACGCGCTCGCTCGTGCCTGCGGCGGCGGCACGGCGCACGGCGCACGGCGCGGCGCGGCGCGCGGCGGGGTTGTGTGGGCTGGCGTGGGCGCCGCGGGCGCGGGTGGTGGCGGCCCTGGCAGGGCGCTGGCGCTGGCGGGCGGCCCCCGGACCTGGGTAGAACTCGCCCGCCCGGGAGAGCTGCACCCGGGCGCCGGAGTTCTTCTGGATCTGCTCGATGGTCTGTCCGCCCTGTGGGCACGCGCGACGGCCGGCGGGATCAGGCCCACGCCGCCCAGGCGCGGCAGGGCGGGCGGGGTCGCGGCCATCTGCTGCTCCCCGCGCGCCCGCCCCGACGCGCCGCGACGCGCCTTGCCGATCACGCTGCCCGCGGCGGCGTTGGAGATGAGGAGCTTGGCGATGACGGGCTGGCCGCCGCTGGGCGTGTCGGCGCTGGTGCCGGGCAGGCCCTCGCAGGCGCTGCTCGCGGGCGCCTCCTCCTCGTCCTCCACGTCGGCCTCCTCCTCGAGCTCGGCCTCCAGCTCCGCCTCCAGCTCGTGGTCGGCCATAGGGGCGGGCGGGGGGTGCGGGGGGCGGGTGGTGGGCGATGGGGGAGGGCGGGGGTGGTCGAAGGGGGCGTCGGGGGAGGCGTGTGGCGGGCGCGGGCGGGCGGGCCGCAACCTGGCGTCCCTGCAGCAGCAGCCGCGCTTTTGGCACGGCCCTGCGCCGCGAGCCTGCACACCGGCGTGCCGGGGGCTCCCTCCCAGACGCCGCGCCCGCCCCCACATCCCCACGCGCGATCTGGCGCGCCGCCGCACGCCCAGCAGCGCCGACGCGGCGCGACAGCGCGCAAACCATCACGCCGCCGCGCCGGCGCAGCGCACCGCCCGCGGCGCGCCGGGCCGGCGGGGCATGAGCACGCGTGCCTGAGCAGGCACCCGGCCCAGCCCGCCCGGTCCTCGCGGCGGCGCGCGCGGCGCGGCGGCGCGCGCGGAGCAGCAGCGGCAACCGCCGGCGCGTCGCGGGCCGCGCCCGGCCGGCCGACGATGGCGGGCGAGGCGGCGCCGAGCGCCATCTACGCCGAGCTGGTGGCCGCCGTCGGCGAGCTGCGCGCGCGGGGGCTGGGCCAGGCGGCAAAGTGGGCGGCGGAGCAGCTCGTGGGGCTGCCGCCGGGCGCGGCCGACGCGGGCGCGCCTGCGGCCGCGGCCGCGGCCGCGGCGGCGGCGGCCGTGCCGGAGCACCCGCGCCTGCTGCAGGGCCGCGCCTACTTCGAGGCCAAGGTGGGCCGGAGGGAGGCAGGGCGAGTGGAGGGGTGGGGGAGGGGGTGGTGGGGCGCGTCGCGCGCAGCCAGCAGCGCCCCCGACCCCGCGCACCACGGCCCGCCGCCGCGCGCGCCGCGCAGGAGTATGGCCGCGCCGCGCACGTGCTGGGCGGCGTGCCGGGGCGCGTCGCGCCCTTCCTGCGCTGCTATGCCCTCTACCTCGCGGGCGAGCGGCGGCGGGAGTGAGTCGCGGCGCTGCGGAGGGCGGGGGAGCCGCGCCGGGCGACCACCGCCGCAGCGGCAGCGAGGGTCGGGCGCCGGGGGCGCAGCCCCGCGCCCTGGGCTGCCGTGGCGCGGCGGCGTCTGACGACGCGCGGCGCCGCCGCCGCTGCGCAGGGAGGAGCGTGTGGAGCTGTCGGGGCCGCTGGGCAACGCGGCGACGGTCAACCAGAACCTCGACCAGGCGCGGCCGCGGCGCCACGGCGGCGGCGGCGCGCGCTGCGGCGGCGCGCGCTGCGGCGGCGGGTCCGGGGCGGCCACGGCGGCGGGCGCGGCAGCGGCGGCGGCGGCGGCGCGCGCGCTCACGGTGGCGCGGCCGGCGCAGGTGGTCGCTGAGCTGGAGGGCGGCGCGGCGGGCGGCGCGCTCGCGGGCGACGGCGCGGCGCTGTATCTGCGGGCGCTGTGTGAGATTGACCGGTGCGGCCGGCCACTCAGGAGGGGGGCAGAGGGGGCGGGGGGGGGGGGGGGGGGGGGAGGGCGAGCCCCGGCCGCGGGCACGCGACGCGCCCCGGCCGCGGCCGCGCCGCGCCGGCCGCGAGCGCGCCGCGCCGCCGCGCGCGTCCGCAGGGACCACCGCGACAGCGCGCGGCAGCTGCTCGTCGCGGCGGTGACGGCGATGCCGTGCAACTGGTCGGCCTGGCAGGCGCTGGTGGGGCTGTGCGACGACCTCGACGCGGTGTCGGGCCTCGCGCTGCCGGGGCACTGGGCGCGCCACTTCTTCCTCGCGTCGCTCTGCCTGGAGCTGCAGCACAACGCCGAGGCGCTGAGCCGCCTGCAAGTCATCGACCAGGTGGGCGCTGCGCCGCGGCGCGGCGGCGCCGCGCCGGGGCAGCCGGGGGCGCGGCGCGGCGCGCCGCGGCCGCGCGCGGCCCCCCAGCTGAGCGCCGCCGGCGCCGCTGCCGCGGCACACACACATCCACACGCACCCCCCCCCTCCCCCCCCTACGCCTCCAGATCTTCCCCGGCAGCGACTGGGTCGCGGGCAGCGCGGCGCAGGCGCACTACAACGCGCGCAACTTTGACGAGGCGCAGGCGCTGTTCGAGGACCTGCTGCAGCGCGACCCGCACCGCCTGCAGGCGCGCCGCGGGGGGCCTGCGCTGCGCGGGGCCTGCAGCACACCGCGCCGCGCCGCGCGGGCCGCTCGCTCGGCCCTGGCCCCTGGCACGCGCCCCTCCGTGTGCCCCCCCTCCTTGCCTTGCCCCCGCTCCCCTTCCCCCCTCAAACGCGTCGCCCCCCGTTGACCCCTCACTTGACTCACCCCCGCCCCGCCCCTGTGCGTCCCCTGTGTGCCCCCTGCCTGTCCCTGCACACACACAATGCGCGCAGGGCATGGACACCTACAGCAACATTCTCTTTGTCAAGGAGGCCTTTGCGCCGCTGAGCCACCTCGCGCACCGCCTGGCGGCGGGGGCCAAGTACAGCCCCGAGGCCTGCTGCGTGGCGGGGAACTACTACAGCCTCAAGGTGGGTGTGTGTGTGGGGGGCGGGGGGGGGGGGGGGGTGGCTGGGTGTGGGAGGGAGGAGGGAGGGAGGGGGGAGGGAGGGAGGGGTGGGTCCATGGTCGAGGGCGGGCGTGCGCGCCGCCTCGGCCATGCCGGCACGCAGAGGCGCGCGCACCCCCGCCGCCGACACCCCCGCTGCCGGACCCCCCCCCCACCCACCCACCCGCACACACACACACGGCCGCCGGCGGTCATCCTGCGCAGGGCGCGCACGAGCGGCGGTGGAGTGGTTCCGCCGCGCGCTGTGCCTGAGCCGCACCTACCTCAGCGCGTGGACGCTGATGGGGCACGAGTACGTGGAGCTCAAAAACGCGCCGGCCGCGATCGGTGCGCGACGCGTGCACGCGCGGCACAGCGCGCACGCGCTGTCCGCGGGCTGGGCGTGGCGGCGTGCCTCGGGCGCGCGCGCCGCAGTGCGCCAGGCCGCGCCGCCCGCCGCCGGGCCTCGGCCTGCGCCCCCCCCCCCCCACACACACACGCCCACACACACACGCCCACACACGCCCACACACACGCCCGCGCCTGCGCCGCCGCCGCGCCGCGCAGAGGCGTACCGGAGCGCGGTGTGCCTCAACGCGCGCGACTACCGCGCCTGGTACGGCCTGGGGCAGACGTACGAGCTGCTGGGCATGCCAGTCTACGCGCTGCACTACTACAGGTGGGGGGCAAGGGGGGGGGGGGGCGCAGTGCACCCAGGGGGCAGGGGGGAGGGGTTCCAGGGGGGCAGGGGGGTGCGGCCACCAATGCCGCCTGCATGTGGTGCGCTGCGCGTGCTGCGACTGTCGCGACTGCTGCGCGTGGCTGACGTCGACCCTCCGCCCTTCGACCCCCCCCCCCCCCCCCCCCCCGGCAGGCGCGCGGCGCTGCTGCGCCCCGGCGACCCGCGCATGTGGTGCGCGCTGGGGCACTGCTACGAGGCCGAGGGCCTGGCGTCGCCCGGGCTCGCGCTGCGCTGCTACCGCCGCGCCGTCGCGCACGGCGACCGGGAGGGCATCGCGCTCGCGCGCCTGGTGCGCGCGCGCTGCGCGCCGCGCCGCGCCGCGCGTCGGGGCCGCGGCCGGGGCGCTCCGGCGCGCTCGAGGACGGCGCGCGCGCGCTGCCTCCGCCTCTGCCCACGCGCCGCGCACACGACGAGCGCCGCCACCCTCAGCCCTCTCAACGCCCTCTCAACGCCCTCTCAGCGCCCTCCCACCCCTGCCCCCCTCCCGCCCCGCGACACCCCGCGCGCGCGCAGGCGAAGCTGCACGAGGCCCAGGGCGAGGCGGGGCAGGCGGCGCACTACTATGCGCTCAACCTCGCCCGCCTCGACGGCGAGGGTGCGGGCGGGGCGGACGTGACGGAGGCGCTGCTCTTCCTCGCTGAGTACGCCAAGGTGGGCGTGTGTGGGGGTGTGTGGGTGTGTGTTGGGGGGGGGGGGGGGGGGCACGCGTGTGCGGTTTGTGTGCGTGCGTGTGTGTGTGCGCGGAGGGGGAGGGGGAGGGGGAGGTGAGGTGCCGCACGCCGTGCGGCGGCGGCGCCGCGTGCCGCGCGCACGTGAGGCCGAGCGCGCCGCGGCACACACGCGCGCAGGACGCGGGCTGCTGGCCGAGGCGGAGGGCTACTGCCAGCGCCTCATGGACGTGGGCGGCCCGCAACATGCGCGCAAAGGCCATACTGCGCGACATGCGCAGCACCACCAACAGCGCGCCGCCGCGGCCGCGGCCGCCGCGAGCGCGGGCGGCGGCGGCGGCGCCGGCGCCGCCGCCGGCCGCGGCGGGCTCGGCGGCGCGCCGGTCGGCCGGCCCGCGCTCGGCGCGCGGCGCGTGCTCGGCGAGCCGGCCGGCGGGCCGGCGGCGCCGGCGGCGCGTCGTGGCTGAGCCAGCTGCAGCCGCAGCAGCCGGCGGCGGCGGCGGCGCTGGCGCAGCAGCAGCAGGCCCACGCCTCGACGCCCGGCGGCGGCGCGGCGACGCCGGGTGCGCGAGCGGCGCCGCGCCGCGCCGCGCCGCGCCGCGCCGCGCGGGCGGCCCGCCCGCCTGCCGCGCTGCCGGCCGCTCAGCAGCCTCTGCGTGCCGGCCTGCCCCCCTCCACCCTCACCCCGCAGGGGCGCTGAGCATCGTGATGGATGACGACGAGGACGACCAGGACGACATGCTGCTGCTCACGGGCGGGCCGCCCGGGAGCGCCGCCACGGCGGCGGCGGGTTGGCCCCCGCACGCGACGCCGCGCCGGGCGCGCGCTGCCGCTGCTGCACGGCGGCGGCGGCGGCAGCGCCAGCCCCGACGACATGGCGCTGGCCACGGGGCGCCGCCCGCGCGCGCGCGGGCGGTGCCGCCGCCGCGGCGCCGCGGCGCGCCGGGCGGGCCGCGGCGCGGCGGCGGCGGCGGCGCCGCCGCTGCTGTGCCGCCCAGCCCCAGCGACGACGGCGACGCCGACATGGAGCTCGCGGGGCCCACGCCGCACCAGGCGTTCGGGGGCTTCGACACGCCGCCGGGCGCGGCGGGCGGCTCGGCGGGGCCGCCGCCCGCGCCGCCCGCGCGGCGCGGCGCCGCGCCCCGGCGGCCGGCGGGCCGCCGCGACGCCCGCGGCCGGCTTTGGCGGCGGCACGCCGTTTGTCACGCCGCCCGCGCGGCGCGGCGGCGCCGCCGGCGGCCCCGGCTGGCGCGCCAACCTGCTGCACCTGCTGGGGCCGGGCTTTGACGCACCGCCGACGCAGCCCGTTGGGCGGCGCCGCCCGGGCGGCGGCGGCGGCACGCCCGGCAGCACGCCCGGCGGCAGCGACGGCTGGACGCCGCCCGCCGCCCGCGCGCGCCGGCAGCGGCCTGTTTGACACGCCCCCGAGCGGCGGCGCGGCCCTGGCGCCGGCGGGGCCCGCCGGGCTTTGCGTTTGCGTCTGCGAGCTCAACGCCCCACCAGCGCCGGCGGGCGCGCGCCCGGCGGGCGCACCGCGGCGGCGGGCGCGGCAGGGGCAGCGCGCTCGCGGCCGGGCCGGGCGGGCGCGGCGCGGCGCTCACGCCCGAGGCCGCAGCCGCGGCCGCGGAGCTGGCCGCCTCGCTCACCGGCGGCGGGCGGTGGAGCGCGCGCCCGGGCGGCCGGCCCGGCGCGGACGGCGCGCCGCTGTGAGCGCGGCCAGCGGCGCACGGGCGGGCCGTGCGGCGGTGCAGCGGCGGTGCGAGGCGGGCGTGCTCCAGCTCGGCGGTGCGTCGCGGTCGTCGACCGCTGCCGGCAGCGCGCGTGTGCAGGCCGCGCGGGAGCGGCGTTGCCGAGACTGATTGGCCTTTAGCGCCTGGCGCTGTGTGCGAGTGCGAGTTGAGCCGGCAGTCCAGCTGAATGAGTTCGCGCCGCTGTTGGCTCGCGCCGCGCCGTCATGACGGCGCCGCCACCCGCGCGCCTGCTCGCCGGCGCGCGCGCGCTGCTGCCCTGCCCGCTTGCCCACAGCTGGGGTGTCACAGCGAGCAGCCATGGCGCCGCACGACGTGATTGTGGAGGACGCGGACGACCCGGGAGAGCTCGGCGTGCACCACCTCGCCCGCAGCAGCGTGGCGCCCAGCGCAGCGGCGCAGAAGAGCGCCCATGGCAGCAGCGAGAGCTGCAGCAGCAGCAGCAGCACTGAGGACGACGCGCCGGGCTGGCTACGCAGGCGGGTGCTGTTTGCCGCCTGCCTGTGCATCCTAGGTGCGTCGCGGCGTCCTGGCAGCCCTGGCAGCCCTGGCAGCGGGCCGACAGGCTTGCTGTGGTAGCGATCAGGGCTCCCGACCAGCCGCGGAGCAGGCGGGCCGCCCGCGGCGCGGCGGGAGGCGCGGCTGCAGCAGCATCTTCCCGCGCCTCCCGCCGCGCCGCGGGCGGCCCGCCAGCTGCCTGCGCAGCTCGTGAGCTTGTTCAGTGAGTTTGCAGATACTGAGGGAGCTCAGACGTAGCTCAGGCGCCGTTGGTCGGGCTGCAGGTGCCCGATTTTTGGCTGAGCGCCCCACGCCGCCCCGCCGCCCCACGCCGCAGGCAACGAGCTCTGCGAGCGGTGAGCGTGGTCTCGGACCTCACGGCAGCTGCGCGCCGTCGGGCGCGGGCGCCGGCACCCGCGCGCGCGCCGGCGGCAGCAGCGCGGGCAGCGCCCGGGCCCGCGCCGCCGCCGCGACCGCGCCGCCGCCGCGCCGTGCAGGCTTGCCTTCTACGGCCTGCAGACCAACATGGGGCTGTACCTGAAGAAGCAGCTGGCGTACCCCGCCGACCGCGCGAGCCAGCTGCTGCAGGTGTGGAAGGCGAGCGTCTACCTCACGCCGCTGCTCTCGGCGGGTGAGCGCCCGCCCGCTGCGGCACGCGCCGCCGGCGCGCGCCGGGCGCCGCGCATGGCGTGATGCGGCGCGCCGCGCTCGCCTCGCTCTCCCCTCACGCGCGCGCGCGCTGCAAACCCTGGGCCGCAGCTACCTGGCCGACGCGGTCGCGGGGCGGTTCTGGGTGATCCTCGCCTTCAGCAGCACCTACTTTGTGGTGGGGCGCGCGCCATCGCGCCACAGCACAGCACGCGCAGCGCGGGCTGCAGCCGGCCGCGAGCGACTGCAGCGCGGCCGGGCCCCGCGGCGCGCCGACCGCGCCGACCGCGGCAGCAGCGGCGGCCGGCGCGCGCCGCGGCCCCCAGGGCCTGCCGCCCCTGCCACCCCTCCCTCTCGCACCACCCACCCGCACCCGCCCACCCACACCCACACCCACGCCCACCCACCGCCACCCACACCCCAAGGGCATGCTGGGCATCACGCTGGTCAACGTCCTCCCCGCAACCGCGCCGGTCGCGGGCGGCGACCCCCCGCCGGCGGGCCTGGGCGTGGTGCGGGGCGTGTTCTGGCTGTTCATGTACCTCACCGCCCTCGGCAGCGGCGGCATCAAGCCCTGCGTCAGCACCTTTGGCGGCGACCAGTTCAGGCGCGCGGGCCAGACCAGGAGCTAGCAGGGGCCACGGCGGGGGGGGGGGGGGGGGGGGGGGGGGGCGGCTCGCGCGCGCGCGCGCGGCGGCGCTCACGCGCGCGGGCCGCGCCGCGCCGCGCCGCGCCGCAGGCAGTCCAACGCGTGGGAGCGCAAGGCGCTGTCGTCCTTCTTCACCTGGTTTTACTTCTGCATCAACATCGGTGCGGGCCCCGCCGGCCGCGGCGGCGGCTGCAGCATGCGCAGCGGCAGCGCCCGCGGCGCGGGGGTGCCAGCGGGCAGCCGGGCCTTGGCAAGGGGCGCCACTGCGGTACGCGGCGGCGCGCGGCGCCGCCCCGCCGCCGCAGGCGCGCTGGTGGCGAGCACGGTGGTGGTGGGCGTGCAGGAGAGCAAGGGATACGGCGTCGGCTTCGGGTGAGGGCGGCGGCGGCGGCGGCGCCCGCCGGCAGCTGGGGCGGCCCAGGGGCGCTGCGCCGCGTGCCGCCGACGCGCTGTGATCACGCGCGTCCGCCGCTGCCGCTGCCGCCGCGCAGGATCCCGACCGCCGCGTTTGGCGGGGCCATACTGCTCTTCATTGGCGGCGGCGCGGCGGGGCTCTACACGCGCCTGCCGCCCGAGGGCTCTCCCTTCACGCGCATCGCCCGCGTGCTGCGCGGTGCGCCGCGCCGCCGCGCGCGTGCTGCGCAACCCGCCGCAGACCCTGCTGCGCCGCAGGCCTGCGCCGCAGGCAGCCCCCGCGCCGAGCCGGCCGCGCCCGTGCCCGCCCACCCGCGCAGGCGCGGTGGCCAAGCGGCGGCTGCCGCTGCCGGCCGACCCGGCGGCGCTGCACGACCCGCCGCCGGGCACGCCGGGCGCGCTGCCGTTCTCGATGGCCCACACGCGCCGCATGCGGTGCGCCGCGGCCCCCCGGCGGGGCGCTGCCGCCGTCCCATCCGCGCACGTGCGACCCGCCGCCGTGCCGCCCCGCAGGTGCCTCGACGCGCGGCCATCGTGGTGGCGGCACCGCCCGACGCGCCGCGCGGCGCCCCGGCAGCGGCTGCGGTCGGCGCCGGCGGCGGCGCGTGCAGCGTGACCGAGGTGGAGGAGGCCAAGGCCTTCATCGGCGTGCTGCCCCTCTTCGGCTGCCTCTGCATTTACCAGGTTTGTCGCTGCGTCCGAGCCTGCCTCGCGCTCGCCACCGCCACCAGCAGGCACGAACGCTCACCTGCCGCCACCGCCCCCCCCCCCCCCCCCACACACACACACACACCACCAGATGACATACGACCCCATCTTCACGCTGCTGCCCTACCCCGGCGACACCATGGACCGGTGCGCCCCGCCTGCCGCGGCGCGCGCCCGCCGGCCGGCGGGGGCGCGCACAGCGCGGCGCACACGCGCGGCCCTCGCCCAGCACCTCCCCTCTCAGCTCACACACACGCGCGCACACACACACACCACACCACCCCCAGGAGCCTGGGGTCGCTGACGGTGCCGGCGTCGTCGATCTCGTTCGCCAACACCTTTGGCGTGCTGCTCACCGTCGTCGCGTACGACCTCGGCGTCGCGCCGCTCGCACACAAGTGGTGACCGCCGCGGCGCGCGAGCCACGCGCAACGCCGCCGCAGCACCGCGCCCGGCCTGGGCCGGGCCCGCCACGCGACGCCGCCGCCCGCCGCGCCGCCCGCCGCGCCGCGCCAGGCTGGGCCGGCCGCTGCGCATGACGACGCGCATCGGGCTGGGCTTTGCCATCCAGCTGCTCGCGCTCGCGCGTCCGCCGCGCTCATCGAGGGCGCGCGCTACAAGGCGCGGCGCACCGCGCCGGCGCGCGCCCGGCGCCCGCGCGCCCCGGCGCTGCAAGGCGCGGCGCCGTCCGCCGACGCCGCCCGCACGCGCCGCGCGCAGGTGGTCGCGTCGTCGGGGCTGCGGCAGGCGTTCCTGGCGGCGGGGCCTGGCGCCGACTATCTGGACCCGGCCTTCACGCAGCCCATGAGGTGCGGCGGCGCGCGGGGGCCGCGCGCGCGCGCGCACCCCGTCTGGGCCGCCCAGCAAGCTCGGCCGCCGCCTCCCTGACCGCGCCGGCTCCCTGACCGCGACCCGCCAGCATCTGGTGGCAGGCGGTGCCCTACTTCCTGCTGGGCGTGAGCGAGGTGTTCACCAACATCGGCGCCATGGAGCTCTTCTTCACCCAGGCACGCCGGCACGACGGCACCGCGGCCCAGCGGCAGGCCAGCCCAGCGGCGGCGGCCCGCGCGCAGCGGCCCGAGCGGCAGCCTCGAGCTTGCCGCGGCGCGGGCGCGCGCGAATGCACACGCGGCGCGGGCCCGTGGGCGGCGGACGACGGCGGCTCGGCCCCCGTCGCCGGCCAGCGGGGGTGCCGCCGGGCGCGGCGGGCCGCGCGGGGCGCAGCCTCGGTCGACGGCGCGCGCGCGCCCGCCCGCCGCGCGCGCAGGTATCTGAGGGCATGCGCAGCCTCGGCGCGAGCGTGTACCTGCTCACGGTTGCGGTGGGCACCTACGCCGGCAGCGCGCTCAACGCGGTCGTCGCAGCCGCGGCGCCGGGCGACGCGCGGTGGGTGGCAGACAATCCGCTGTTTGGTAGGTACGACTGCTACTTCTGGCTGAACTTTGGCATCCTGGCCCTCGGCCTGGGCCTGTACTGGATCCTCGTGGCGCGGCGGTACGCGGAGACGCCGCTGCCGGGCGGGCCCAAGGCCAAGGGCGGCGGCGACGGCGCGCCGGCGGCGCGGACAAGGCCGCGTGACGCGGCGCGCGGGGTGCTGCGGTCGATGTTCCGGGGGCGCTGCGCTGCTGCGTCGGGCGCGCTGTTGGTTCCACCTCGCGCGCACTCGCACGGGCAATGCTGGCGCTCGCGCGCGCGCCGCGGCCCCCGCTCCTGCGCCGCAGCCGCCCCCGGCCGTCGCGCCCCGGCAGCCCCGCTCCTCCGGCGCCGCCGCCGCGCCGCCGCCGGCCTCACAGCTCGCCGGCGTCGGGCGCCCACACGTCATCCTCGGGGTTTTGCAGCCGCCCCGACCTGTAGTCCTCAACGCCTGCGCGGCGGCGCCAGCAGGGGCGGCGGTGGGGGCGGGACACGCGGGCGCGCGCCCCCGTCGCGCGCGGCCATGCTGCGGCCCCAGGCCCCTCTCCCAAGGCCCCTAGTCCTCACATCACACCTGCGCGATCTCCTCCTGGGTGCTCATCACAAACGGCCTACGGCAAGAGGGGACAGGGGGAGGCAGCAGCAGCGGCGAGGCCTCGGCCAGGCGCGGGGCCAGCGCACCGCCCGCGCGCCCGCCGCGCCCGCCAGCCGAGGGCGCCAGCCGCCGCGGCGCGCCGCGCGCCGCGCACCCGTGCTGCACCACCGGCTCGTGCAGCGGCCGGCCGGCCATCAGCAGGAAGCGCAGCCCTGCCGCGCCGCCGTAGGCCCGCGCCGCCGTCGCTGCCGTCGCTGTCGGCGCCGCCGGCGCCGCCGGGGCCCGGCGCCTCGGCGCCGCCGCCACCGCCGTGACGACGTCGCCCTCGCCTGGGGGGTTGGGTTGTGGTGCCGAGGAAGGGGGGGGGGGCGAAGGTTGTCAGCAGGCGCGGGGCGGCGGAGAGCAACGCGCCGGCCCTGCGCCGCGCTACGCCGGCGGCCCTGCGCGTCGCCGCCGCCACCGCACCGAGCACGAGCGCGTGGCGCGTGGCCGCGGGCGCGCCGCAGACCTCGCCCGCGCCGTCATAGGCGTACGCAAAGGCAGCGTACTCGCGCGGCAGCGGCAGGCTCAGGCTGCCCCCGGCGCGAGGCGCACGTCGAGCAGCAGGCCCGGGTTGCGCATCGATACGGGGCTGCGCCCACCACAGCGGCGGCGGCGGGCGCGGGGGCGAGGGCGAGGGGCAGGTGGGCGTGGGGCGGGGCGGCAGGCCGCGTGGGGAGCCTCGGCGGCCGAGCGGCGCGGCGGCGGCACGCGGCGCGGGGCGCGCACCGGTCGTGCCGTGCACCGTGCCCGCGAGGACGCGCAGGGTGCTGCCGGCGCCGAGGTCGACGGAAGGGACGTCGGCGGCCTCAACGTCCTGATACCTGGGTGCGTGCGTGTGTGTGTGTGTGTGTGTGTGTGTGTGTGTTTGGGGAGGAGGAAGGGGGGGCATGCGTGAGCGGGCAGGGAGCGTGCACGTGGCTGCCAGCCAGGCAGGCAGCCAGGCAGCCAGGCAGCCTGGACCCGCGGCGAGTCACCGTGGCCTCATCATCTTGAGGGCACGCGGCAGGTTGACCCACCTGCAGGGGGCGCGGGCGGGGCGGGGCGCGCTCGCAGCGCGCTCGCGGCGCGCTCG